>CM067167.1:200309070-200335750 GCA_034093135.1 Erigeron breviscapus | reverse complement strand
GTTCTTCAGTCAATTCAGATGGAAAATAATCAGGAAGGACTTCTTCGGATCTGATTGCCTCAGTTAACACTTGTTTATACGTTGACTTCTTAAAATTCTGAGCAGCAGCTTCAGGAGTCTTTCTCAAGTCATCAAAACTATTAAAGTCATTAAAGGTGTAATGCTGTGGAGTTGTGCTAGCAGGTATAGATGATTCTCCAACTTCTTTTCTGCTTGAAGAACCTGTTTCAAAATAATCAAGATCTGGAAATTCTTCAAACATTGGTTCTTCAACAGCTTCTACGTTTACAGGAGTCTCAACTATCTCCGGCTCATCCAAGATCACATTGTCCTTTACTGCCTCAACATCTGCTTCGCCTTCAGCATATTCAACAATTTCATTCTCAATAACAAACTCTTCTTCTTCATTAACTACAACATTCTCATTTTCTTCTTCTTCTTCTTCATCATCAGTATTAACTCCAAACACTTCATCAAATTTCCTTTTAATTTCATAAATCCTATCAATCTCCTCTGGATCATCATTATTTCTTTCAGCAAGTTCTTTAAACAACTTATCAACTTCTTCTTGAGTTTCACCTTGAGCTCTATCTCTGTCAGCAAGCTCTTTCCACATCCTATCAGATCTAGCTCTAATAGCAGCTAATCTATCAATTTCAGCTTGATCTTCAATAACATCTTCATTTCCACCTTCAGATCTGTCTCTCATCACCGCATCATACTCTGCTTTCTGTTTTTGAACTTGATCTTGAAGATTCTTGACCTGTTTTTCATGTGCAAGCTCCCTTTCTCTTAACTCTAATGCATTTAACACCCCCCTTTCAGTCATTGACAACAAATCACCCTCAGACCTTAGAATTCCAAGTAATAATTCACATGCAGCATCTTTGGATTGTTGATTTGTTGTGGTTGATGGTATTTGATTTGGTGTTGGTGTTCTTTGTGTTTGTGTTGGATATGGAGTAACCAAGCCGGAGGTTGTTTGCACACTTGTAGTGTGACCTAAATTCAGCGTAGCTGATTCAGGATTTCCTGCAGATCCTCGGGTTAAACCCTCACCAGCAGTTTCAGATTCAGTGGCTTAGCAACCAGAATCAGGTTGTGTCCTAGACTGTGATAAATCACTGTCCGGGACTTGTTGTTGGGTAACACCTCTAACAACACCGGGGTCACTGAGAATTCCCGTTAATACAGTTTCAGGTTAATCCTGAGGAACAGCAGTGTCACCTAAGCGTTCATACTGTCCCCCAGTCTCGGTTTGAGAACTGTTACCTGCGGCTAAAGCTGGCATAAAAAAAAAAAAAAAAAAAAAAAAAAAAAAAAAAAAACGGCATTCAACCACCCCCCAGTCTCAGTCTGAACTGTTACCTGCGGCTAAAGCTGGCATAATGTTAGCTAAGGCAGGATTTCCAAGCTGTCCTTGAGGGTCACACAAAGTGGATCCCCCTCCGCTTGTTCCGGCATCAGTACTCAACTGAGCTTGTGAATCCGTGTACCTAGGAGATCTAGACTCATGTGCACGAAATGAAGATGAGAGGTGGGGCCGTTCCTCTCTTATTTCAACACTCTCATCCTCCAAATGAGGAGAGTGTGGTGATCGTGGCTGATCCCCGTGCATTTCTGAGACTAACTCCTGTGTGAGGAGTCAGAATGGCGAGGAGAGTTTGGTGCAAGCGAGAATGGGCAGTTCCCGACTTCTATCCTAGGGTATACAACCCGGCTAGACTCAGTTGTTTGAACTATCGGAGGGCCAACATTTTCTTTTTGCCCTTGTCCTAACCCGGACCTCTCATCCTCTCTTACATTTTCAACTCCTCCCTCATTCCCGCCTTGTTCCTCCTGCACAACATCATCTCCAGTGCTAACATTCTCAGTTTCCAACTCAGAAATTACATTATCAACAATTCGAGTTGCTTGTTCAACATCTAACTCTGCTGAGGCACCCATAGATTCATCCAAATCTGCTGAACTTGATTCAACTCTGTGAGATGCAGATCTAGAAGACTTATGCTTTCTTTTGGACTTCTTCTTTGATGCCTTTGGTAGACCTGATGGTGGCCTTCGAGCAATCATTTTAATTCGTCTACCAGGTATTGAAGGTGGTTCATTTGGTAATGCTGAAGCAAGTGGTGTCGGATTAAGAACAGGTGATAAATGAGGTGGTGTTAGTGTTGGTAGATTTGGAGAAACAACTGATGGAATTGGTGTAGAAGGTGAAGATTGTGAAAATTGAACGGCAGATGGAGATTGTGTTGATTGAATGGATGGTGTGGATTGTGAAGGAATATTCGGTGTAGATTGAGAAGTAGGTGAAGTAGCAAATTCAGGAGTAATTGCCTCTTGTTCAAAAACAACTCTTTTTGATTTCCTTCTCCTCGGCTCAGAAGTCCCTTCATCACTAACCCCTCTTTTTCTTTTAGAGATCCTAGGACCCTCACTTGGTGACCTATGCACAGCTTGGGTAGGAATCTGTCGGCTTTCAGATCCCATCGCTGTGGCTAACCACTCTCTATAAGACCTAAGGTGGGGACTCTGAGCAGGAACCAGATTTAGTAGAAATGGTGGAATTGGAAAAGGTCTAGCAACTTCACTTCCTGTGCCTCTCACTCTCATATTTGATTTGTACATGGCAATTACACACTTGAAACTATCTTCCAACTTTGGAATCTCCTCAGTATTGTCAAGTACGTCTTCAATTGTCAAAGTGAAGAATCGAATATAAGGAATGTACTTTCATTCTTGAACATCCTTTCCTTTCACCACTTGTCTCATCTTATCCCACACAATCTTGGCAAAGTCACATTTAACATTATGCGTGACAGCATAGTATATAGACAGTGAGTGCTTTGTCATTGCATCAATCCCCTTCTGAGATGGCATCAGACAGGTGCATAAAACATTGTACATTGTATGCCATAATGTAGCCACATTCATTCTTTTAAAATCCCTCATGGATGTCAACTCTCCTTCATATCCCAATGCATGAACTGCAGATAACATTTCATCAACAGATGGCAATTCTTCATACTCTTCTTGTTCTGGAAAACCAATGATCGTTCTGAATTCATCTAGTGTGAATTGGCAGTTAAAAACATTATCATTTGATTGTAGAGAGTATCTAAAGCATTCTTCATGTTGATGTCTTTTATTGGCTTTCACAAACTTAATTGATTCCCATAAATCAAACATATACTTCTCGGGAACAATTGCACCACCAGTTAAAGCATTATTCAAAGGATGATGGCTCAGAATCTCAGTAATAATTGGGAATTTGGAGGTAAATGGAATATGAAGAGCTTGATTGGCTTGCATCTTCATAGTAGCACCTTCTTGGAACATCACCATCTTTGTATTTATTATTTTTCTGAAAAATAAACTGACCAAATTTTGACCAGAAAAGACATTTTAAACACAGAAAAATAAAAACACAACAACTTTTTAATTAAACACATTTATTACACAAAGACAATGTTTCTCACATATATTAAAAATGAGAAAACAAAGGTAGTACACAAAGGCGTTCGATACCTTGCTTCTCACCCTAATATATATAAGAAACATGACGACATATAGAATCACATAAGTATTAAAAGATAAGACAACAAAGGTAGTACACAAAGGCGTTCGATACCTTGCATCTTACCCTAACACTTATGAAAAACTTATCATGATTGTAGAGAGTATCTAAAGCATTCTTCATGTTGATGTCTTTTATTGGCTTTCACAAACTCAATTGATTCCCATAAATCAAACATATACTTCTCGGGAACAATTGCACCACCAGTTAAAGCATTATTCAAAGGATGATGGCTCAGAATCTCAGTAATAATTGGGAATTTGGAGGTAAATGGAATATGAAGAGCTTGATTGGCTTGCATCTTCATAGTAGCACCTTCTTGGAACATCACCATCTTTGTATTTATTATTTTTCTGAAAAATAAACTGACCAAATTTTGACCCGAAAAGACATTTTAAACACAGAAAAATAAAAACACAACAACTTTTTAATTAAACAAAATTTCAATACAAATAAAAGAATGAAAAATACTTAGAATAAAAAACAAAGACATAAAAAAAATTTATATGCATTTGTCGAGCAAATATCTCGGCAAATGGCCTATTTGATTCAAAAGATAAGACAACAAAGGTAGTACACAAAGGCGTTCGATACCTTGCATCTTACCCTAACACTTATGAAAAACTATATAGACAAACACAATAACCACATACACATATAAGAAGAAAAATACTTAGAATAAAAAACAAAGACATAAAAAAATTTATATGCATTTGCGAGCAAATATCTCGGCAAATGGCCATAAGTTTGATTCAAAGATAAGACAACAAAGGTAGTACACAAAGGCGTTCGATACCTTGCATCTTACCCTAACACTTATGAAAAACTATATAGACAAACACAATAACCACATACACATATACTTAGAATAAAAAACAAAGACATAAAAAAATTTATATGCATTTGCGAGCAAATATCTCGGCAAATGGCCATAAGTTTGATTAAAAGATAAGACAACAAAGGTAGTACACAAAGGCGTTCGATACCTTGCATCTTACCCTAACACTTATGAAAAACTATATAGACAAACACAATAACCACATACACATATACTTAAACAAAATTTCAATACAAATAAAAGAAGGAAAAATACTTAGAATAAAAAACAAAGACATAAAAAAATTTATATGCATTTGCCGAGCAAATATCTCGGCAAATGGCATATTTGACACAAATGTTAAGACAACAAAGGTAGTACACAAAGGCGTTCGATACCTTGCTTCTCACCCTAATATATATAAGAAACATGACGACATATAGAATCACATAAGTATTAAAAGATAAGACAACAAAGGTAGTACACAAAGGCGTTCGATACCTTGCATCTTACCCTAACACTTATGAAAAACTATATAGACAAACACAATAACCACATACACATATACTTAAACAAAATTTCAATACAAATAAAAGAATGAAAAATACTTAGAATAAAAAACAAAGACATAAAAAAAAATTTCAATACAAATAAAAGAAGGAAAAATACTTAGAATAAAAAACAAAGACATAAAAAAATTTATATGCATTTGCGAGCAAATATCTCGGCAAATGGCCATAAGTTTGATTAAAAGATAAGACAACAAAGGTAGTACACAAAGGCGTTCGATACCTTGCATCTTACCCTAACACTTATGAAAAACTATATAGACAAACACAATAACCACATACACATATACTTAAACAAAATTTCAATACAAATAAAAGAAGGAAAAATACTTAGAATAAAAAACAAAGACATAAAAAAAATTTATATGCATTTGTCGAGCAAATATCTCGGCAAATGAGCATTTCAGACTGGACTTCATTGAATATATGAAAACTCCTTTGATTTGATCAACAAGAATGTTGACAAATGTTTAAGGAATATTTCAATGACAAAATGTGCATTTGCCGAGATAAAATCTCTGCAAATGACACATTTGATATAAATCAAGAAAAATGATTAAGTCTTTTGGAAATGAAATTAAGCATTTGCCGAGCAATAAGCTCTGCAAATGATATATTGTAAAATTAAAGACTTGGAAAAATTTTCACACGAAAAGTTGATTTGCCGAGCAAGAAGCTCTGCAAATGGCTAGTTCAATACTTTGAAAATTTTGACTTGGGTTTTGTTTGACAAACAAGATTTTTGAAAGATTTGAGAAAAACATGTATTTGCCGAGCAAAAACCTCGGCAAATGGCCTTTTTGATCTGAAATTTTGATAAGTCAAAATATGAACATGTTTTTCCAGACTTATTAAGATTTGAAGAAGATTATGAGCAACCATAGCATTTGCCGAGCAAAGAGCTCTGCAAATGGCTTATTCATGACTTAGAAAATATTTGAACAGATTGAGAAAACATTCATTTGCCGAGATAATATCTCTGCAAATGGCCTTTTTGATTCAAATGGTTAAGACAACAAGATGAACAAGTTTTGCCAGTCATATGAAGATTTGAAGATGGATATGAACAAAACATAGCATTTGCCGAGCAAATATCTCGGCAAATGGCACAAATCTTCAAAGATTACCCAGCCCTTCAAATCTTAAACCCAGAATTTCCAGCACATGAGCAGATTAAGGTATTTAATTTAGATAAACAACAAGTAATAGCCCTAATCATGCAACTAAAATCATCCAAACATGAATCAAATTATCACAGAAATCATATAAAACAAGATCATTTCATACAAACATTTCATCAAACACTTGGTAATCAAAATCAAAGTTAAGAATATTACCTTTAAATGGATGTTATGATCAATGAACATAGTGATAAGTAACACACAGATGATCACAAACACAAACCCACTTTGATTATAACACAAATGATGGAAAAGATTGATTGAAAAGAAAATGATTGGTTTTGAGAGAAAACTAAAGTATTTTTGATTTGAATTTGAATTGAAAATGACATGACTCGCCCATTTTCCTTTTAAATCACAAATCCGGGTCGCGGGTCTGGGTCTGACCCGCGTGTCAACCCGGATCCCAAACTGGTCTTGGGCTTAAAAAAATGATGGGCTTTTCTTTTTGGGTTTTAACAAAACAGAAGTAAAAATTTTTTTACCAATAAACAAAAACAAAACAACAAAAACAAAACAAAAAAATAATAAAAAAATAGAGAATAAAAAAAATAAAAAATCTTTTTATCATTTTATAAAATTTCTAATTTTGTATTTGGTTTTTCAGATTTTAAAAACAAACACACATAAAAATAAAAAAGATTTAAACAAATAAAACAAACAATTAAATTTACACAAACTAGATAAGCAAACAAATATTCACATGCATTTGCACACTCCCCCTCAAATTAAGCCTATATGAATACATAAAATTTACAAACTCCCCCTAAAATCATGCATTCTACCCTTTTTCTCCCCCTCAAACATTGCATGTAATAGCATGTAAAACACATCAATGTTTGAAACAGAAAATGAACATAGAATACATGGCATGAAAGCATTTAAGTTTGTAAATCTAGCATTCCCAACTTGGTTTTAAGAAAATTAAACCTTTGTTCATCCAAAGGTTTGGTGAAAAGGTCAGCAAGTTGGTAGTCTGTAGGGAACCAATCGTGCTTTGTTTCTTACAACAACTCCAGTTTCATCCTTTTTGTTTTTGAAGATCCATTTGGTCTTAATTGGTTCCTTATTCTTGTAAGGATTAGGGACCAATTTCAGTTTCTTCGAAGACCAACTGACTAATCTATCCCCCAAAAATTGTACGCTCCCAGAAGTACTCTTTCGATCAAGCTTACAACCTGCATGGTCAGCATCCGAATATTGTTATAAACAAACTTGAGCTTAATTGAAGGTTTAATGGAGGTTTTAGGTTAGTGTGTGTAAAGTGTGTTTGTGTGTGAAATGGAGGTTGAAGATGATAGGGAGGAGAGAGAAAGTAATTTAGAGAGAAGGATGTATGGAATTATGATTAAGGCTTTTTACAAAATGATTAAGGAAGGGGTATTTATACCTATCATCTAATTAACACTAATACCCCTTATATAACTAGAAATATTACAATTTAACACCATTTATATTTCTAACAATCTCCCCCTTGGTGTTGAATTGTAAATGTTGCATCGTCTTCGGTCTTTAAATAACATGATGAGCACATTTGTTGAAAATCTTCAATGTTGAATGGACTTTGAAGCTTTCTCATTGTCTTCAACGTCTTGTATCAACCTTGACTTTGAATCTTCTCAACAAACATATATATATGACGATGACTTTCTAAAACTTGATCTTCTCTTGCAACTTTGAATACTTTGGAAGCATCTTTGAAATCTTTGTAGCTTTTGAGCTTTCTCAACTTGAACTTTTGAATATTGATTTCAACTTGATGTTGCTTGGAGAAGTAACTTGAACTTTGAGTAGCATGCGGAAGCTTGGTTTTGACTTTGAATTCTTTGAATTCTTTGAATTCTTTTGGTATTGCGGAAGCTTGATTTAACTTTGAATTCTTTTGGCTTTGCGGAAGCTTGGTTTTGACTTTGAAATCTCTTGGCATTTCGGAAGCTTGGTTTTGGAATGCGGAAATTTGATTTTGTCTTTAAAACTTCAAGTCTTGGTCTAGCTTGTCTCTGAATCAATAAACATCCTGGAGCACTTGATTCTTTGATCAATTAACATTTGCTCCCCCTCAATCAAACAACTATCTCGAAGCAAATTATTCAATAACAAATCTTTAATCTCTTGCTCCCCCTCAAACAAACAATCATTTCGGAGCATATTTAATGATTCATGAGTTTTCTCTTGCTCCCCCTCAAATGAACAATCTCTTCAAATAAAGAACAAACTTAACTATCCAACTTAATTTTCTTTGTAGCATCAACAAACGACAATCTCTATTCAATCTCAAACTTTTCTAATCATCAAACGATGGTCAATTTTCCTACAAATCTTTCAATTATCGACCATGTACTTCATCTTGAATATACTCGATCTTGAATCAATCCTTTAACTTTCTCAAAACAATCTTTCAACTTATCACGATAATTATTTACTCTCTTCACCTAAACTAACGATCCTTTGAACATCCAAACACAACAATCATCCTCGAACAAATTCTACCAATCAAATTCTACCTATATCCTTGAACTCTATCTATCAATCATATAATCATTTCTCCCCCTTATGATGAATATGTGGAACGTGTTCATCATACAATAATGATTGATAGCATAAACGGTAGATCACAACAAACAACAAGCAAACAAATTAACCCAACCCAATTCCCAATTCCCAATGAACCTATTGGTGAACTAGAATATGAGGTTGCGTTGTTGGAAAAAGATTTTTATAAGGTGTTTGTGTTCTTTGTGTTTGTGTGAAGAGAAATGAAAACCGGATAATAATGATCCGTTGACACAACCAAAAATCAAAAGAATTAATGGTGTGGCCTAAAAATACGATAACTAATTTTAGGACTTCCCATTATCATTGAGAAAATGCACAAAGCTTATCTCTAAATGGTTCGGTCTATGGCTTTTCAACCGATAGATTGCTTTAAAGAATGTAATTCATGGTCAGTATCACAAAGGCGTTCAATAACCATGTCTTACTATCCTCAAAGACTTTTGGGAAATAAATCCGAGGTCACATAGACTTCTCGTTTACTCAACAAATTCATAAAATGAAAATGTGAAACCTACGTTCAATGTTGGAAATGATGTTAGCATTGGTAGGATTTCCATTCGATCATCGTGGAATATCAAAAATATGATATCACTACGAATGTTCCGGCAATATCACAAAGATATGCAATGTCACAAAGACATATAAAGACTCATTGTGTCCTAGTCAAATGAAAGATATTTCAAGTACGCTCTAGACTCAATAAGTGATCAAATGAAGTCGGGGACCGGAGCAGAGTGTCTCCCTTTTTCAATATCAACGTCTTCCAAATGAAGAGTCGATAGAAATGTGAAAATCTCCGTGAGAATAAAACAAGCATTTGTTAAGAAATACTTGAGTGATTAGGTAAAGATGTGCATTGCTTCACTGGGTCCATGAAGTCTTCTTCAATATCGAGAAATCAACATATGAAATCCGATAGAAACGTGTTGACCCGGCTTTTTAATAATTTTGGGGAGGGCTTTTATTTCTTTTAGCCTTTCTCACATCATTTCACCGTAACCTCTCACTTTTCGACTACTCCCTCATGTCCTATTTGCACAAACATCATTACCACGCTCATAAACCCTCACAATCTAAAATTGAGAATATAACTCCGGGGTTAGATCTCATCGGCGATGATAAGATCATGGAGTTTTTATGAGTGACCTAAACTCTCATGTGCAAATCTAACACCGAACTTCAATAAAGATGATCGAAAATGGTTTGAAAATCTTCCAAAGTGTTTTAAAATGGAAAATGAGTTTAAACACTTGGAAGTTTTTGGTTTTATAAACAAACTCCCCCTAAATATATGCATGATATAAACAAAGTTTTTGCATATAAAGGGTGAGTAAAGAGTTTGAAAGTTGCTCACAAATATTACAAATGAGACAACAAAGGCAGTACACAAAGGCGTTCGATGCCTTGCATCTTATCCTAATAATTTGTGAGTAACTAAAATACAAAGTAAAAATGATGAAAAGAGAAAATCTTTTTGGATTTTTAAAATAAGAAAGTGAAAATCTTTTTGGAATTTTTCTAAAAAATTGATGAAATTATAAACACGGTTTTAGAACGGGTTATACACTGATGTGTGCATAAGCCACATTCATCAAATCACTTGGAAATCACTTTTGAAACCCATTTGAGATTGGGTCCAATGGTTTTGAATTCTTGAATGTCCAAATGTAAGTCTCATCGATTTGATGAATAGAGGTTGCATTCCACGGAGAACTAAAACCCGGTGGTTTAGTTGAAAAGATTTTTCGTGGAAGCAACGGTGAAAAATCATTTGATTTCTTTGAAAAGCTTCCAATCTTGGTAGATTGAGTTGAAAAATGATCTTTCGAACCAAAATCATTCACTTTTTGCACAACTGCTTTCACAGGTTTTGGTGCAAGATCAAAAAGTTCCAAAAAAGAATATGTGAATGATTTTGACTCAACTGACTTATCTTTAGAAATTGGCTTCCATATAGATTTAGTCAATTGAGATTTTGCTTGTGAAATATGTTCAGAATTATCCTCGAAGGATAGAAAAGAAACTAAAGTAGTTGTTCCATCAAAATTTGATTTCTTAGCGTACTTCTTACCCTTTTGTAAGGAGTAATTAGTAAACTGAGAAACTTTTCTTTCAAAAGGTTTTGAAGATTTACCCGTGTAAACCCTCTTTGGAACATCAACTTTTGGTTTGGAAGAATTAGATTTTGGAAAACATTTTGACACCTCGGTCTTTGGAATCGTAGAATTACTCGATTGTTTCATGGGTTTTTCAAGCTTTGTGTCCAATGATTTTGATTTAAAAGATGCAATTCGGTTCTCCATCTTTTCAAGTTGTTTTGTAACCGAAGCATTTAAATCAGAGAAAGAAATTGTTGACACATCAGATTTTAATTTCGAAACAAGAGTATCTTTCTCAAAAAGTTTGGATTCCAAAGATGAAATGTAATCTTGTTGATCTTTGATTATTTTCAAAAATCTTTGTTCTTTGCTCACAAAAATTGTGGACTTATTTCGCAACTCATGGTTAAGCTCAGAAATGTTTTGTTGCAAAACAAGTTCTTTTGATTGATAGTCCAAAACAATTTTATTGAGCTCTTTGGAAGAATTGTCCAACTCATTTGTGAATTTGAAAATCTTTGATTGCAAATGATCATTTTCTTTTTGAAGACTTCCATGTTGGACAAAATGAGATCATTTGCAGATTTGAGCTCTTTATTTTCGGATTTGAGTTGGTCAATTTCAAGTCAAAGACTTTCCATAGTAGACAAATTGAGAGTATTACCAGACTTGAGCTCTTTGTTCTCAGATTTGATTCGGTCAACTTCAGATTGAAGACTTTCCATGACAGAAAAACTGGAATTATCAGCAGATTTAAGCTCTTTGTTCTCAGATTTGAGACTCTCAAGTTCCTTTTGAAGATCTTTGTTTTTCTCAAAATATTCCGTAAACTTTTGTAGCATTTGAATAACACAAGCATGACCTCGAAGACATGAACACTCTCGACTTTCATGAAGATGATACGACTCTGTGCTTGGTTTATACTTGAACGTGATAGGCATTTTGAATTTAATCTTGATGACAACCCAATAAAAGAAAATTCAATCCAATTAAAAATATTTAAGCCCACAAAACAATTTAGTCCAACAATTGTAAGACCCAACGTGTAGTCTTGCTCAACAACCACTGTTCAAGATTTAGAAGTATGAAAGTGCAATTTGTCTTGGATGCAGAGCTCAGTGCTCTGCAAATGGAGTGTTCAAAACAAAATTTTCACAAAATTCACACCAACAAAGGGTAAGTACCAAAAATGATTTTGAAAAAGATTTGGAAAAATTTTTGAAATTTGTTTTCTATTTGTACTGTTTGCCGAGCTTATTGCTCTGCAAACAGTTGAAATGAGAAAAATTTGCAAATTGCACTATTTGCCGAGCTCAGAGCTCTGCAAATAGTTGAAATAAGAAAATTTTGGTCGAAAAAGTTTCTAAGTCTTGGTTGAACTAAGTGCCGAGCAATAAGCTCTGCAAACTGAAGAAGTGAGAATTTCAAAAACAACTAAATGCAGAGCTAAAACCTCTGCATACAGTGTAATTTGCCAAGTCACAACCCAAGTACACTGGTCAACAACCAACTTCAACTGAATGCCGAGCTTAAATCTCTGCAAACAGCACAACTAAGAAGATCACTTGGTCGAAGAATCGAAATCAACTATTTGCCGAGCAAATAACTCTGCAAATAGCACAAATAGAACTTGTACTTGGTCGCACCAAACAAAAACCCTTGTTTTTACTAGAATCATTACGAGTTTTCTTGGTGACATGTGGTGGTGGGTCAGCAGCATCATCTTGCTTGAAGGATGTAAGGGCTTGGTGTAACTTTGTGAAATAAGCGAGTTCTTTGTACATCTCTTTTTGCCTTTCATCAAGATCACAATCACTCATTTCACTTGAATCAGAATCAGTTTGAACTTCAACAAAACTGTGTCTTGACAATCTTGAAGTTTTCCTTTCAGCAACCAATGCCAATGGATCTGAATGTACACTCTCTTCTTTCTTCTTCTGAATTCTCTGAACATCCTCAACATTAAGTTGTAGTTTTTCAAACAGGGTGTGAATGGTGAGTTTTCCGAAGTCTGATTGTTGGTTGAGTTGAGTTCCATACACTTGCCATTCCTCTTCTAGATTTTTGATGAATTTGATGTTCAGTTCCATATTGGTTCTCTTCACATCATTCTTTCTCAGCTCATTGATGACATTGCAGAATCTGATGTATACCTCATTCAATGGTTCACCTTTTTGTTGTTTGAATGTTTCATACATGTTCAGAACAGTCGACAAAAAAAAAAAAAAAAAAAAAAAAAAAAAAAAAAAAATAAAACAAAAGAAAACAGTCGACAACCTTATGGTGTTTGACACATCAGATCCTTCCATCTGCTTCTCCACTTCATCCCAAATGTCTTTTCCTGTTTCATAGGAATCCACATTGCAGTAGATATCATCAGGAAGTGCTTGGTAAAGAAAGGCAATTGCACTTTGGTCAGCCTCAACTCTGTTTCTCTGATCTGTGTTCCAACTCTCTTCAGGTAAAACTTCTTCATTAACTGGGTTCTTTGGAATTTCAGGACCATCTTTGTAAGATTTTCTCAGCAGTTTTCCATTCTTCTGCCTGTCTATCCAGTTCAGAAACCTTTTCTTCCATTGAGGATAAGATCTTCTAAACAAGACAGGTGGTCTTCCTTCAGAACCAAGTGCTAAAGCTTCCCTTGAAGCCATTGCTAGCAATAGAAGACTTAGAAAAAATTTGAGATTTTTCAATTTCAACTAAATGCAGAGCTTAAACCTCTGCAAATAGAACAAGTAAGAAATTTCAAAATTTCAAAAATTTTGATTTTTCAACCCACTCGAAGAATATTGATGGAAAATGGTTTTGAGAAATTTTCTTGAAAAATTTTGATTTGAAATTCTTAAAAACTACTAAGTGCCGAGCTTAATTCTCTGCAGATAGTGTAAGTGACCAAGTTCTTAAAAACAACTAAGTGCCGAGCTTAATTCTCTGCAAATAGTGTAAGTGACCAAGTTCTTAAAAACAACTAAGTGCCGAGCTTAATTCTCTGCAAACAGCACAACTAAGAAGATCACTTGGTCGAAGAATCGAAATCAACTATTTGCCGAGCAAATAACTCTGCAAATAGCACAAATAGAACTTGTACTTGGTCGCACCAAACAAAAACCCTTGTTTTTACTAGAATCATTACGAGTTTTCTTGGTGACATGTGGTGGTGGGTCAGCAGCATCATCTTGCTTGAAGGATGTAAGGGCTTGGTGTAACTTTGCAGTATCAGTTCTTTGTACATCTCTTTTTGCCTTTCATCAAGATCACAATCACTCATTTCACTTGAATCAGAATCAGTTTGAACTTCAACAAAACTGTGTCTTGACAATCTTGAAGTTTTCCTTTCAGCAACCAATGCCAATGGATCTGAATGTACACTCTCTTCTTTCTTCTTCTGAATTCTCTGAACATCCTCAACATTAAGTTGTAGTTTTTCAAACAGGGTGTGAATGGTGAGTTTTCCGAAGTCTGATTGTTGGTTGAGTTGAGTTCCATACACTTGCCATTCCTCTTCTAGATTTTTGATGAATTTGATGTTCAGTTCCATATTGGTTCTCTTCACATCATTCTTTCTCAGCTCATTGATGACATTGCAGAATCTGATGTATACCTCATTCAATGGTTCACCTTTTTGTTGTTTGAATGTTTCATACATGTTCAGAACAGTCGACAACCTTATGGTGTTTAACACATCAGATCCTTCCATCTGCTTCTCCACTTCATCCCAAATGTCTTTTCCTGTTTCATAGGAATCCACATTGCAGTAGATATCATCAGGAAGTGCTTGGTAAAGAAAGGCAATTGCACTTTGGTCAGCCTCAACTCTGTTTCTCTGATCTGTGTTCCAACTCTCTTCAGGTAAAACTTCTTCATTAACTGGGTTCTTTGGAAATTTCAGGACCATCTTTGTAAGATTTTCTCAGCAGTTTTCCATTCTTCTGCCTGTCTATCCAGTTCAGAAACCTTTTCTTCCATTGAGGATAAGATCTTCTAAACAAGACAGGTGGTCTTCCTTCAGAACCAAGTGCTAAAGCTTCCCTTGAAGCCATTGCTAGCAATAGAAGACTTAGAAAAAATTTGAGATTTTTCAATTTCAACTAAATGCAGAGCTTAAACCTCTGCAAATAGAACAAGTAAGAAATTTCAAAATTTCAAAAATTTTGATTTTTCAACCCACTCGAAGAATATTGATGGAAAATGGTTTTGAGAAATTTTCTTGAAAAATTTTGATTTGAAATTCTTAAAAACAACTAAGTGCCGAGCTTAATTCTCTGCAAATAGTGTAAGTGACCAAGTTCTTAAAAACAACTAAGTGCCGAGCTTAATTCTCTGCAAATAGTGTAAGTGACCAAGTTCTTAAAAACAACTAAGTGCCGAGCTTAATTCTCTGCAAATAGTGTAAGTGACCAAGTTCTTAAAAACAACTAAGTGCCGAGCTTAAACTTCTGCAAACAATGCAAGTAGCACCAGTCTCAAATCAAGAATTGTCAAGAACAACTATTTGCCGAGCAAAGAGCTCTTCAAATAGAACAAGTAAGAAATTTCAAAATTTCAAAAATTTTGATTTTTCAACCCACTCGAAGAATATTGATGGAAAATGGTTTTGAGAAATTTTCTTGAAAAATTTTGATTTGAAATTCTTAAAAACTACTAAGTGCCGAGCTTAATTCTCTGCAGATAGTGTAAGTGACCAAGTTCTTAAAAACAACTAAGTGCCGAGCTTAATTCTCTGCAAATAGCACAAATAGAACTTGTACTTAGTCACACCACCCAAAAACACTTGTTTGCCGAGCTTAAACTTCTGCAAACAATGCAAGTAGCACCAGTCTCAAATCAAGAATTGTCAAGAACAACTATTTGCCGAGCAAAGAGCTCTTCAAATAGAACAAGTAACCAAAACACTTAACCAAATTTCTTGAAATAACTATTTGCCGAGCAAAAAGCTCTGCAAATAGAACAAGTGAAGTTCCAGTACTTAGCCAAATTTCTGAAACACGTATTTGCCGAGCAAGGAGCTCTGCAAATAGTACAAGTAAGAACACCACTTAGCCAACGACTTCTGTAAATGCGAGTAACCACAACACGACAAAATAGTCGGTTAGGTTATCTTCTATGTTCAGCCAACCCCTTATTTGCAGAGAAGACTGAAAATCTTCGATATCTTCTTCATTTTTGCGAGTTAGAACTCGAATTTTATATCAAAATGTTCAGAAAATCAATGCGCACAAATCCTCAAACAAATTAGATGCTAATTTCAACTGGAAATCAAACCCTCATGAACATGCGATTTGTAGAGCTCGATCAAAAACACCTCAAATGATGAAATTAGCCTCTGAAATTGATAGCGAAGGAAGATATACTGATATGAAATCGATCGGTGAACAAAATTAGACCAGAAACACACTTAATTTGCAGGAATCACTGAAACAGTGAGCTCTGCAAATGAACCTTTCAAAAAAATTACTCAAATTCTGAAATTAAGCACAATTTAAGCTTGTAATAAGCTTTTGGATCGTTCAGCAACTCTGATTGTGCTCTGATACCAATTGTTATAAACAAACTTGAGCTTAATTGAGTAACAATGGTGGAATTATGGATAGTGTGTGAAAAGTGTGTTTGTGTGTGAAAGGGAGGTTGAAGATGATAGGGAGGAGAGAGAAAGTATAAGTTTAGAGAGAAGTAACTATGGAATTATGTCAAAGGCTTCTTACAAAATGATTAAGGAAGGGGTATTTATACCTATCATCTAATTAACACTAATACCCCTTATATAACTAGAAATATTACAATTTAACACCATTTATATTTCTAACAAATATGCAATCAACTGAAACCCGGTATCCCTTGGATACCAGAGACCAAGGTTCACAGTGCCTTTCAGGTATCGGAAAATCCGTTTGATGGCCTAGAAATGACTTTCCTTAGGATTGGCCTGGTACCTGGCACACATGCATGTGGCGAACATAATATCCGGGCGACTTGCAGTCAAATACATGAGTGAACCTATCATACTGCGATATATCTTTTGATCAAAAGATTTTCCATTTAAATCAACATTAATCTTTGTGCGAGCTTCCATGGGTGTCCCAATTGGTTGACAATTCATCATATCAAACTTTTTCAACATGTCAAGAATGTACTTAGTTTGACAAATAAAAGTACCATTTGACAATTGTTTGACTTGAAGACCAAGGAAAAAGTTTAATTCACCCATCATGCTCATTTCAAATTTACTGATCATTAAAGCAGAAAAATTCTTGCAGTATTTAGGGTTCGTAGACCCGAAAATTATGTCGTCAACATATATCTAG
This sequence comes from Erigeron breviscapus, assembly GCA_034093135.1. Lineage (NCBI taxonomy): Eukaryota > Viridiplantae > Streptophyta > Magnoliopsida > Asterales > Asteraceae > Erigeron > Erigeron breviscapus. The sequence goes on along the minus strand of CM067167.1, from coordinate 200,318,649 downwards.
ATTAGAATGATGTCACTCCCTTGTCTTTTGATAAACAAGGTAGTGTCAATCGAACCTTTGCTAAAACCAGATTTCACAAGATAAGAAGAGAGAGCATCATACCATGCACGAGGGGCTTGTTTCAGACCATATAAAGCCTTATCTAACCTGTAAACATAGGTAGGATGTTTTGAATTCACAAATCCTTCAGGTTGTTCAACATACACTTCTTCTTTGAGAATCCCATTTAAGAAGGCAGTTTTGACATCCATTTGGTAGACTGTGAAATTCTTGTAGGCAGCATAGGCAAGAAACATCCGAATGGCCTCAATTCGTGCAACTGGTGTGAACGTCTCATCATAATCAATTCCATCTTGTTGACAATATCCCTTTGCAACCAATCGTGCTTTGTTTCGTACAACAACTCCAGTTTCATCCTTTTTGTTCTTGAAGATCCATTTGGTCTTAATTGGCTCCTTATTCTTGTAAGGATTGGGAACCAATTTCCACACCTCAAGACGTTCAAACTGATTCAGTTCTTCCTGCATTGCTTTCACCCAATCTGGACAACTTAGAGCTTCATTCACTGTCTTTGGTTCAACCACACTCAGAAAATTCACAAACAGACATTCATTCGCGGATGCGGATCTTGTCTGAACTCCAGATGTTGGGTTACCAAGAACTTGAGAAATTGGATGAGCTCTAGTCCATTTGGTTGTATGAGGAAATGGATCTAGTGGATCACCAGATTCTTCAGAATCAATGAAATCAGGAGTATGTTGCTCTGTCAATTGTTCGAATGAAGTAGCAATTAGCTCAACAAAGTCGTCGGGATCATAATCTTCAGGATTGATTGACGGATTTGTCACTTGAGTGATATGTTGAGGTTGAGTATGCAACTCAGAATTATCATTAGGTGGAGGAGAATCAGATGAAGAATTAACATCTGATGATTGTGATGGTGAAGACTCATTGGGATCTAACTCATTAGTATTTGAACTGGATGGTTCATTTGTATTCACTTCAGATTCATAAACTTTGGTCGGAACTTGGAAAAATTCTTCAAACAAGATATCCAAATCTTGTGTAGTTGGAGTAGAGAATGATGATTTGACATTGGAATCAGTTTTTGTTGCGGAAGCTTGTGGACTTTTAAGTTCGGGTCTTGAACTGTGTTGTTCAAGAACCATCCCCGAGAGTTCATCAAATCTAACATTCATACTCTCTTTGATTCTTTTGGTTCTTCGGTTATATACACGATAAGCTATTGATTCTCTTGAATAACCGATGAAATATGCCTCATCGCCCTTTGGTTCAAATTTGCCCAGATTATCTCGATCATTGAGAACATAACAAACACATCCGAATATGTGTAAGAAGTTCACATTGGGCTTTCTTTTGTTAATCACCTCATATGGAGTTTTATCAAACCTCTTGTTTATGATAGATCTATTTTGAGTGAAACAAGCAGTTGCAACAGCTTCAGCCCATAGATTCGGAGGCAACTTCGAATAAGCAAGCATAGTTCTAGCTGCTTCAACAAGAGTTCGATTACGACGTTCAACTACTCCATTCTGTTGAGGTGTCCTGGCAGCGGAAAATTGATGAGTAATACCCATGGTGTAACAACTCGCAAAAATCTGAGTAAATATAAAAATCATAAGGTATTATGTCTAAAGCCTTAATAAGATCAAATTTAAAGTTTGACAAAATAACGTCAACTATTTAGATTAAATCACGGGTTAAACATTTAGCGAACAATGATTATTAATTCTCTATACCGACATAAATAGGCAATCATTCAAGATGATTCTTTCGACAAAAATCATTCTGCTTTTCCTTTTTAATTCAGCCCCCGGCCCCTCCCACGTTGTTGCCCTTCTCTAATATTCTTTCCCTTATTATATATACATATATAGATAACAGATATAGATATGATACATCAAATATTTTAACATCTATCTCTCTCTGTCTTTCCCTATACATATATATATTATTGATCATTACCTTCACCCTTTAACATCACCGCCAGCACCATCTTGATATATATATACATACAAGTATATATATATATAGATATATCAAACAGACCGATATAGATATAAATGGTAACCCCACGGTTTCACACCACCACCTGCAACCTCCACCGTGCTTGTTACTGCTGCTGTGTGATGCTACTGCTGCCATCATTTTGTTGGTTGCTTGCAACTACTACTGCTCGGATGATAGTCACCATCAAGAAGCTACCACCTCTGAATTATCACCATGGCTGCTTCACCTCCAAACCATCGAACAGCTCACCATCATCATGGCCGCTGTTTACTGCTACTGTTTGGAAGTCACCATCGCCAAACTATTGCTGTTGTCCTTAATGCTGCTGCTGCTAGGAAACCACCATCACCATTGTTACTATTCATCATCATCTTCATTCGGCCACCACCTTAAAACCTCAAACACCACGTAATACTACTACTACTCCTGCTGCTGTTTTGTTTTGTTGCTGCCACCGAGCAACCACTGAACCACTTTACTACTCGATGATGTAACTGTTCGAGTTTTCATCATCATCATCGAACCTCTGCTGCCATTAAACAGCCGAGGCTGTCGTTTGATACATCACCACCACCTTCGACTTGTTATTGTGGCTGCTACTACTTTGGGTTGTTGCTGCTACCGTTTGATCAACCTCTCACCACACCATATATATACATGCATACGCTATATATATGTATATATACATACGCGATATATATATATATATATGTATATACTTCCTTCGCGTTGTCGAGAACACCATATATATATATATGTATATATATATATATATATATATATATATATATATATATATATATATATGTATATACTTCCTTCGCGTTGTCGAGAACCACCATGCATCATCACCAATAGATGTTAATAACGTCAAAAGGAATCACCCGAGTGCATGTAAGGTCTTTCTAAGTATACCCATGTTCATATGTTTGAAGACAAACGATAGAAACGTTTTCTTTGATCGTTTCTAGATCGCCGTCAAAGAACCACCGTGAGCCACCACCTTTTTGTTATCATCAATCTCCCAGAATCATCGTTTAATAGGTTATCTAACTCCTTATAAGTTTCCATAATGAATATGAAACAAGAAATATGAAATTATAATCTAATCGTTAACTTCGTTAGATTTTCTGACACTTTCAGTCCTGAACCGTTAAACTGTTTACAGTTTTAGTCCTTCGTCCGTCAGTTTCTGATTAAACTAATGACTCTTTTGAAATAACTACAAAATGGGTTATTTTTAATATTAAACTGTATATATTGCAGAAACTGTTATTTTCCAAGACATCAAAGACTGAAACTGAAAGTCATATAAACACTAAAAATATGATGACCAAAATTGAATGATAAAGATAAAACAACTAAAACATTGGTATAATTATTTATTAAATGAATTATATTTTATGTTTTAGATTAACTTGTCATGAGGATTATCTGTTGTTCTGATTTGCCACTACAACTAAGGTGAGTTTCGTAAACCCTCCCTACTCAATTGAGATTCGGGCTGAAAAGTGTACATGTTTGTTTAACTGTTGATTGTTGATTTGATTAATTGTATGATTGAATTGTTGATGTGGACTTGTTAGCGCATTATTTACTATGTAAGTCGCACCGTTAGCGCATTGTTTACGATGTAAGTCGCACCGTTAGCGCATTGTTTACGATGTAAGTCGCACCGTTAGCGCATTGTTAATTATTAACTATGTAAGCCGCATCGTTGTTGATCGTTATTGATTGTTATGGAACGTTGTTGAACGTTATATGGAATCGTTATTATTGAACGTTGACTTGTATTGAATTGTGATAATGTGAAACCTTATAGGTTTTCCTTGGATGTGATTAGTTTCCCTAATCCTCACTTATTGTTAACGGTTGTATCCGACACGGTTATTCCTTGTTACTTGTCCCTACGAACTCACCAACTTTATGTTGACGCTCTTTAGTACACTTTTCAGGTAATCAAGTTAATCAGAGACAAAATGGATGATTGCATGCTTAATTGCTAGGATTGGACTAGCTTTGGACTTTCTGGATCCATGATCCTTACTTCCCTTTTATGGGTTACTTTTAGGATCAACTACTATCGATTGAATTGCCTTTTATTATTGATTGAACATGTATTTTGATGAATGTTGATGATTGTATACGTTTGTACAAGTTTAAGGATTGTTTCAATCCTATGTTTTCATATAGTTTGATTCTACATAATTCCCATGTCGTGTTGTGCTTTTCTAAGTGATACCCCATGATTCCGCCATGTTGGGGTATTACAGAATGGTATCAGAGCCGTGGTTGTAGAGAATTAGGTGGATTGACCTAGTCTATAGCCATTGCACCCACATTTCATATTAGCATGCATGATAGGAAATTTTGTGTGCAACGTGAACTGTATGATGCATAAAAATGGTTTAAACAGAGTTCGTAGGTTACTTATGATTTGATGACTTGATTGTTATATAACAACTTGATGGATGTATATGATAGTGTCGGGATACACCGTGAATTGTGGAATTATTGTGATAAACGTTGATGTGTGTGGAATCTTAGATGCATTTATTATTTGTCCCCCAGCAAAATGAAATGATGGCATTAATGGAGTATAACATTCGATAACCCTAGAGGCGCCTGATCAACAAATCTATGATTATCCTATGTCATATAAAGTTAATGATCTCATGGATTGCGCCTCGTGGATAAAGTATAGTAGCTAACCCGGTATGTTTAATAAGTGTTGGTTAGGTGGAGGGTTAGCCGCTGGTACACCCTGTATACATACCCGGTCAACACTTAGAGAACATATCGGAACCGAGTTTTGGACATCCATTCTATATATTAACGGTGTGGAGGGTTAGCCGATGGTACACCCTGTATACAAACACTTTTAATGTGTCGAATGTTGAAGTTAAAATTCGGACTATGCTTTACCCACCTTGTTATGACTTGACCCTTTTATTTATATAGTGTTGAATGTTTTCGTGATTGTATTGTTAATTGTAAGTTGTACGATTGCTGAAACCTTAGATTATTGCCATGGTAATATCCCTGTAGAGATAACTATATTCATGCAATGATTTATAAGGACTTGATGTGGAAATTGTGTATTACATGAAGGTCAATTTTGATATTCAAGTGTGGATTGTGTGGACTTGAATTTTATGTTAATAGAAATGGTAGTACAAGTATAGGATATTTTGGATGGGTTGGTAATGTGTTGGGCTAGCCAATGGTACATCCTATATTATAAGCATTACCGGATGGCCCATGTCTAAGCTATATACTTATAATTGTCTACAATTATCAGTCATTGTTGGAATAACAGTATGAGAATAAGATCTAGAATACATGCTTATTAAGGTCTTAGATACTTATAATCTATAATTGTAGACCAATGATTTATTATGAACTATAGACTAAGTTCAAACTTATAGTTACGATTGACTGATAGAATGAGCTAAGATTTTTGGAGACTATAATGTTTAAGTAAAGTGAGATATTATGAAATATTAATAGATCTAGTGTGTTAAGAGGCATTTTTTTACGAACATGGAGCTTAGGTTAGTAATTTGATGAATGTGTTCAAGAAAATGGCTGGAAAAGAGCAAACAGGATAGTAGTAGAAGATTATGAACTTAAGTGATTATATGCAGGAATCAAATCCCGTAGATTTCACCTTATATTGGCCTTGTACCTAGAATAAGAATACATGATTTTACTGAGAGGTACTATTCGCTCATATAACGTAAGCAATGACGTCAAATGAAAATAATTTTTCAAAATGGCCGACAACAAATAAGATATCTGGATCTTGATGGAACAAGATAAAGTAGGATGGCTTTATCAGACTATTTTGATATAAGCAATAATAAAAGTGTTAACTACAAACAAATTATATATAAATTTCGCAATAAAGAAAAGAGGGAAATAGACATACGAAAATCACCAACTGTTTATGTAATCCTACTTTATAATTTAAGTAGCCAAATTCCTAAATCTATGAAGATCACACATTTATCTATTCAATGCATACTTGTTAGTCCCATGATTAACCCAATGATCTTTCAAGTCAATTGGACAATCGAGATCGTACCCTTCTAACAATAATTTCTCTATGACCTTTGAGAATGTACTACAACCCATTCTTCTCCCCGGCAACCTTACAATACGACTTGGCCCGACATATGTTGGCAACGGATACATGGAAAGAGAAGTTGTACAACAAATGGAGGTCCATCCCTCTGTACTCCACCCGCGACAGGTCCTAGGTATCCCTGTACATGAGCATATCGGTGTTGGCATCTCTGATATGTTCATTTCTTCTCCAAATACTACCAAAGTAGTATTAGGTTTCACAAACTGGTAAGACCTTTTTGACCTTACATTTCTTTGAGCTTTCGAGGATGATACTTTTGCGGACTTTTTCTTACGACTATAAAGCTTGCAAATATAAGCCCATGAGTCTTCTACGTGCTTCTCAAACTCTGGTCCATGATTCTATTATCGTATCAACCGGTTCCACCCTGTTCGAGGTTGAGACCTCATAATATGTGTCACCAATTGGATTGGGGTATAGTGTGGGCGAGTCTGACATTGGACGTTTGCCTGGTGCCCTGTTACTCTCCTCAGAAGGTACTGGTTGGAATGTTGATTCCAACTGGAATGTTGCTTCTGGTGTATCGAAAGAGAAGTTTTGATATAAAGGGTTCATTGGGATTGGAGATGAAACTCCATGATGTACTGCATCAACAAGTTGGGAACGATGCACTGACATTTTCTGTTGGGGGTTCTAGCTGTGATGTTGGTACTGTATTTTGGAGATGCCAGTCTTGGCAAAAATCATCGATTGATGTTCCCCATTCACTAGTACCAATCATCTGGTTTTGCCATGCGTCCATGATTTATTGAGTTCTTCTTATCTACAATAAGTTTTGGTCAGACAATTGACATAACAAATACATAAGAAACATTATCAACAATATTATTCTGATTAAAAACACATTCTGGACAACTTAAGATCTGATTTATAAAAATTTATAACAGATTCCAAATATTTCTATAAAATCCTCTCTTGATTTCAAGAATTAGGAGTTCTGTCAGAACTCGACCCTGACATGTTACTTCCCCCAGCAGCATCTCTTTTTCTTCTCTTAAGAGGTAGAATATTGGGATTTTCTTCTTCTTCTTCAGATGACATGGCAAAAATGGACTTCTCCCTTTGAGAGAGATTATCTTCGTCTTGCTGAGCTAGGGCTCTTGCAAACTTTTCATCTTCTTTTATTTGACGATTCACAAGGATAGATTCCTCCTCTTCTAAAAATTTAGATAAAAGTTTTGCTAACTTTTCATCTTAAGAAGTTTGTTTCTCAAAAAGGTGGACATCTTCGTCTACCATCGCCTTGTAATCTTCAAAGGAAATACCTAACACGGCCTCCTGCTTAATCCTTTTGACCCTATTTGTTTCAAGATCTTCAAGATCCTCTTGAGTCATTGGCCTTTTGCTTTTTGGATCGCTCGAAGAGGCACCGAAATTTTCATTATCTTATGATAAATCGGTGGAACAATATTGTTAATTAAGCGAACATGAATTAAAAGATAAAAGTTTTATATAAACATATAAATAGATAGTATATTATCCAAGATGAGAAAGAAAGAGCACAAAAAATGTAGCTTACCAAAGAGAAAGTCGGAGATCTGTTAGAACACAAGCTGGCTGTGAACGGAATAGCTAAAAACAAATTAGCAGATGAAGAACTAAGTAAATAAAAGAGATAGAGAAAGAAGATTTAATGTGCATTCTTCCTTAAGAAAACGCGTTTCTATTATAGAGGATGAAAAGGGAAATGTAACCTGAAAGAACGGACAGGTGTCCATAAACTACAGAAATTTTAATCATTGCTACGGTAATTAGTAATTACCGAATTTTTTTTTTTTTCTAAAGATAAAATTTCTAAATTTATCATCCCTTTAACCAAGGTTGAAAAGAGCTGAACAGTTTACTCAAAAGTGTATACTATGTTGAGAAAATCCTCAACTTAATTAATAGCTTAATGAATAGACCGTCTTCCACGCATCACTATTTTTCTTCACTGCTTCTTTTTCAAGAACCATATCAATTGCAAATTCATCTTTTTGAACCCTAGATGAATTTTTGATCCAAACTATTGTTTCTGGAGTGATCCAGGTAATATTTGTTTCTTTGACCCGTGGATCGCCTTTAATGATTGAATTTAAGAAAATGAGACAAATGTTATCAACAAAAATATGTCGACTTTTCCAACTGGATAACAGTAGTGCCTTGGTAAAAGAACTTCAAATTTGAAAATAAGAATTATTTGAAAGACTAAAATTATGATGGGCGATCAACGATTAAAATACACAAATGAACTTGGTATAAAAATCTATCAAGACAAATATGGGAGATTCTTTTAACTGGGGAAATTCCCTAATCGACAACAATCCCCAAAAGAGATCGAAGAAAGTTGTATTTCATTATTCGTACAATACAAGTGAAACTTGTTACATTATTTAAGCGGAAATACAACAATTAGGGATACAACATATTTAAAAACCATACAAAGAAACCCAGGTGGTAACAAACAGTAAGGGAACAACGCCAAGAACAAACGCTACTAACCACGGATAAGCCTCATCCAATGGAAGATGAGCCACAGTAATTAACCACACTATGATAATAATGTAAATCATGATTAGAAAAGGATTCAACATTTTTGATACAAGGTTTCGGGTTTTGCTTAGATTCTGAAGAAAGGAAAATGTTAAGTTGATATGGCATGGAGAAAAGTATGCTAAGGTATTATTATATAGTCTAAAAAGGAGCCGTTTCTAACGGTCGAATATGGAAGATAAAGTGAATTTGAATCCTGTATAGTGCCTTAGTCAGACTTACCTGTGTCTAGACAAATAATCTATGCTATACTATAGGAATACAAGTTGTTGGTTATTAAGTATGTACAAATTATAGAATGTTTATATATGCTATCTCTAAATGTTAATCCAGTGGAGGATTGTGTGTAAGTTCATCCTACTCTGTTGAGAGTAGAAGGATTCTGTTTAGAATCATATGAGTTCATCCTACTCTTTATCAAAGCCATATTATCATTATAATATCAAAAACGCAGCGGAATATTGAACCATTTCAATGTGTTATATGTGGTTAAAAACCAAAGTTTAACTTATAAAAGAAAACCCAAACAATAAGGATCCATGTATATGAATAATATGCAATCAAAACAACAACCATAGGGTGTTTTAGAAGACTACCTTCTTCCAAGCTTATGAGAAGGTTGATATGAAGGAGATGATGATCTTGAAATGGCAAGTCTTCAAACTAGAAGAACCTCAAACTTGTATACCCCAAGCTTCCAACAAACACCCCAAAATATGCTAGGAATTAAACTTGAAAAGTCTTCTTTTTCCCTTTCCCCCTTTTTGCCAAAAATAGCAAGAGAAAAACCAAAAGAAAAGCTAGTTGAGAATGAGAGAAAATGCTTGCTTTTGCATGTAAGAAAAGATGCAAACTTAGTGGTGTAT
>CM067167.1:200271816-200308070 GCA_034093135.1 Erigeron breviscapus | reverse complement strand
TACTGATGCAACTGGAGGAGGCAAACTAATGGAAGTCTCCCCAGTTGTCAGGCCAGCAGTTGAATATATAGAAGGAGTGGTGGAAGAAGAAAGGACTGGAAATTCAATGTGTTGTTCATGCTGAGAATGCTCAGGTGTGAACAACGGCGACGGTGGTGGGGGCATTTTCTCGAGCAAGTGAGAATTGCCCAGTTGGTGAGGGAGCGGAATATATTGGTAAGGATGTATCAGTAGGCGTATTTTCTTGAGGGGGTGAAAATGAAATTTGGGATTTAGGGTTTTTGATTTGTGAAGCAAAGAGAAGAATGAAGCAATATTGATGATTGGAAGTAAATGAAGGAATGTAAGAGAAAGAAAAAATAAATGAGTTACGGAGTAAATAAGGGTATTTATAAGGGGATTCAAGATCCCAATGTAAAACCAAAATTATATTTTATTAAACCAAATCAATTTTGAAGATATTTTGACAAAAAGAGTTTGAGTTTTGAAATAAAAATATAACTTTCCATGTAAGCATTAAATGTTACCATGTCAGCATTAAATGCTACGACGGCTTACTTTACCCATGACCCCACTCACTTTTTGTTTTCCCAATACAAACAGTTGTCAAGTACTTAAAATGGTTTCAAACACGTCAGATCACGATATCAAGTGGTTTAAAACACTCGAGTATCATCACGTGTCACACATATTGACCAAGTATTTGTAACGTTATAAAATTTAGACAAAGACTGAACCTGGTAACTGGAGGATCAGTCCAGTACCAGTTTCCAACTGAAGAGTTCTCCAGTTGCATTTTCAAACAAAAACGAATTTTAGTCAGAAAATTATTTTGAGTCTTTCCCCCTAAAATGATGATCCAGTAATCAATTTTGAAGATATTTTGACAAAAAGAGTTTGAGTTTTGAAATAAAAATATAACTTTCCATGTAAGCATTAAATGTTACCATGTCAGCATTAAATGCTACGACGGCTTACTTTACCCATGACCCCACTCACTTTTTGTTTTCCCAATACAAACAGTTGTCAAGTACTTAAAATGGTTTCAAACACGTCAGATCACGATATCAAGTGGTTTAAAACACTCGAGTATCATCACGTGTCACACATATTGACCAAGTATTTGTAACGTTATAAAATTTAGACAAAGACTGAACCTGGTAACTGGAGGATCAGTCCAGTACCAGTTTCCAACTGAAGAGTTCTCCAGTTGCATTTTCAAACAAAAACGAATTTTAGTCAGAAAATTATTTTGAGTCTTTCCCCCTAAAATGATGATCCAGTAATCAATTAGTGCCAAGATAGTATCACAAAGGCGTTCGATAGCCTGGCGAGCAAAGATTATCTGGACCTCCTCAACTGGAGAACTTCATCAGTGTCACACATATTGACCAAGTATTTGTAACGTTATAAAATTTAGACAAAGACTGAACCTGGTAACTGGAGGATCAGTCCAGTACCAGTTTCCAACTGAAGAGTTCTCCAGTTGCATTTTCAAACAAAAACGAATTTTAGTCAGAAAATTATTTTGAGTCTTTCCCCCTAAAATGATGATCCAGTAATCAATTAGTGCCAAGATAGTATCACAAAGGCGTTCGATAGCCTGGCGAGCAAAGATTATCTGGACCTCCTCAACTGGAGAACTTCATCAGTGTCACACATATTGACCAAGTATTTGTAACGTTATAAAAATTTAGACAAAGACTGAACCTGGTAACTGGAGGATCAGTCCAGTACCAGTTTCCAACTGAAGAGTTCTCCAGTTGCATTTTCAAACAAAAACGAATTTTAGTCAGAAAATTATTTTGAGTCTTTCCCCCTAAAATGATGATCCAGTAATCAATTAGTGCCAAGATAGTATCACAAAGGCGTTCGATAGCCTGGCGAGCAAAGATTATCTGGACCTCCTCAACTGGAGAACTTCATCAGTGTCACACATATTGACCAAGTATTTGTAACGTTATAAAATTTAGACAAAGACTGAACCTGGTAACTGGAGGATCAGTCCAGTACCAGTTTCCAACTGAAGAGTTCTCCAGTTGCATTTTCAAACAAAAACGAATTTTAAGATATTTTGACAAAAAGAGTTTGAGTTTTGAAATAAAAATATAACTTTCCATGTAAGCATTAAATGTTACCATGTCAGCATTAAATGTTACCATGTCAGCATTAAATGCTACGACGGCTTACTTTACCCATGACCCCACTCACTTTTTGTTTTCCCAATACAAACAGTTGTCAAGTACTTAAAATGGTTTCAAACACGTCAGATCACGATATCAAGTGGTTTAAAACACTCGAGTATCATCACGTGTCACACATATTGACCAAGTATTTGTAACGTTATAAAATTTAGACAAAGACTGAACCTGGTAACTGGAGGATCAGTCCAGTACCAGTTTCCAACTGAAGAGTTCTCCAGTTGCATTTTCAAACAAAAACGAATTTTAGTCAGAAAATTATTTTGAGTCTTTCCCCCTAAAATGATGATCCAGTAATCAATTAGTGCCAAGATAGTATCACAAAGGCGTTCGATAGCCTGGCGAGCAAAGATTATCTGGACCTCCTCAACTGGAGAACTTCATCAGTGTCACTGACGCGTTCAATAACAAAGAAAGCTCCAGTTAAGGGTTTAACATTCCCAGTTCGCTGATGAGATGTTTAAAGGTTTTCTCATCGAGAGGTTTAGTAAAAACATCAGCTAACTGTTTGTCAGTGGGGATGAAATGAATTTCAATATCACCTTTCATAACATGATCTCGAATGAAATGATACCTGATATCAATATGCTTTGTTTTGGAGTGCATCACTGGGTTGTGAGAAATAGCAATTGCACTGGTGTTGTCACAAAAGATTGGGGTCCTTGTAAACTTTTGACCATAATCTAGTAACTGGTTCTTGATCCAGAGAATCTGGGCACAACAACTGGCCGCAGAAATGTACTCTGCCTCAGCAGTGGACATAGAGACTGAAGTCTGCTTCTTGCTGGTCCAACTTACCAGTTTTCCTCCAAGGAAATGACAACCACCAGTTGTGGATTTTCTATCAATCTTACAACCTGCATGATCAGAATCTGAATAACCCATTAGATCTAATCCTGAGCCTTTGGGGTACCAAAGACCAAGATTAGGACACCCTTTCAGGTATCTAAAGATACGCTTTACAGCGTGCAAATGTGATTCTTTAGGGTTAGCCTGAAACCTGGCACATAAACATGTTGCAAACATTATATCTGGTCGACTGGCAGTTAAGTACATCAGTGAACCAACCATACCTCTATAGTCAGTTATGTTAACTGGTTTGCCAGTTGGGTCAGAGTCCAAATTCAATGGTGCTGCAATAGGTGTGTTTTTCGATGGGATTGAATCATATTTGTATTTTCTTAACAAATCTCTGACATATTTTCCTTGGTTTATGAAAATTCCATTTTCAGTTTGCTTAATCTGAAGACCTAAGAAAAATGTTAATTCACCCATTAAACTCATCTCATACTCAGATGACATGATTTTAGAAAACTTTTTACACATTGCATCATCAGTTGAACCAAAAATAATGTCATCAACATAAATTTGTACCAATAAGATATTACCTCTTTCTTTCAAGATAAACAAGGTATTATCTATTGCACCTCTTTGAAAGCCATTTTTAAGAAGATGTTTAGTTAAAGTATCATACCAGGCTCTTGGGGCTTGTCTTAGACCATACAATGCTTTGTTCAGTCTATAAACCCAATGAGGATGCTTCTCATCGATGAAACCTGGAGTCTGCTTAACATAAACTTCTTCTTCCAATGTTCCATTAAGGAACGCACTTTTGACATCCATCTGGAAGACCTTGAACTGCAGATGGGCTGCATAAGCCAAGAATATTCTTATGGCTTCAAGTCTTGCAACTGGAGCAAAAGTTTCATCAAAGTCAACGCCCTCTGCTTGACAATAACCCTGGGCAACTAGTCTGGCCTTGTTTCTTACAACATGGCCATCTTCATCCATTTTGTTTCGGTAGACCCATCTGGTACCAATAGGTTCTTTCTTTAACCCTGGTGGAAAAGGAACAAGCTCCCAAACATTGTTCCTTTCAAACTGGAGGAGCTCTTCTTGCATAGCTTCCACCCAGCTTGGGTCTGCCATAGCCTCGTCAATCTTCTTTGGTTCAATTAAGGATAAGAAGGTGACGTTTAAGCATTGCTCACTGGTGGCTCTTCTAGTCTGAACCCCACTAGTTGGATCACCCACAATTTGTTCAATTGGGTGGGCTTTAGTCCATCTAGTGTATTGACTAGGTTGGTGAACTACAATATCAGTGCAAGTCACCTGGCGATCTTCTTCAGTTGCAACAGCTTCTGGAGAAGGATCAGTCCAAACAACTTCTACATCCTCATCAGAGTCAATGAGGTCTCGATTAGCATCATGAAATTCCTCAGTTGAAGGCATTTCATGAGTAACTGGAGAAGTAGGTGATTGAACTGGTGCTGATATTGGAGTGGCACGTACATCTGATCCAATCACCAATTCTTGTGGTAAGTTAAAATTGATGGAGGGATAAAATGATGTGTCACTGGTGCTTTTCTTCTTCTTGACTGGTTCCAGTTTGTTGTAACTGGAAGCATCTTCTGGTGAAACAACTGACCGATGAACTTGGTCAGTTTCACCAAAGTTGATTGGAATGACTGGAGAAATATCAAGGCTTGGTCTCTTGTTGATTGCTTCAGTTGATTCATCGAATGTGACATGAATTGTCTCATGCACCTTTTGGAGTCTATAATTATAAACTCTAAAGGCCTTTCGAATATCTGAATAGCCTAAAAATACCCCTTCATCAGCTTTTGCATCAAACTTTCCAAGCTGACTGGAATCGTTCAGTATATAAACTGGACAACCAAATACATGGAAATATCCAATATTTGGTTTACGATTCCTGAGTACTTCGTAGGCAGTCTTCTTATGTCTCTTGATGTAGACTGACCGGTTTTGGGTGTGACAAGCAGTTGCAACTGCCTCAGCCCAAAAACTGGTGGGAAGACCAGATTCAGATAGCATGCTTCTGGCCGCTTCTATCAGTGTACGATTCTTTCTTTCCACAACTCCATTTTGCTCTGGAGAGTGAACTGATGAGAAGTTTTGAGAGATGCCAGTGTCAGTGCAAAATGTTTCGAGTGTACTTGAGCTCAATTCTTTTGATAAGAGAGATGATTTCAGCAGGTGCATCACTTTTGGATCTGATGAATACCACCCAGCAATATCTGGTGAATTCATCAACCACTTCTAGAGTGTATTTCTTTCCAGCTCTAGTTTGAACATTCACTGGACCAAAAAGATCCATATGAAGCATGTGAAGAGGTTCAGTGATGCTAAAATTTTGCCTAGTTTTAAAACTGGCTCTCTTCTGCTTACCCATCTCACACCCTGGACATGGCTTTTCCTTATTGAAGGAAATCTGAGGTATCCCATCAACCAGTTGCTTGCGAGACAACTTGTTAATGTTTTTGAAATTAAGGTGGGATAACCTTTTATGCCATAGCCAGTTGGTGTCCTCATCAGCTTTGGTATAGAAACATTGCTCTTTTGGAGCTGGTTCCATATCCATGATGTACACATTCCCTTTTCTTGGTGCAATCATCACCACTTTCCAATCCTTGTTAAATATGGTGCCTTGTGCAATATCGAACAATACTCTGAAGCCATCATCGCAAAGTTGGCTTACACTGATCAAGTTATATTTCAAACCATTCACAAATGCAACTCTTTTGAATTTGACTTGTCCATTATTGAGCACACCATATCCTTCAGTCTTTCCAGATTGATCGTTACCAAACGTCACTGTCGGTCCATCTTGGACAGTGAACTCTTCCAGTAGGGGCTTACATCCGGTCATAGTCCGGCCAGCAGCGCTGTCCAGATACCAGATATTTTTCTTTCGATCGCCCTTTTTCAGTATAATGTCCACCCATCTTCCAGAGATGACATCTTCTTTCACCACATGCTGCTGTTGTTGATCTTCCAAAGCCATGAAACACATGTCCCTTTCCTCTTCTTCATCATCAGATGAGTCATCAGAGTACTCCCATTTTCCCTCAGTTTGTGCCATTAAGCACTGATCCTTTTCCTTTTGCATGGACAAGAGGGCAATCTGGGCCTTAAGCTTCTTGTATTTAGCTTTGTAGCTATCATCAGGCCGATTGAAATTAGGGACAGAGGGGCCAGTTTGGTTATTCAACTGACTAGATCTGCATTCCTTCATAAAATGACCTTTCTTTCCACAACTCCATTTTGCTCTGGAGAGTGAACTGATGAGAAGTTTTGAGAGATGCCAGTGTCAGTGCAAAATGTTTCGAGTGTACTTGAGCTCAATTCTTTTGATAAGAGAGATGATTTCAGCAGGTGCATCACTTTTGGATCTGATGAATACCACCCAGCAATATCTGGTGAATTCATCAACCACTTCTAGAGTGTATTTCTTTCCAGCTCTAGTTTGAACATTCACTGGACCAAAAAGATCCATATGAAGCATGTGAAGAGGTTCAGTGATGCTAAAATTTTGCCTAGTTTTAAAACTGGCTCTCTTCTGCTTACCCATCTCACACCCTGGACATGGCTTTTCCTTATTGAAGGAAATCTGAGGTATCCCATCAACCAGTTGCTTGCGAGACAACTTGTTAATGTTTTTGAAATTAAGGTGGGATAACCGTTTATGCCATAGCCAGTTGGTGTCCTCATCAGCTTTGGTATAGAAACATTGCTCTTTTGGAGCTGGTTCCATATCCATGATGTACACATTCCCTTTTCTTGGTGCAATCATCACCACTTTCCAATCCTTGTTAAATATGGTGCCTTGTGCAATATCGAACAATACTCTGAAGCCATCATCGCAAAGTTGGCTTACACTGATCAAGTTATATTTCAAACCATTCACAAATGCAACTCTTTTGAATTTGACTTGTCCATTATTGAGCACACCATATCCTTCAGTCTTTCCAGATTGATCGTTACCAAACGTCACTGTCGGTCCATCTTGGACAGTGAACTCTTCCAGTAGGGGCTTACATCCGGTCATAGTCCGGCCAGCAGCGCTGTCCAGATACCAGATATTTTTCTTTCGATCGCCCTTTTTCAGTATAATGTCCACCCATCTTCCAGAGATGACATCTTCTTTCACCACATGCTGCTGTTGTTGATCTTCCAAAGCCATGAAACACATGTCCCTTTCCTCTTCTTCATCATCAGATGAGTCATCAGAGTACTCCCATTTTCCCTCAGTTTGTGCCATTAAGCACTGATCCTTTTCCTTTTGCATGGACAAGAGGGCAATCTGGGCCTTAAGCTTCTTGTATTTAGCTTTGTAGCTATCATCAGGCCGATTGAAATTAGGGACAGAGGGGCCAGTTTGGTTATTCAACTGACTAGATCTGCATTCCTTCATAAAATGACCTTTCTTGCCACACTTGTAGCATGTAAGATTGGTCTTATCCAGAGAGCTAGAGCTGGAAGCATTGTTGGGGCCATTAAATCTTTTGGATTTATGCTTAAACCTATTAAAGGTCTTAGCAATCATGGCGACCAGATCATCATCGTCAGTTTCATTACAACCATCACTGTTTTCAGTGGTCAGTCCAGAGTTTAAGAAACTGTTCAACATCTCCTTCATCGAGTGTACCTGGACACTCTCAGCAGACATTAAAGTAGCACAAGGTCGCTCAGTTGCACTAGCAACCTTGGGACTCTGGGCATGGTTCATGGCATCTTGCTCAGCCACAAGTCTTGCAACATTATTATCTTCAGTGAACCTGAAGGCTCCATAGAGCGATGCAAGAGTGTGAGTGTGCAAGGTTTTACCTTGTCTCAAGACAAGAACCATGTTTTCCCATTTGGAAGGAAGAATATCACAAAACATCACAAGGGGGAAGAGGGTTGGTGTTAACATTTTGAAAAGGTTGTGCATTTGTATTAGATGGGTTTTCACCTGAACCAGAACCATCTCCATCTTCAGTAGTGTTCATCTTTGCAGATCTAGGCAAGTTTATTAGCCTTCTGCTCTGATACCACTTGTAAGTCCCAACTTGTTAGATGGTACTACTGAAGACACCTCTATGTCGATGGTGGAGTTACTTTGCAATATACTTGCTGAACTGGAGACGACCAGTTGCAGAGGTATATACCAAGTTCTAGATAGATTACTTATATAAAAGACAATAAGTAAAGAACAATGCAATAATACAAATAACTTGTAAACAATCTTGATGAGACAATATGTAGTTTTCAATGTGTAATTTATTTATTGATATTAAACAAATTACAAGGTTGATGCGGAACCAAGATAATACACGAATGTAAATATCCTAACAACCTATGAAATACAATTGATCTATACTCGGAATTTCTCTTCAACAATCGAAACACTTAAAGTAGTGAAATGTTCCTTTTAGCGATTGAGAGAATATTGCACAAGTTCACCAAGAATATTGCAGGTTTGCAAAGTGTGAAGTATTTATCTTGTGAGTTCAAATACTTGAATTCTTGGTTGTGCAATGACTTGTATTTATAGGCAAAGTTAACATTGGGATGTTAACTTTAGCCGTACAAATGTGGTTGGGAGCATTTAAGGAATAGCATTTAATTCCTTAAAAAGCATTGTAAAGTCGCATGTTAAAGTGACTTTACATAACCACCTTTATGTACCTTTTAATACTTAAATAATAAGATAAGGCTTATTATCCGGGTAAAGGTACATAAAGCACACAAGTCAATTCCTCGTAATCAGTGTAAAGCTTTGTAAGGGCTTTCCACTGATGGTCTCCAGTTTGTAACTGACTAGAATGCCAACTGGGCTTCGCTGCCATTGCCATTCTCTTTCTTCCATTTGTTGTCTTTGACTTCAACTGGAATGCTTCTTCAACTTGGTCAGTTCTCAACTGGAGGAAGTCTTCAGTTGCGTTAACTGTACGATGCAACTGGACTTCAATATATTTCTCGACAAATCATCTTGGTCACCAGTTTACTGGGTCACCAGATGCAACTGGTGACTGGTCAGTGTGAACTGGTGACTGGCTAGTTCCAGGTGAACTGGTCCTAACAATTACTACTTCTACTTTCCTACCGAAAACACTGTTAAGGTTTCTCGATTTGCTGAGTTCCTTGAAAGGAAACTCATATCTCAAGAAGACAGTGGGAGGATTGTTGAACTTGATGAGGCTCAAGAAGATGTGTCAACTTCTGAAAATACTAGCAATCATCAACTTGGGGGGGAAAATGTTCAAAGAGATGAATCTCAAGATGAACTTCAAGTTGAAGATGAAGCGATTCCACTTCGTAGGTCCTCAAGGACAATACGTGCTCGTGAAAGATTAAATCTTATGATTGAGTCTGAAGAACACGTAGTAGGAGACTTAAATGAACCTCCTAATTTCAAAGCTGCATTATCAGATCCAGAATCTGAAAAATGGCTTGAAGCTGCGAATGTGGAAATAAAATCCATGAAAGATAATCAAGTCTGGAACTTGGTTGATCTTCCACCAAATGGTAGAACCGTTGGGTGTAAATGGATCTTCAAGAAGAAGACTGACACGGATGGAAATGTACACACCTATAAAGCTCATCTTGTGGCAAAAGGTTATACTCAACTTTTCGGAGTTGATTATGAGGAAACCTTTTCTCCCGTTGCAGACATTAGAGCTATTAGGATCATCTTAGCCATAGCAGCGTACTATGACTATGAGATATGGCAAATGGATGTCAAAACCGCTTTCTTAAATGGTTTTCTAGATGAGGAAGTCTATATGGTACAACCAGAAGGTTTTGTCGATCCAAAACATCCCGATAAGGTATGCAAACTTCAAAGGTCCATTTATGGATTGAAGCAAGCATCAAGGAGTTGGAATAAAAGGTTTGATGAGGAGATCAAAAAGTTTGGTTTTGCTCAAAATCCTGATGAGCCATGTGTATATCGCAAAGCTAGTGGGAGTAATGTTACTTTCCTTGTCTTGTATGTAGATGACATATTGATAATAGGAAATCACATTCCAATGTTGAAAGACGTTAAATCTTATCTTGGAAAGTGTTTTGCTATGAAAGACTTGGGTGAAGCGGCATGTATTCTTGGAATCAAGATCTATAGAGATAGAAGTAAAAGGTTGATTGGATTAAGTCAAAGTGCTTATATAGATAAAATCTTGAAGAGATTCAAGATGGAGAATTCTAAGCGCGGGAATTTGCCGATGCAAGAAGGACTTAATTTATCTAGCAAGAACGGTGCTTCTACACCTGAAGAGGTCGAGCGTATGAAAAGAATTCCTTATGCTTCGGCTGTGGGATCTATCATGTATGCGGTAAGATGCACTAGACCTGATATTGCGTTCGCGTAAAATATAGTTAGCCGCTATCAGCAAAATCCTGGAGAGGATCATTGGACTGCTGTGAAGAACATTCTGAAGTAAATGCGTGCTACTAAAGAATTATTCTTGGTGTATGGAGGAAATCCCGATGCAGAGCTCAAAGTAACTGGATACTGTGATGCAGGATTTCAGACTGATAAAGATGATACAAAATCTCAGTCAGGATATGTCTTCACTTTAAATGGAGGTGCAGTAGATTGGAAGAGCAAGAAACAATCTATAGTTGCTATGTCTGCTACAGAGTCTGAGTATATAGCTGCTTCGGATGCAGCCATGGAAGCTGTCTGGATCAGAAAGTTTATTTCTGGGCTTGACGTGATGCCCTCAAATAACTCACCTATGGATCTGTACTGTGATAATTCGGGAGCAATTATCATTGCCAATGAACCTGGAGTTCAGAAAGGTGTCAGACATTACCAAAGAAGATATCACTATGTTCGTGAGCGAATCGAATCACGTGAAATCAATTTACTCAAAGTTCACACAGATTGTAACTTAGCAGATCCTTTCAAATGATATTTTAAGAAACTATCCTTAAATTTTTCCGGGAGCATTGGCGTGTTGCTAGACGCTAACCAATGTTATTGCCTTTATAAATAACATGCTCAAGTGGGAACTGTTGGTATGTGATCACATTATAATAAACGCATGTCCAGAAATAATTTAAGCCTACAGGGTCACACGAAATGACACGGTAACTCTATATTATTAATTAGTATATTAAAGTAATATATTGATTAATTTGATCACGATATGATTAATAAACATTTTTAAATGTTAAAATAAATAATGTTTATTGATTAAAAGAATTGATAGTTGGGTTTGGGCTAGGATTAAGGGAAGGGTGGGCCGAAAATTCTAAGGTTTTTTGGGCCCTAACTAAACTTGCCCATCAAGTTTAGTAACCCTAAACCTAAGCCTATAAATAGGAGATTAAAGTTAGGGGTTTGATATAAGTTTTCACAAGGTAAAACCCTAACTAAAAAATCTCTCTATCTCCCTCTTTTGTTCTATTCGGCCGAAGCAAAGAAAACCCCAAGGGGTTCGGGTTTTAGGGTTTCGGTTTCAAGGGTTTAAACAAAGGGTTGTTTGATCGTGATCGGGGTACTAGCATACGATATAAGAGGTGTCTAGTGTGCGATCGTAGAGGGGTTTTACTTTAAACCCTATAATAATAATAATCTTATTATTATTGATTTTATTGGAAGCTTTGCATAAGGTACACGTTTCGATTCTCTCTTTTTTAATTAATGTGATTGCATATTCGATTTGATACGTCCCACGGTGTATCAATATACCGAAGTATATTGAACACAAAACAGTTGTAGAGGGGGGGTGAATACAACTTTCCACAATCTTTACAAACTTTTAACTCAAAACGTTTTAAGATTCAGATAATAAATATCAAGCAAGTAAGTAAAGTGTAGGAATCATTAAAACAGTAAAGCAGTAAAGGAATCAAAACATTCTTGAACACAGATTGTTATTTTCAAATGTAATCCTTTATTAAGAAATAATCTATACAAAGAATTACAGGGTTGTTGCGGAATAAAGATATCTTATAGATATCTAAACAACCCTATGAAATGACAAACAACAATCAATTAGTTTCAGCTCAAGAGAATCAGCCCAAGCTGATCTCATACAGACTAGGCTGTGTGTAAGAGCAGAGAAACTAGTGTGAAGAATGATTCTCAGGAAAAATGCCACACATATGCAATCCATGAATGGGGCTTTTATAGGCACAAGCGCTCCTTCATTAGGTGTCCATTGCAGCTACGTGTTCTTCAATCATTGGTTGATGAAGGAATAATCAATCGTGCCTTTCATGGTACTTGTGGTCTCCCACGTACTGACGCACATTCTTCATCTACCAATAGGAGTATGGACACGCATATGTAAAACAACCACCAACCTAGATCCTAGGATTCTTCCTAGTCACGTCATTTGTCCTTATCAACAATCCAGGTTGTTATCTTCACTTGATTGTCAGACACAGATTGGGCCGTTTATCAAGGCACCAATCTGCCTAAGTGTTTCCAAGCTGACTGCTAATCCCAAGCTGTCTTCCACTAACAACTTGGTCTTCTATCTTTAATCCTCCTCTTCGACTTGGACTGAATGCTAATACAATTTGTTGCAGCTTGAATAACACTTGCTTCCATAAGATATTACAATTACAAGTATGAAGCGTGATCTGGGTCAGAGACAGATCGTAAGCTGTATCAGCTTAGTCTGACCCAGATCAGGGTATAAGAACCAAAAGATTACTAAGTGTTTATAGGTCAGATTTGTCATCATTAAATTTACAATTAACATTGGGACTCAACACGATTCTTCCGTTGCACTTATGTGAATATTTATATGATTTATGTTCGCATATTCTAACACTACATTTGTGTGAAACCCAAACTAGTGACCTGATGAGGAAGTTAAGAAACCCGTACTGCAAGCTGAAATTTGTAAAACCACCAGAATTCTTAATATATTGTTCGTGCGACGTCCGAGATTTCAGGGAATCTTGACTTGCAATGTGGGCCGTTTGTTTCCGTTGACTTTAGATCTGGGCCTTTGATTCCCGAATATCCTTGGCCGTTAGATCAAGTGTCAGATTAAATCTAAGCCATCTATTCTCGAATTTCCAAGACCGTTGGATCCAGATGGTTAATTAATTTTCATCCATTGGATTTGTATTCTAATTGCGGGTCTATCGTATCATAACTGCTGCGTTTTACAGGATTAGTACCCTTTTTACTTTTTGCTGAGCAGTTTTTAATATGTGTGTTTTATGGTGGTTTCATATTGAACAAGTCAAATTTCGCCTTCAAAAAAGGAGGAAACTAATTTTTTTTACAACCATCTTTAAATTGCCTATATATACCACAAGTTGGTTACATTAAACACATTTTATTTCGACAATACTTATTTTATCATATTGTTTTCCACAGAATGTCGACTACATGTGATACTGGTAGTGCGAATAATGTATCGTCTATGCATGTTGATTCTGTTGTGGTTGGGAGTTGTCGTGATGACAACAAGATTCTTCTTAAACCAATGAAGGATCAAAAAATCGAAGAGGAATTTGAGGATACTCTGTTTGCAAACTACGAGAATATATCTTATTTACTTGAAGAAGCTGGCCGCTATATTTCGACTGAGTTTGAACACATACTGTCAAACTTTAAGAAGTATGTCAAGGATAACAAGGTTACTCAGTGGCGGTGGGATAAAGATGTTGGTCTTTCTGAGGAGCAGGTTTATTGCATAATTTAATTTTGTTTTGCATTTGACACTTTTAATTTGTTTACGATATTATTTAATTTACTCTTCTCTTTTTATGGTGTTTGTCTTACTGAGGATCAGGTATATTGCATTTTTTTTTATTGTTTGAATTTTACATTTTTAAGTTGTTTACGATTGTGTTTAATATAATCTTTGTTTTATGGCGTATACTTGTATTTTCCGGCTTAAAATTTGGACATTCACTTTTACATGAAGATATCTAAACATATTCAAGCTGAAGATATTATTTAATTTACTCTTCTTTTTATGGTGTATCAGTGGTTTGTTTCAGGTTCTAAGTTGGACATTCATTTTGACATGAAGATATCAAAACATATTCAGGCTGAAGATGGTTACATTGGTCAAGTTGTTGCTGACTGCAATTTAAAATTTTTACTCTATAAAGCTGAAATATTTTTATCATCGAAGTTTGATTGTATAACATCGAGTTGTCTACAAGAAGTTTGGCACCAAGACTTTTGGAAATGGGAATGCAATGAGTCTGTTTTCCTTTCAGATGATGAGGTAAATTAAATTTTATTTACTGGGATTTAAATATTAAAAACTATTGAACCAGTTTTTTATAACGCCAATCCTTATGATTTTTGTTTATTGTTTAATATCGTTTTAGGGTGGTAAAGCGGCAGGCCATTTGGACATACAGTTTGAATTAACAGTTGCGAGGCCGGAAAAGCATCTCATTCCTGAATTAAAATTGTTTGGTGTGGTTGAACTTAAGTCAGATGTTAGTAATGATCGTGGTGATACAAATACTGAATCAGTTGAAGGGATATTACCTGGGATCAGTAATGTTTGTTTATAATCTTGAATTGTTTAGAAATCATATATAGTTTTTTTACTACTGAATTTTTATCCTTTATGTAATCACTCTTTAAGTTTTTATATATTTTATCTTTATTATTGGATATTTATTTATTTATGTTTATTTTTTCATATTACATTCGTTCAGTAATATATTAAGAATGAGGGTTTCTTAACCATAATGTCAACTTTATAAATCTACTCATTATTTAATTCATAATATACTGATCACATGTTATTTCAGTATAAGCATCTACTAAAGTGGTATATGTTTGTGTAAGTTACCATACTGATCATGTTAAATGGGAATGCAATGAGTCTGTTTTCTATTTTTTGTTCATATATATATGTTAACTTATCTCATATTTGTTTTTGGTATAATTTTGTTTATATCAATCAGTATATATTTTATTGTGCAGTTGATAGTATGCAATCCCTATTTATTGTGATAAATGGTTAATCGTTTTATATGTTATTTAATCTATTCTCTATACTCTAGAAATTATAAGAGTGTTGGATGCAGATGGATAAATAATTTTCATTCATTCAATTTTATATTTTAACTGCTGGATTTTAGGATCTTATTAACTTTTTACTGAGCAGTTTCATATTATGTGTGTTTTATAGTGGTTGTGGATTGACTAAGTCTAATTTCCCCTACAAAAAAGGAAACTGATTTTTTACTACATCTTTACATTTGCTATAAATATCTCACGTTGTTTACATTTAACAAATATCATTTCGATAATACTTTTCATATCACATTGTTTTGCATAAAATGTCTATTACGTGTGATACTGATAGTTCCAATAATGGATCATCTATGCAAGTTGAGTCTGTTGTTGTTGGGAGTTGTCGTGATGAAAGACAAGATTTTGGTTGATACGGTGACGGATCAAAAAGTCCAAGAGGATGATAATGATGTTTGGTTTGACGGCTTCCGAAATCTAGATGCTTTATTATATGAAGCTTACCGCTATATGTCGATGGAGTTTGATCACATAATGTCAAACTTTAAGGATTATGTGAGAGAGAATAGTGTTACTCAGTGGAAGTGGGATAAAGTTTTTGTTCTTTCTGAGGAACAGGTATATTTATTTATTTATGTTTATTTTTTCATATTCATTCGTTCAGTAATATATTAAGAATGAGGGTTTCTTAACCATAATTTCAACTTTATAAATATACTCATTATTTAATTCATAATATACTGATCACATGTTATTTCAGTATAAGCATCTACTAAAGTGGTATATGTTTGTGTAAGTTACCATACTGATCATGTTAAATGGGAATGCAATGAGTCTGTTTTCTATTTTTTGTTCATATATATATGTTAACTTATCTCATATTTGTTTTTTGTATAATTATATTTATATCAATCAGTATATATTTTATTGTGCAGTTGATAGTATGCAATCCCTATTTATTGTGATAAATGGTTAATCGTTTTATATGTTATTTAATCTATTCTCTATACTCTAGAAATTATAAGAGTGTTGGATGCAGATGGATAAATAATTTTCATTCATTCAATTTTATATTTTAACTGCTGGATTTTAGGATCTTATTAACTTTTTACTGAGCAGTTTCATATTATGTGTGTTTTATGGTGGTTGTGGATTGACTAAGTCTAATTTCCCTTACAAAAAAGGAAACTGATTTTTTACTACCATCTTTACATTTGCTATAAATATCTCACGTTGTTTACATTTAACAAATATCATTTCGATAATACTTTTCATATCACATTGTTTTGCATAAAATGTCTATTACATGTGATACTGATAGTTCCAATAATGGATCATCTATGCAAGTTGAGTCTGTTTTTGTTGGGAGTTGTCGTGATGAAGACAAGATTTTGGTTGATACAGTGACGGATCAAAAAGTCTAAGAGGATGATAATGATGTTTGGCTTGTCGGCTTCCGAAATCTAGATGCTTTATTATATGAAGCTTACCGCTATATGTCGATGGAGTTTGATCACATAATGTCAAACTTTAAGGATTATGTGAGAGAGAATAGTGTTACTCAGTGGAAGTGGGATAAAGTTTTTGTTCTTTATGAGGAACAGGTATATTGCCATTTTTCTTCTTTTTTTTAGCATTTAACACTTTTAAATTGTTAAACAAATTTTATAATATAAGTTTCGTTTTATGATGTTTTAGTTGTATATTACCGGTTCAAAGTTGGACACTGATTTTTACATGAAGATATCTAAACATATTAAATCTGAAGATAGTGAAATTGGACAAGTTGTTGCTGACTGCAATTTCAGAATGTTACTATATAAAGCTGAATTATTTTTATCTGAGTTGTTTGGTTATATAAAATCCATTTTATATAACCAATTATGGTCGTACAACTTCAAGGAATGGGAACTCAATGAATCCATCTTCCTGTCAGATGATGAGGTAAATTAAAATTATGTTCATTATTTAAATATTACAATTTATTCAACCAAAATTTTACGATGGCAATACATTTGATTTTTGTTTGTGGTTTAAAAACGTTTTAGGGTGGAAAAGGCGCAGGCCATTTGGACATACAATTTCAATTAAATTATGGTAGGCCGGAAAGAAAGGAGCATGTTATTTGGCAGGAATGAATGAAGTTAACTCAGATGTTAATGATGTTTATGGTGATACGAATACTGAGTTACTTGAATTGATACTGTTTGGGTTCAGTGATGAATATGTAATTTAAATTAATGAAGTGATTAGAAATCATATATAGTTTATTTACTACTAAATGTTTATCCTTTATGTAATCACTGTTTAAGTTTTTATATATTTTATCTTTAGTATTTGATATTTATTTATTTATGTTTAGTTTTTTATAAAACATGATTTCAGCTTCAAATGGTTATAATGATTGATTATTATCCATAATGTTAAATTCTATAATTCTACTCAGTATTTATTTCATAATACAGTGGTTACGTATTGTTTTTTTTTGTTTCTATTGTTTCATACATTATATTTTTTAAATTTGTTACACATAACAATATTAATAAATGTTAACTTATTTCCAGAAAATAAGCAAAAGTTGATTTGGAAAATGGTCATTTTGATTCTGCTTACTTTAGATATCATCATTTGATTCCGCATATATACATCCGTTGGATCAACTGTAACATTAAATGTCATCCATTTAAATTCGATATTAATATGTTGTTGATTAAGTTTCATATAACATCTAATCCATATACACTTTAATTTTTGAGAGTGTTGAATGCTGATAGAATGATGGATAATTAATTTTCATTTATTCGGTCTTGTATTGTAACTGCTGTGTTTTACTATTCTCTTTACTGTATACTGAGCAGTTTTTAATTGTGTGTGTTTTATGGTGGTTGTCTATTGACTAAGTCTAATTTCCCCTACAAAAAAGGAGGAAACTGATTTTCCACTACCATCTTTATATTGTCTATATATACGACACGTTGGTTACATAAACACATGTGAATTAGATAAAACTATTATTAGCACATAGTTTTCCACAAAATGTCTATTACATGTGATACTGGTGGTTTGAATAATGGATCGTCTATGGATGTTGATTATGTTGTTTTTGGTAGTTGTCGTGCTGAAGAAAAGATTGTTGTTAATACAATGATGCATCAAGAAATTGAAGGTGATTTTGTTGATGATCTTTGTGACAACTTAGAAAATATGTATAATTTATTCTCTGAAGCTGCACGATATATGTCTATGGAGTTTCAAGACATAAAATCAAACTTTAAGAAGTATGTGAAAGATAACAACTTTATCTATTGGGTTTGGGATAAACTTGTTTGTCTTTCTGAGGATCAGGTAATCATGACGACGGTTTGATTTTTAGTGTTCAAATATAGTTGACTTGCTTGGAGGCTCAGAACCCCATATCTTACTTCTATAAAAAGGTGTCCTTTCTATTCAAGTTAATCGCATTGATAAAATACAATTAAATTACACTTTGTTCAATACACTTGACATTACTATATATTGAAATCTGATTTTTTTTTCCAGAATCTTGACCAGGTTCAGAAGGAACATGAAGATGAGGATAAGAAGGAAAGATCTTCTCATTGGGAGGATAAAATCGTGTTTGATGAGTTTTATTGAAGTCAGGAAGATTAATGAACGACGTTTAAGGAAGAAACTTAAAGAGGTTACGGCGGAGTTGCATGATGTGAAGTCAGAGTTAAACAATATTAAACGCGAGCACCCTGAGATATTTAACAAATAACTTAGTCTGACATTATTTTGGTGTTAATGATATTGTGTAGTAGGCCAGATCGTATGTATTTATGTTTGTTATATATTTTAAAAGTTATTAGTTTCGTTATTCCAAGAACTTTTGATTTATTGTATTCTGGTAAATTTTTTGGGTATGAATACAATTGAAACAAATTGTTTATGCTGTTTATAATTATGATTTGCTTTTTAGTGTTCAAAGAAATAATAATAAGAAAATAATTTATTTATTTATTGTGACGGTTTTCAGTCATATTGGCGGTTCAGAACCCCATATAGCCCTTTTATGAAGAAGTTTTCTCTATATTTAGGTTATTTCCAACTATAAATACACTCAATATTATTAAGTTTCTTTGTAAAATGACATCAGATAGTCTTCGGAATAGTTTGGACTGTAATGAGAGAATTCGATATGTAAGTATATGTTAATTTGTATATGGTATGGTTTTATATCTTTTAAATTTTGATTTGATTTTATTTTTTTCAGAATCTTGACCAGATTCAGATTGAACTTGATAATGAAATAAGAAAGAAGGATGATGTCATTAAGAGGATGCAAACATGTTTGACGAATGTTGTGCAGTGCAGGAGGATTGAGCGACAACGTGCAAAGGAAAAGCTGGAGGAGGTTATGGTGGAATTGCATGCAGTGAAGTCAGAGTTAAGCAAATTAAAAGTATTATAAAACTGCTATTTGTATATTTTATTTTTCTTTATTTTTTTTCATTTAAAACTGTTGCAGTTATGTGCATGTTTAGTATTTATGGTTTTATGGGAGTTGGTAATTGACCAAGTCTAAATTTTCCTATAAAAACGGACACAACTGATTTGGAACTGCTTCTTATTTGTTCTATATAAGACGGGTTTGATTACACATAAACGTACAATATTTGTGTAAAATTTTCATTCTCTATCTAATTATTCAAAGCAAAATTTACAAAAAAAATGTCTCAAGAAAATAATGATGGGGCATCATCTGATGGCATTGCTAGGGTGGTTGGTTCTCGGGTAGTTGAAAGTCTTAATTCTAAGAATAAGTGTGGTGTGAATGAGTTCAAGTGGCAATCAGAGTCGGATATCATGTTTTCCAAAGACGATGAAATGGAAAAACTCAGTAATGCATATGATACATTATGCAAAACTGAGTATTTTATGATAGTTCAGTTTGAGCGGTTGATATATACTTTTAAAAAATACGTTAAGGAGAGTGGAGTTAATTATTGGAAATGGGAACAATCAGTTTGTCTTTCTGATGATGAGGTCTATTGTTTTGTTTTATTTTTTGTTTATATTTTTGTTGAGTCAAGGATTCGCTGACCAGACTTGGTCGCTGACGTGGGTCGTCAGCGAGTCATCAGCGAGTCAATGACTCTTGTCAGCGGGTGGTTTACTTTCCATGTTGTATGTCAAGGCGGGAAGTTTTCAAATCACAAGAAGACAAGAAGTCACATGGTGGTTCCTCCAACTGAACATTACCTTATATGGCAAAGGTACAGTTGGGACCAAAACAAGGGTTTCTCTCTTTCATACCCGTTTTGGTAAAGAAGACAAAGGCTCCTGGATCAAAGTACAACGAGCCTATGAAAAGTCGACAACCACCATTCTATCACTATCATTGTAAGGCTGTGTTGCTCTAATTCCTCTCCTATATAAAGCAACACAGCCGCATCATTCATATGTGTGTTTATCACCACAAAGTGTGTGTGTCACTTTATTTTCTCTCTTGTAATTGCTTAAGTTTATAGTGTCTAGACTTAGCAATTACTTAGTTCATTTGTATTCTTGTAAGACAAGTTGTAATATCGACCATGTATTCATCGTTTAATCAATGAAACATATGATTATACTTGCTTAGATATTTGCATTTGAACTTATTCTTGTTCATGTTCTTTACTTCCTGTTCTTAACTTTCTTGTCTAAATAAAACTAATATAAGTGTGCAAATTGTGGACTGTCAAGTGGTATCAGAGCCTACATTTCTAAATTATTGAAACAAAGATCCGTTTGCATACTTATTTTCTTAAATCTCTTTCTTAATCTCTTCTTAAAAACAAGAACATGACTGCTGTTCCCACCCTAGTTAACACACGTGACTTCGGTTACGTATCTGTCCCTCCAAGATTCGAGCCCGATGACTTTGGGTCTTGGAAGGAAAGGATGTTACTTCACATTGTGGGTGTGGAACCCTATCTTATGTCAATTCTGACCGTTGGTCCATATATTCCCACTCTGGTGCAAAGAACACCAGGAGCAACTGTTGATGCTCCTAAGATTGTGATTGACATCGTCAAACCAGAGGTTCAATGGACTGACGATGAGAGGAGACTTGTAAATCTTGATGCAAGACTTAAGAACATGATAATCAGCACTCTTCCTTCTGATATCATGAAAGTCGTCATCAGATATCCCTCTTCTAAAGAAGTGTGGGATAGGCTTTGTAGCATGTATGAAGGCTCTGCTGCTACCATAGCCACTAAAAAGATAGACCTCAAAAGAGCCTATGAAAAATTCTTCTCTCTCCCCAACGAAGGTCTTAACGGCACTTATACCCGATTCAAAGGGTTGATGAACGACATGACCACTGTTGGTATCTCTCATGATGACTTTGAGGTATGCCACAAATTTCTTGATAGTTTACCTATCAAGTGGTAAGGTCTAAGACAAATCCTTAGGACCATAGAACGTCTTAATGGGCTTGATCTTGAGTCTCTCTTTGGCATTCTTCAATTTGAAGAGAGAGCTCTTGCTCAAACTTTAAGAGCCGTTGCTGACGCACAACATCGTGCTGGTCCATCCTCTTCCTTTTCTTCAACCTCTTCTGCTTACACCGCTACTGACCCCCTTGCCCTTGTCTCTGCTGAGCCCATTAATTTTAATAATGGTGCCAGCTCTTCTCATCTCCCACCTCCTATTCAATCTCTTGTTAATGATCTCGACGCTGATGAGAAACAAGAAATGTTCAGCGACTTTATGGACTTTGCCTTAGTCACTGGTAAGAGGTACTCTCGAAAATGGAACAACCGTAAGTCGGTTGCTCCATACAAGCCTCCTGTTGACAAATCTCAAGAGGAGTGCTGGAGATGTGGTAGAAAGGGACACTACTAAAAGGAGTGCAGAGTTGATTTACCAACTCCAGCTGCTCCTAAAACTAACCCTTCCAAACTGCTGATGAGTACAGGAACAAATACTATCAGCTAAAAGCCAAGGTTGCTGAAATGGAAGATGCAAAAACTCCAGCAAAAGGGCTGGTAGCTGAAGAGCATGACTGGGCTGAATCAGATGATTCAGACAGTGAAGAATACGTCGATGCCATGTGTCTTATGGCACTCGCTGATGGTTGAGTGAAAAATCTGAAAAACTCAATGAGTTGAGAAATGTTCACGTTGAACTTCAATCTCATGAGTTGTTGGCACAAAAGGTTCAACTTGAGAATGAAAAACTCAAGCTTGAAGTTGCCAACCTTAAGAAGATTGTGACCTCCTGGTCAAAAGCTTCCAGGTTTCACCACCAGTGCCTAAACGAACAAGTCCCTGCCCAAGTACAGGCAGTAATAGGCGGTGACTTTAATGTCGCTGCCTCTCTCTCTGACTTGTTTAATGATGAGGTGAAGCCTAAAATTTCTATTCCTCCATCTGCTGTCATCTCTCCTGAAGAGATGAAGAAATGGTATTTTGTTAGGGGTCTTAACGATTACCACAATGAAATGGAAGCTGGTACTACCTCTTCTACTACCAGCGACCCATCTAATCCTGCTGAGGAAAATGGTGCTGGCTCCTCAGCAAGCACCTGCAACCCCTATCCTCATCTTCCCATTGTTGGCATGATGCCAAACGAAGGAAGAGTTCAATACTCTTCTGGGGAATCTTATGAAGGGGATATTGGTAGTGATGGTTTTAAACCCATCGCTCCTCAGCAGCTCACCATCAGACCTTCTGAACCATTCAGAAGAAGTAAGGTTGCTGTCCCCTATG
The DNA here is from genome assembly GCA_034093135.1 of Erigeron breviscapus. Taxonomy (NCBI): domain Eukaryota; kingdom Viridiplantae; phylum Streptophyta; class Magnoliopsida; order Asterales; family Asteraceae; genus Erigeron; species Erigeron breviscapus. The sequence continues at coordinate 200,285,367 of CM067167.1, read as the reverse complement.
ACTATAGCAAACCTCAGTTAGCTAATGCTATAAGTCAGCAACCTCAACCTATTATTCAACCCTCTTCTTCTTCATCTTCTCAACAAGCTCCTACCCTTGCTGACTGCAAAACTGTGCAGGATGATCGTGTCATGCAGAGACGCGTCAGGTTTGGTGACGCTAGATTTCAGCAAGTTGGACCATCTAAGGTCCGACCTGCTGATAGACAAGTCCTTCAGCATGTACCACAATCGATGCCTACTCCTATTTTGAGGCATAAAACTCCTCAAAAAGTGAGAATATCTAATACCCAAAATAGGTCTGTTACTCCTCAAAGAGGATACTTGCCCCATCAGCAAGTAAGACCTATCACTCCTCAAAGAGGACACTTGCCTCATCAGCAAGTAAGACCTATCACTCCTCAAAGAGGACACTTGCCTCATCAGCAAGTAAGACCTATCACTCCTCAAAGAGGACACTTGCCTCATCAGCAAGTAAGACCTATCACTCCTCAAAGAGGACACTTGCCTCATCAGCAAGTAAGACCTATCACTCCTCAAAGAGGACACTTGCCTCATCAGCAAGTAAGACCTATCACTCCTCAAAGAGGACACTTGCCTCATCAGCAAGTAAGACCTATCACTCCTCAAAGAGGATACTTGCCCCATCAGCAAGTAAGACCTATCACTCCTCAAAGAGGACACTTGCCCCATCAGCAAGTAAGACCTATCACTCCTCAAAGAGGACACTTGCCCCATCAGCAAGTAAGACCTATCACTCCTCAAAGAGGACACTTGCCTCATCAGCAAGTAAGACCTATCACTCCTCAAAGAGGACACTTGCCTCATCAGCAAGTAAGACCTATCACTCCTCAAAGAGGACACTTGCCTCATCAGCAAGTAAGACCTATCACTCCTCAAAGAGGACACTTGCCTCATCAGCAAGTAAGACCTATCACTCCTCAAAGAGGACACTTGCCTCATCAGCAAGTAAGACCTATCACTCCTCAAAGAGGACACTTGCCTCATCAGCAAGTAAGACCTATCACTCCTCAAAGAGGACACTTGCCTCATCAGCAAGTAAGACCTATCACTCCTCAAAGAGGACACTTGCCTCATCAGCAAGTAAGACCTATCACTCCTCAAAGAGGACACTTGCCTCATCAGCAAGTAAGACCTATCACTCCTCAAAGAGGACACTTGCCTCATCAGCAAGTAAGACCTATCACTCCTCAAAGAGGACACTTGCCTCATCAGCAAGTAAGACCTATCACTCCTCAAAGAGGATACTTGCCTCATCAGCAAGTAAGACCTATCACTCCTCAAAGAGGACACTTGCCTCATCAGCAAGTAAGACCTATCACTCCTCAAAGAGGATACTTGCCCCATCAGCAAGTAAGACCTATCACTCCTCAAAGAGGACACTTGCCTCATCAGCAAGTAAGACCTATCACTCCTCAAAGAGGACACTTGCCTCATCAGCAAGTAAGACCTATCACTCCTCAAAGAGGACACTTGCCTCATCAGCAAGTAAGACCTATCACTCCTCAAAGAGGACACTTGCCTCATCAGCAAGTAAGACCTATCACTCCTCAAAGAGGACACTTGCCTCATCAGCAAGTAAGACCTATCACTCCTCAAAGAGGACACTTGCCTCATCAGCAAGTAAGACCTATCACTCCTCAAAGAGGACACTTGCCTCATCAGCAAGTAAGACCTATCACTCCTCAAAGAGGACACTTGCCTCATCAGCAAGTAAGACCTATCACTCCTCAAAGAGGACACTTGCCTCATCAGCAAGTAAGACCTATCACTCCTCAAAGAGGACACTTGCCTCATCAGCAAGTAAGACCTATCACTCCTCAAAGAGGACACTTGCCTCATCAGCAAGTAAGACCTATCACTCCTCAAAGAGGACACTTGCCTCATCAGCAAGTAAGACCTATCACTCCTCAAAGAGGACACTTGCCTCATCAGCAAGTAAGACCTATCACTCCTCAAAGAGGACACTTGCCTCATCAGCAAGTAAGACCTATCACTCCTCAAAGAGGACACTTGCCTCATCAGCAAGTAAGACCTATCACTCCTCAAAGAGGACACTTGCCTCATCAGCAAGTAAGACCTATCACTCCTCAAAGAGGACACTTGCCTCATCAGCAAGTAAGACCTATCACTCCTCAAAGAGGACACTTGCCTCATCAGCAAGTAAGACCTATCACTCCTCAAAGAGGACACTTGCCTCATCAGCAAGTAAGACCTATCACTCCTCAAAGAGGACACTTGCCTCATCAGCAAGTAAGACCTATCACTCCTCAAAGAGGACACTTGCCTCATCAGCAAGTAAGACCTATCACTCCTCAAAGAGGACACTTGCCTCATCAGCAAGTAAGACCTATCACTCCTCAAAGAGGACACTTGCCTCATCAGCAAGTAAGACCTATCACTCCTCAAAGAGGACACTTGCCTCATCAGCAAGTAAGACCTATCACTCCTCAAAGAGGACACTTGCCTCATCAGCAAGTAAGACCTATCACTCCTCAAAGAGGACACTTGCCTCATCAGCAAGTAAGACCTATCACTCCTCAAAGAGGACACTTGCCTCATCAGCAAGTAAGACCTATCACTCCTCAAAGAGGACACTTGCCTCATCAGCAAGTAAGACCTATCACTCCTCAAAGAGGACACTTGCCTCATCAGCAAGTAAGACCTATCACTCCTCAAAGAGGACACTTGCCTCATCAGCAAGTAAGACCTATCACTCCTCAAAGAGGACACTTGCCTCATCAGCAAGTAAGACCTATCACTCCTCAAAGAGGACACTTGCCTCATCAGCAAGTAAGACCTATCACTCCTCAAAGAGGACACTTGCCTCATCAGCAAGTAAGACCTATCACTCCTCAAAGAGGACACTTGCCTCATCAGCAAGTAAGACCTATCACTCCTCAAAGAGGACACTTGCCTCATCAGCAAGTAAGACCTATCACTCCTCAAAGAGGACACTTGCCTCATCAGCAAGTAAGACCTATCACTCCTCAAAGAGGACACTTGCCTCATCAGCAAGTAAGACCTATCACTCCTCAAAGAGGACACTTGCCTCATCAGCAAGTAAGACCTATCACTCCTCAAAGAGGACACTTGCCTCATCAGCAAGTAAGACCTATCACTCCTCAAAGAGGACACTTGCCTCATCAGCAAGTAAGACCTATCACTCCTCAAAGAGGACACTTGCCTCATCAGCAAGTAAGACCTATCACTCCTCAAAGAGGACACTTGCCTCATCAGCAAGTAAGACCTATCACTCCTCAAAGAGGACACTTGCCTCATCAGCAAGTAAGACCTATCACTCCTCAAAGAGGACACTTGCCTCATCAGCAAGTAAGACCTATCACTCCTCAAAGAGGACACTTGCCTCATCAGCAAGTAAGACCTATCACTCCTCAAAGAGGACACTTGCCTCATCAGCAAGTAAGACCTATCACTCCTCAAAGAGGACACTTGCCTCATCAGCAAGTAAGACCTATCACTCCTCAAAGAGGACACTTGCCTCATCAGCAAGTAAGACCTATCACTCCTCAAAGAGGACACTTGCCTCATCAGCAAGTAAGACCTATCACTCCTCAAAGAGGACACTTGCCTCATCAGCAAGTAAGACCTATCACTCCTCAAAGAGGACACTTGCCTCATCAGCAAGTAAGACCTATCACTCCTCAAAGAGGACACTTGCCTTAGTGCTCCTCTTCCTCTCTCTACTGATGACGCTGTCAGTAGAGAAGAATCCTCTGAGTCTCCCATCTTTAATCCTGCTGACATGTCCGTCAGTGAATTCAATAGTGAACCCGTCTAAATCCTTCTGTTAAATCCATGCAGGGCTCGCTGGGAAAAGGTATGTGGTACTTGGACAGTGGTTGTTCAAAACACATGACTGGCTCAAAGACCCTGCTGGATAACTACGTAGAGGTTGCTGGCCCTACTGTAGTATTTGGTGACAACTCCACTGGACAAACTGAAGGTTATGGTCTTCTCTCCAATGGACTCATTAAGTTCTCCAAGGTCGCTTATGTAAATGGATTAAAACATAATCTCATCAGCATAAGTCAACTTTGTGATGCTGACTACAAAGTGATTCTTGATAAACATCAAGGCACTGTGGTAAATGTAAACAAGGAAGTAGTCTTGGTTGCTCCAAGAAAATGAGATGTATATCTGGTTGACTTCACTCCTATCAAGACTGATAGTGAAACTTGTTTCTTTGCTAAGTCGGCTGCTGAACTAAACTGGTTATGGCACAAGCGTATGTCGCATGTGAATTTCAAAACCATCAACTCTCTGGCCAAAAGAACCTTGTTCGTGGCCTCCCTCATCTTTCATTTGAAAAGGATAGACTCTGTGGTGCTTGTGAAAAAGGTAAAAGCCACAGAGCAACTTTCAAAACCAAGCAGGCCAATTCTATCTCTGGCTTCTTTCATCTTCTTCACATGGACCTTTTTGGTCCAGTGAATGTCCAAAGTCTAAAGGGTAGCAGATACACTTTAGTAATCATGGATGAATACTCACGATACACTTGGACTATCTTTCTCCATTCCAAGAGTAATGCTACTGAAGAGATTATAAATTTCATCAAGAAAATGGAAAATCTCAACAGCATAAGGGTGAAAGAACTTAGGAGCGATCATGGTACTGAGTTCAGAAACCACACTCTTGAAGCTTTTTGTGTTGATCAAGGGATCTCACAAAATTTCTCTTCCACCAGAACTCCTGAGCAAAATGGTGTCGCTGAAAGGAGAAATAGAACTCTCATCGAAGCAGCACGCACCATGCTCAGTGAGTCTTCTTTGCCTAGTAAATTCTGGGCTGAAGCTGTCAACACTGCTTGACATACTCAAAATAGATGTCTAATAGTTAAAAGACATGACAAGACAGCGTATGAGGTGTTGAAAGGTAAGAAACCTCAAATCAAATACTTCCATGTATTTGGATGTCCTGTCTTCATCTTAAACAACAAGGATCACCTAGGTAAATTTGATCCTAAAGCTGATGATGGATACTTTCTTGGGTATTCGTCCATCAGCAAGGCATTCAGAGTATTCAATACTCGCCTTCAGAAGGTTGATGAATCCATTCATGTTACTTTTGATGAAAGTTCATCAGCACTAAAGGACATTCAATCTTCTTCATCTGAGGTCATTTTCAATGAGCTAGCTGACCCTCTTACTGAGGAAGCTGACTTATTTGTTGATGCTTCTTGCTCGCTGCCTGATACTATTCAGCATATCACAAAGGATAGTTCAGCTGATGCTGAACTAGAGCAAGTTGCTGCTCATATCTACTCGATTGAGCCAGTTGAGCCTATCTTAAGATCAATCCATGCAGCATCAGCCAATCCTAGATCACTGGCTGATGACTCTACTGAGGAGGAGTTTCATGATGCTTCAGCAAATGCTGAAGAAATGGAGTCTGCTGAAGACTCCACCATCAATGATAACTCAAATCAGTCGAATGGCTCCGCTGATCATTCTCCTGAACCCATTCTTACCTCTGACCTCTCTACTTATAATACTCCTGCTGATCCCATCGCTCCAATTTCCGCTGCCACTCAACTTGGTGTCTCCAGTGCTCCTGCACTTAAGTGGACATCTAGTCATCCAGCTCACCAAATCATCGGTGATCCTCAGCAGGGGATTATTACTCGATCAGCGACAAGAAATACATGTCTATATGTAAACTTCTTGTCTATGATCACTCCCAAAAATATAGGAGAAGCAATGGTTGATCCCTCATGGGTTGCTACCATGCAAGAGGAACTCACCCAATTCAAAAGACAGAATGTCTGGTTTTTGGTTCCTCTACCTCCTGGAAAAGAACCCATTGGAACTAAATGGGTTTATAGGAATAAAATGGACGAAGATGGTGTTGTCACTCATAACAAGGCTAGGCTGGTTGCACAAGGATACCTTCAAGAAGAAGGTGTTGATTACGATGAAACCTTTGCACTAGTGGCCCGATTAGAAGCAATTCGCTTATTCTTGGCACATGCTGCTTATAAAAACTTCACAGTATATCAAATGGATGTAAAGAGTGCTTTCCTAAATGGAAAACTCGATGAGGAAGTTTATGTTGAGCAGCCACCTGGTTTTGAAGATCCAGCCAAGCCACACCATGTCTATCGCCTCTATAAGGCACTCTATGGTCTTAAATAAGCTCTCAGAGCTTGGTATGACACTCTCTCTGAATTTCTTCTTTCTAATAAGTTTCAGCGAGGATCCATTGACAGCACCCTCTTCATTTATAGAAAGGGTGCTGATGTCCTATATGTTCAGATATATGTAGATGACATCATTTTTGGGTCCTCCAGCAAGAAACTTTGTACCAAGTTCAGCTCACTGATGTCCTCTAATTTTGAGATGAGCATGATGGGTGAGCTGACCTTCTTTCTTGGCCTTTAAATTCGTCAACTTCCAAATGGGATTTTCCTTAATCAGGAAAAGTACATTCGAGACATGCTGGCCAAGTTTGACATGTCTAATGTCACTACTAAGGCCACTCCCATGTCTCCTCCCAATAATCTTCATGCTGATCCTGATGGCAAGCATGTGAACCCCACTCTCTATCGGGGAATGATTGGCTCGCTGATGTATCTCACAGCAAGTTGTCCTGATATCATGTTTGCTACTTGCTTATGTGCAAGATATCAAGCCTCTCCTAGGGAATCCCATCTTCTCGCTGTAAAGCGAATTTTCAAGTATCTAAAAGGTACTTCAACATTGGGTCTTTGGTATCCCAAAGACTCCAATTTTGACCTAGTTGCATATTCTGACTCTGACTATGCTGGCTGCATGTTAGATAGGAAAAGTACCAGTGGTGGATGTCAACTGTTGGGGGGGGGGAAGCTGACTAGTTGGTCTAGTAAGAAACAGCATACAGTATCCATCTCCACTGCTGAAGCAGAATATGTATCAGCAGCGAGTTGTTGTGCACAAGTCCTATGGATGAAAAACCAACTCGCTGACTATGACTTAGAATTCTCTAAGATCCCTATTATGTGTGACAATACAAGTGCAATTGCAATCACACATAATCCTGTTCAGCATTCTAAGACCAAACACATTGACATTAGGTACCACTTCATACGTGACCATGTCATGAAAGGGGATGTTGAAATCTACTTCATTCCCACTGATGAACAACTTACTGATATTTTCACTAAACCTTTAGATGAAACCAGATTTAAATATCTGGTCAGCAAGTTGGGAATGCTGAATGGTGAATCAGCGACATGACTTGTCATGCCTGCTAATACCTCAACTTACATCTCTCTTATAAGTTGAAAAGTGACCTTATTTCTCTCAGCAAGTTCAAGTGTCTTACTTGCTGACCAAAACAAAAGTAATAGAGAGCTATAAGTCTCTATCTAGTCCAGCAGCAAACGGCTGCTGGTAAAGACTTCTCAAAACCGTTGATCCCTGTTGCTTTGGGAAAAAGCAAAACAAAAGCAATAGAGAGCTAAAAGTCTCTATCTAGTCCAGCAACAAACGGCTGCTGGTAAAGACTTCTCAAATCCGTTGATAGCTGACAATTTGCTAAAAATTGTACTCCTTAACTCATCAGCGACCAACGCTTAGACGAAAAGTCGCTGATTAAAATTTGCTTTCCTAAAGGGGTAACCAGATTTTCTAACTTTGTCAGCGGATATCACTTGAGCATATCCGCTAAACCATTTATAATAATATTTTAATAAGAATATCAAACGGTTACCTCGATTTTCTCCCAAACAGACAACTTGTACATTGTATCCGCCGTAAAACTCGAGTACTTTTGAAATAAGGGTACAAGTGGTCACATCAACCCACTTTTATACGTTACTCAGATACGTATATGTAGATGTACATATTACGTATGAAAGAGAGTATTAGTGACAATCCACTATCATAGTTATGGGGCCCATATCCATGCTATATAAATTCAAATCTTTTTCTATCACCATTTTTCATACTCTCATAATTCTCCTTCTTTCTCTTACTCTCCAAATCTCTCAAACTTCTCTAAATTCTTCTATCTCTTCTCACTGTTCATCTTCCTCTTCCCTTTTCTAAATCTCAAACTAAAATGGCTTCTTCATCAAAAAATCCACCTCAATCTCCAACACATGTTGAGTTGCCTGATGATCTGGCTACTCAAAAGGCTCTTAAAAATGTTCCCCTCTACATGCATTCGAAAACTTTTGATCCTGAAAAAATTGCTCCCTCTTCCAAAGCCAAATTTCAAGCCCATACAATCTCAATCAAACCTAATAACTATTTGGGGTCCATTGAAGTTCCATCTGGTATCACTGGATATCAACAAATGCTGGACTTTATAAAGGCATGTCCTGCAAGCAGTGCTATTTATGCTGACCCAAAAGATATGTATGTCTATCTTCTTAGAGAATTTTGGTGGACGTGTGATTATCACGTAAGCATAGGTGCTATTTCTGGCACCATTAAAAAGAAGCAGGTACGCATATCAATAACACCCAAAATTCTTCGAACTGCTCTTGGTCTACCTGACCAAACAAAAGAAAAACCTTTTGTAACTTCGGCAACAGTTGAACAATGGAAGGAGTGGTTGCCCACCATTGGGTATGGTGCGAACTTGGAAAAACCAGAAGTTGTTCCCAGCAACCCCACCAAGAAAAATCTCCCTGGTATATGGAGATTACTTTTTTCTCATGTTATACAATGCTTGGGAGGCAATTCTGGATCTCATGATCAAGCCACAGCTGCAAATATGCAAATTATTCATGCATTAGCCACGGGAAGGTTTATTGATTTTGCCTCGGTCATTTTTGAAGACATGAAGGCTAAAGTCCAAGCAAGCAATCGTTCCTATACAGTTCCATTCACAAGATTCTTTTCTCTAATATTCAAACAAGAGTTGAAAGAAAAGTACAATCAATTTGGTGCTACTATCTGCAGAGCACCAAGAATAGGTCCCTCAGTTTACAAACAGCCAGCCTGTGATAGCAATCTTTTTGATAGCAAGTTTGCCAATCTCACTCCTCAAATGAAAGAAGTTCTATTCTCTGCTTATCCCTTTATGTATAAAAAGGTTGGTGGCAGTGAGACTGCACCATCCTCCTTTGTGATCACTGACACTAGTGCAAACACACCAAAGAAGAAAAGAACCAAGCTCACCAAATCCGCTGCTCCATCCTCATCCGCTGCCGATGCTCCAAAAAGAAAGAAGAAAACGGCAAAAGGTGTGATGATTAAGGGGTTGGAATCCTCGCAGTTGTCTCTCATTGATGAGGAGGAAACCCCTACTGCTATTGAAAACATAGAGCAGCAACAAACTGAAACAGAAGCTCTTCAATCCCCCAACCCAATCAGCTTCTCTATTGCTGAAAGGGACGCAACTACTGCTGATATTCCTGAAGAGCAAGTTTTTGGGGGTGAAAATGTCACTGAATTGACTGAACATAATGTTGGTGATGCTGATGTTGGTATTATTGATGTTGAAAGTGAACAAACGGTAGTTACTGAAGAAGAAGTTGATGATGAAAGTGATTTTGATCTGGATGATTTTGTTGCTGACGATTTTAGCTCGATTCTTACAGTCATGCTGACGAGAAAGAAGCAAGCGACATGGAAGTTGATGCAAATGATGATGCTGTTGCTGCTGGTGAAAATGCAGCAGCGACTAGTGAAAGTATTATAGAAACTTCTGATGCAGTTACTCTTACTGCAAGACCCAAAACTCCTCCAATGCAACCAGTGAACACTATGCTCTCTCTTGGCATGCCTTCTTCCTTCTTAAGTGTTCCTGGCTGCTCATCCTAAGTTCCCTCTGAAATTGAACCTCAAACTGCTAAAGATTTGGGCATTTCTTACTCCACATACACTGACAATAGACTTGAAAGGGTGGAGCATCAATTGAATGATCTCACCAAATATGCAGAAATTGCTGTAGAAGTGAAGGAAAATGAGTCTGAAAGACTAATCTCTACTTTGACCAGCTGGTATAATAAGCAAATTGAAAACTGCTCAGAAGTAGAGATGCTTAAAGAAAAATTCATCTCTATGGCTGCTGATCAACACAAAATCAATGAATCCACCAAAGTTATCAAGCATGATCAGCAGATCCTTCGATCTAGTGGCTTGTCGCTGCTGAAATGTGCCAACTCCACCAGCTACTCAGCAAAGAAAGCAGCCTCTACCAGCAAGTCTGCTGCTGCTAGTGTCAAGAAGCTGAGTGGTCTCATTCCTCCTCTGACCACACAAGTCGAAAGTAACACTAAGGCAATTCGTGCCTTAGAAAAACAAGTGGCCGATCTTCCCATTCCTCAAACTTCTTTCACTGAGGAGGATCGCCAGCGGCAAGTTAAGCTGGAGAAGGAGGTTGATGAAATCAAGAATATGTTGGCCCAGCTTGTTAAACAACAATCTAAACAGCCAGCAACTATGGAAGTTGTCATTAACACTACAACTTCCAAGGGGGAGAAAGTTGATGCTGCTATTTTAGATTTGGTAAATGAAGCAGTGCACAAGGCAGTTGCCCAAATCTATGAAGACTTTGCTGAAGAGGTACTAGAAATGGATGTTCCCCCTGCTGGTGTTGAGGGGGAGACTGAAAAAGAGGCAAATGTTGAAATTCCCCTTGCTGGTATTGAGGGGGAGCAACAAATTGTTGTGTTTAATGCACCTCCTGCTGCTTCTGAGGGTCACATTGAAGCCTTTGGTGATATGGAAGAACAATATGACCTTGAAACTGTCAAAGCTTCATGGGAAGCTGGGTTTGCTGAGGAAATGGCCAGGGATAGGTCAAATGAAATGCTACCAGTTTTTCATAGGCGATATCTGGCAAATGCTGAAATCACTCCTCTCTCTGATAATCGTCGAAGACAGCTCACTGAGTCTGGATTCTTCAAGAGACCTACTGGTCTTCCAGAAATCGCTACTTCATCCTCTCTTCCTGCTACTCAACTCTCTATTCAAACATCAGCAGGCCATCACCATCAAGCAATAGACATACTTGCCTTGACTGCTGATGGAAAAACTCAAGAAGAAGCTATCAAAGAGTTGGATAGGATCAAAGAAAACCAAGAAAATGAAAAGAAAAATCTTGAGTACATCCAGCAGCTGCCTTTCCTTGAAAAAGATCAGCTAGATGGTGAGCAAAGAATGATACTAAAAACTGGTGGAGCTGAAGGCTTGTACAGACAAAAGCATGCTGATGTTGAAGTACAACTCAGTGCGAAAAGAAAGAAGTTTGAAGAAGAAAAGGCCAAGTGGTTGAAGCTTATGAAGGACAGAAAGAGGCCCCAAAAGATTATTGCTGCTGAAGCCTTTCGTGCTGAAATGGGTCTTAAGACAAACTTGAAAATCTTAAGACAAAGTGCTGACAATCCCATCAAACTGGAAGGTGTCAAGCCAACCTCCTTGGGTGCCTCTGAGTGGGCTGAAGTATACATGCTGGTGAAGGACAAAAAGGCTGTCAGCTATGAACAACTCCAGAAGATGCTCAAAGATTATTTTAAAAAAGCCAGGGAGTATGAAACTAAGTTCAAAGCCGACTTGCCCATGCTGAGGCAAGTGTTTGGCACTCCAGCAGTTGTCTCCTCCTCAGCAGGAAGAAGGGTTCAAAGTAAAAGGAAAGTAGAGCATCGAAAAGTGGGTGTTGAACTTCCTCCTATCACTGGTGATGCCTCGCTGAACACCAGACTTCCTCCTAGAAGCTTATTTGAGAAAGGGAGAGTGATAGAAAGTCCTGCTGGCATCTTCTTCACAAACTTCCAGAACAATCAACTGTTCTTTCGCTTGGATGAACTTGAAAAAGCTTCCACTGGGTTCATCTTAAGCATAAGAAGGAGGTGTGCTGAAACATCCAACAACAGATGGTTCATCAGCAAGTTGGATGAAGAATTGATAAAGCCTCATAGAAGGGATGACCCAGCGATCAGAATAGCCAAGCAAGAGGAAGCTTGGGAATTTGAAGCTGACAACTTATAGATGTCTTAAAATGTAAATGCTGAATATGTCAGCTTGTAATATTTAAAGATGATATATAAGACATCTTTTCATCATTCTTTATTCTTATCAAGTCTAGTCTACTCAGCAAGTCTTCTCAGCGAATAGGGGGAGATTGTTGAGTCAAGGATTCGCTGACCAGACTTGGTCGCTGACGTGGGTCGTCAGCGAGTCATCAGCGAGTCAATGACTCTTGTCAGCGGGTGGTTTACTTTCCATGTTGTGTGTCAAGGCGGGACGTTTTCAAATCATAAGAAGACAAGAAGTCACATGGTGGTTCCTCCAACTGAACATTACCTTATATGGCAAAGGTACAGTTGGGACCAAAACAAGGGTTTCTCTCTTTCATACCTGTTTTGGTAAAGAAGACAAAGGCTCCTGGATCAAAGTACAACGAGCCTATGAAAAGTCGACAACCACCATTCTATCACTATCATTGTAAGGCTGTGTTGCTCTAATTCCTCTCCTATATAAAGCAACACAGCCGCATCATTCATATGTGTGTTTATCACCACAAAGTGTGTGTGTCACTTTATTTTCTCTCTTGTAATTGCTTAAGTTTATAGTGTCTAGACTTAGCAATTACTTAGTTCATTTGTATTCTTGTAAGACAAGTTGTAATATCGACCATGTATTCATCGTTTAATCAATGAAACATATGATTATACTTGCTTAGATATTTGCATTTGAACTTATTCTTGTTCATGTTCTTTACTTTCTGTTCTTAACTTTGTTGTCTAAATAAAACTAATATAAGTGTGCAAATTGTGGACTGTCAATTTTACTTAAATGTCATTATTTGTTTTTAATACGTAAATTTGTTTTATTATTTTAGGATGGTGAAGCTGGTGACAAATTGGACATTCATTTTGAAATAAAAAAGTCCACCGCAGAGAAAAAACAAGAAGTGGTTGCAAAAGAAATGTGTCACAGCGTTAAAGGTGAAGGTGGTTGGATATCTGAAACTGAGGATACGGAGGTTGATAATGGGATTGTTAAGGAGAACGTTGTTACTGAGGGTAATAACTTTGATAATGATGTCAAAATTGAACCAGATTCTGGTGTTAAGTTATTCAATGATGTTGATGATGACTCTCGTGTTTCCAAGAAGTTGAAAATTGAAGACATTGAAGGCACAATTGAGCATGGAAATGTTGGATGTTAGAAATATCATATGTAGTTTATTTAGTACTAAAAGTTTATATTTTTAATCTAAGGTAGTTTCATATATATGCATCTTCATGTTTATTTGTTTTTTTAATGGTGTCGTATTGTATTACTAAATCTTTATATGTCTATGATTTTTATTTTGCTAAGAAATTCTAATTAAGTACGTTTTTATTAGCATGATTAAGGTTTCAGTCATTCTTAATATAGTAGCAACCGTCAAATGAACTCATTGATGTAATCAATCTTTATCTTTTTATAAGATATCTTTTTATTTATTTAAAGTAATGACGGTTAAGTAACCATGATGCTAAGTATCTTATTTTACTGTGTATTTAATCGTTGTGTTTTATAAGATATTATAAAATATATTTAAATTATACTGACTAGGTATTTTAATAGGG
>CM067167.1:200190390-200270816 GCA_034093135.1 Erigeron breviscapus | reverse complement strand
GTGTGAACCAGGAGAAATTGCCGCTTTAGAAACATTAATGGGGAGTAAGACTGGGTTTTTAGCAACTAGATTGGAGAAATATGTTGCAGATCGGAATAACCCTTTTAAACCCAAAGCAACTTCTGGTCTTTTTCCGTATTTGCATTTTGGGCAGATATCAGCCCAACGTTGAGCCCTTGAGGCACGTAAATTGCGCAAAGTATATCCACAGGTTTGTGTTGTAAGAAACAATCTTTTGATAGTTCTGATTGGTATTTCTTTTCTAAAACGATCAAATCTTATCATCTTTGATTGTGATTTGAAGGCAGTTGATAAGTTTTTGGATGAACTGGTCGGGTGGAGGGAACTATCTGATAACTTCTGCTATTACGAGCCTCATTATGATTCATTTCATGGTGCATGGGGTTGGGCTCGTACAACAATTTTAGATCATGCTTTTGACAAACGTGAACATATATACACGTGAGTGCATTGCTTTTTTGATTCTTTTAGACTTTGGTTGATTAACTAATATGAATATATGATGCATTGCAGAATTGAGCAGCTGGAGAAGGCACAAACTGCAGATCCTGTAAGCTATCATATTTTCTTTGATCTATAACTGAAACGTTGTTAAATCGTTTATCTTTGATTTTTATGATAGCAAGTTTGTGTACTTATGAATGGATTATTGTGCATACGTTCAGCTTTGGAATGCTTCTCACTTGGAGATGGTTCATTATGGAAAGATGCATGGCTATATGCGGTAACCAAGAGATTGATTTTTCTTGTATTGCTTCTTATAAATTTAGCTTAATTTTGTCTCTAATGCACAAAAGGTGATAACAGAATGTACAGGGCAAAAAAGACTCTTGAATGGACGAGCGGCCCGCAAGAAGCTGTAGAAAAAAATTACATAGGCATATTGAAACAGTTTGAATGGTTCACATGTTTATTCTCGAGTGATATGCAGGACTAATAAAAATGCCATAAAAAAATGTTAATTCTTTTTGAAGTAGAACCAAGACATGGCTTCTAGAAAGGATAATAGAACAGGATGTTAGTTGACCAAAGTTACAATTACATAGGCATATTGAAACAGTTTGAATTAGTAGAAAAGTTACAACTACACTCATGAGAACTTGGACAATATAAATATATTGTATGCTATCATTACATTTAACAAACTATACATGATTATAATAGAGCATTTTTGATCTTCAACTTCTTGTTCTAAATAACTCTTGTTGAAGATCAAAAATGCTCTATTATAATCATGTATAGTTTGTTAAATGTAATGATAGCATACAATATATTTATATTGTCCAAGTTCTCATGAGTGTAGTTGTAACTTTTCTACTAATTCAAACTGTTTCAATATGCCTATGTAATTGTAACTTTGGTCAACTAACATCCTGTTCTATTATCCTTTCTAGAAGCCATGTCTTGGTTCTACTTCAAAAAGAATTAACATTTTTTTATGGCATTTTTATTAGTCCTGCATATCACTCGAGAATATACATGTGAACCATTTAACTTACACATGTGTAAGATATACAACTTACAAGGTCTGAATAATCATTTGATATTGATATGTAACTTACACATGTGTAAGGTAATACAACACTTACACCATAACTCGATTTTTATATCTAACTTACACATGTGTAAGTTATATTACTTACACATGTGTAAGCTATACAACCTACCAGTTTTGAATAATTATTTGATTTTGATATCTAACTTACACATGTGTAAGTTATGTTTACTTACAAGTCTTGAATAATCATTTGATTTTCATAAACAACTTACACATGTATAAGTTACATACGTACTAAGTTACACATATGTAAGTTATACTAGTTACACATGTGGTATAATATTCATGAATTATATCTTTATTTATAACATTAATAACAAAATAAAAAAACTTATTTAAAACAACAATATCTTAAATCAAATGTTTTAAATTATAAAAGCAAAAAGAATGATCAATATATAAATTGTATCCTCGCCATTGATCTCAAGCTACCCGTAACAATACAACAACAAAACAATTGTAATCAAACTACATGCTTCTAACTTTTCTAAGTCTTATCTTTATTTTATCTTATAAACCTCAACTTGGCCAAAAGAAAGTTGTGTACACTTATCATTTGAGGAAAGTTAGCCCTACTAAGGAGGGAAAATATGATCGGCAAGGAGAAAAATACATGGTTAGCAAAGATGGTCTTTTTCTTGGGCGATGATCCTCCCCTCTTCCTATTCTGCACGGTCTATGACAAATAACTCAAACATTTAGCAACTTTATCATAATAATTTCTAAAAATGTATCAACTTATTAAAAAATGTATCAACGAAGCATCCGGTGTTGAAACATGACTTGAACACTTCAACTAAAGAAATGACTAAAATTAGGATGTTCGGCCTTTCCATCACCTTATGTGAATGGGTTCGGGAACACCTTCGTTCCGACAAAGTAACAATTTGTTATTGCACCAAGAGTAAAAAGAAGGCATGTGAAGAGGGTCCAAATTAAAGAAAGGATTTACCAACAGCATTAACAATTTTGACCAGTTTGTCAAAATCTCAAAAGCGTTATCATTACAAAAAAATGTATATTGACAGATATATTGGATTCATTACAAATAAATTTATTTAATTTATTTTATGAGAAAGTCAATATTATAAAGCATTAGTGCACAACACGATCGCTATGAAAACTGTACTATTTCAATAGCAATATAGGGAAATGATTTAGGAGGCTGAAACATTAATAATGTATTCCATATTCAAATTTGATATTGGATGGGTTTGCTGCAAAGTTTGATATTGGATGGGGAGGCTGAAACCTTGTGGACAGTGGCATACAGAGCAACTTTGATATTGGATGGGTTGGCTGCAAAGTTTAAAAGATCAACAGCACTACGTCAAATAGTGGATGCTATAAAATGGTGAAAAAAAGTGTATCAGCTCAACCTGTCGGAACCAACAATTTACCTGGTTTGACCCGAGTCTTGTTACCCGACCCACCCACTTTGTCAAATATCTTGTTAGCTTTCTTTTTCTTGTAAATTTACTTCACTTTCACATATGTTTAATTGCTTACATGTAAATTCTGATCATCTGTATTGAAGACGTTTTTAATCCAATGTTACCATTGTTGATGCATATCTCATGAAGAACCATGGTCAGGCTCTAATGACTTAAGTAGTTCATGTATACTATGTTTGTGTCGATGTTTTAGATTCTAGACTTTGAGAGTATGCAATCTTTTATCAAGAGTCGATTGTATAGACTTAGTTATTAGTATTTGTTAGAGGTGGCAATTTGACCCATTATATGAGTGGGCAGGGAATATGCTTTGAGAGTATGCATATGCTTTCACCGTAAAAATGGCATGATGAGTGGGCGGGGTAGGTTGGATTATCAATGAAAAGAGGTCATCTTTTGACATGTAATACTGGTTGAAAGGAGCCGATCAGGTAAGTTTGACTCAAAATAGTTTTGCACATTTTTATTTTGTTATTATTTGTTATAAATAAATATGTAATTCACGAATATTATACCTTACACATGTGTAAGTAGTACAACTTACACATGTGTAAGTTACGTATCAAAATCAAATGATTATTCAGAATGGTAAGTTGTATAACTTACACATAACTTACACATGTGTAAGATATTAAAATCAAATGATTATTGAGAACTGTAAGTTGTATATCTTACACATGTGTAAGTTGGATACTTACATATGTGTAAGTATAATCTACACATGTGTAAGTTACAACTTACACATGTGTAAGTTACGTATCTGTAACATTCATGATTTTTACCGTTTGACTGTGCATGTAATTTGATTAACTATTTCAATAAACGGAAATTTGGACATAATTGTGTACATTTATCTGTAAATTGGGCCAATTATAATGTCATATTTGAACTTCTAGAATTAGGGCCATATTAGCAGACTATGAAATTGGCCCATTACATGTTATGGAAATTATATAATAGATGATAATTGAGTAACTATGGTAACAGGAAAAACGTATATACGAAACCTTAAGTATAATGTACGGTTCCAACAGTGTCGGTGGAACAGTGTCGGTAAAACAGTGTCGGTGGAACAGTGTCGGTGGTTAGATGATAATTCCATTAATAGGACAAAAACCGACACAACCTTTATATTATATGAAATGATTTATCCATATTATGGATTTATAATAATTTATAAAAGTTGTACGCTCGTGAGTATTTTTGTTATTAATTTCGGAATCAATTAACTAGTTAGATATATTGTACATACTAGTAAAATAAATATGCAATTGTGTACTTGAACTAGATAACTAATAAATATATAAATACATGTAATTGATTTATAACCACATAGATAAAAGTAATTATACTTATATAGACTAGTTACTACATTTAATTACACAAATAATAATCAGGAATCAAAGTTTAGAGTCAACCAAAGTCAATAAGTCAGTCAAGCTTGTGTTCTTGACATAAACCCCACACAAACTAACCAAGACTTGGATTATAGCTTGTAATCATGCAATGAACATGTTTCTACTGAATTCTAGTTTGTTTTAAGGCCAAAGTTTCAGCCATTACACTCAAGGATGAGTTGTAAACACATGATGAACACCTCATGGCCAAGGTGTGTATTCTTGGCACTTAGTTGCAACTCTTGGGCTATATAAGCAAGCATTTGATGATCATTCTATCATTCATCTCTGCTCTTTTCTCTCTCTTTCACATTCATAACACAAAACAATCAAGTCCATAAAGTCTTGGGTTCATCACTTGAAGTTTCAAGTTGAATTTAAGGACTCTATAGGACTGAAATTTTCAGTCATCTTGCAAACATCATAGAAGATTCATCTGGACGAATTAGGAGATGAATCTTATATTTTTGGAAAGGTCCAAGTGTCAGTAAAATTTGATAAGAACGAAGTTTCTTCTGGTTTTGCTCAGAAGAGTGCCAAAAACGACGATTTTCAGAACTGGTCTAATTTCTGACGAGGCTACAGGTTTGTTTTTGTAAAAATCATAACTCTTTTATTAAAGCTCTTAAAGAGTCAAACCTTACATTTTTGAAAAGGCCTTTGAGTGCCCAACAAATGTCTAGAACTAAGTTTTGTTGTATCTGGTCTTCCTGACTTCCCAAAGTCGTTGTCAAGTAGATAACGCAAAGCTGGAAACATGCTGAAAATTTCTTATTTTGCACTTAGGCTTTGTGGTAGCTTATAAGTTGATCTTATACTTGTTCTAGGTACCCGGTAGTACATTTTGAGCATAGTAAAGTACTTTGCAAAGTGTTTTGAGCTGTACTAAGATTAACTTGTCACGAGGATTATCTACTGCTCTGATTTGCCACTACAACTAAGGTGAGTTTCGTAAACCCTCCCTACTCAATTGAGATTCGGGCTGAAAATTGTACATGTTTGTTTAACTGTTGATTGTTGATTTGATTGATTGTATGATTGAATTGTTGATATGGACATGTTAGCGCATTGTTTACGATGTAAGTCGCACCGTTAGCGCATTGTTTACGATGTAAGTCGCACCGTTAGCGCATTGTTTACGATGTAAGTCGCACCGTTAGCGCATTATTTATTATATAAGTCGCACCGTTAGCGCGTTATTTATTATATAAGTCGCACCGTTAGCGCATTGTTAATTATTAACTATGTAAGCCGCATCGTTGTTGATCGTTATTGATTGTTATGGAACGTTGTTGAACGTTATATGGAATCGTTATTATTGAATGTTGACTTGTATTGAATTGTGATAATGTGAAACCTTATAGGTTATCCTTGGATGTGATTAGTTCTCCTAATCCTCACTTATTGTTAACGGTTGTTATCCGATACGGTTATCCCATATTACTTGTCCCTACGAACTCACCAACTTTATGTTGACGTATTTTAGTACACTTTTCAGGTAATCAGGTTAATCAGAGACAAAATGGATGATTATGTGCTTGCATTGCTAGGATTGGACTAGCTTTGGACTTCTGGATCCGTGATCCTTATTTCCCTTTAACGGGTTATGCTTAGGATCAACTACTATCATTTAAACATTTTCATTTAATATTGATTGAGTGTGTATCTTTGATAGATATTGATTATTGTATACATTTGAGTGAGTTTATGGATTGTTTCAATCCTATGAATGCATATAGTTTGACTCTACATAATTCCCATGTCGTGTTGTGCTTTTCTAAGTGATACCCCATGATTCCGCCATGTTGGGGTGTTACAGAATGGTATCAGTGCCGTGGTTGTAGAGAGCTAGGTGGATTGACCTAGTCTATAGCCATTACACCCACATTTCATATTAGCATGCATGATAGGAAATTTTGTGTGCAACGTGAACTGTATGATGCATAAAAATGGTTTAAACTGAGTTCGTAGGTTACTCATAGAAAAGAATAAAGTTGACTAAGAACTATCGAAATAGAAATTTCTTTAATTAAAATTGGAGTCTTACAACCTTGAGATACACCGGCTCACCCATTTGAACAAACTCTAAGAGAGGTATAAGTCGGAGTGCGCTAGCCTCCAAAAAGGGCGGGTTTTTAATTGCGTCCTTCGTAAACCTTTGCCTTTGCGCTTCTTTGTGCGTTCAAATGGAGCTACCGAGCTCTCTTGTGTTACTAAGACTATAAAAATAAATTTTATTAAACATTATGTTATGAAGATTTGCATGAGTCTTCATACATAAACTTTTGATTCACATCAAATGCATTACCCATTTAAAGATTAGTCATTACCACAACTTGATGGACATATATGATAGTGTCGGGATACACCGTGAATTGTGGAATTATTGTGATAAACGTTGATATGTGGAATCTTGGAAGTATTTATTATTTGTCCCCCCAGTAAAATGATCTCGTGGATTGCGCCTTGTGGATAAAGTATAGTAGTTAACCCGGTATGCTTAATGAGTGTTGGTTAGGTGGAGGGTTAGCCGCTGGTACACCCTGTATACATACCCGGCCAACACTTAGAGAACGGAACCGAGTCTTGACATCCATTCAATATATTAACGGTGTGGAGGGTTAGCCGATGGTACACCCTGTATACAAACACTTTTAATGTGTCGAATGTTGAAGTTAAGATCCGGACTATACTTTACCCACCTTATTATGACTTGACCCTATATATATATAAACATCGATAATTCCTTTAAAGTAGAATTATAAGAAGTGTATGTGCATCGTATTTGTTGGTTGATTCACTTGTTATGATATGGACCGAAATGTTAATTGTTTATTTGTTGATTATTGATATGATTACTTGTGGTTTAATGTCGCTTTGATTATCATGTAAATGATATATCATGTTAGGCGTATTGGTTAATGATGATTGTCGCTTTGATTATCATGTAAATGATATATCATGTTAGGTGTATTACTTGAAGGTAAATTTTGATATTCGGGTGTGAATTGTGAGACTTAACTTGTTAATATAATACGTGTGTTCAGGAAAGATGGTTAGAACAAGAAGAGCTAACACTAACTATAGGCGTCAAAATGAGCAAGAGGAGCCGATAGCTCAAGAAGAAATTGTAGGTGGACGTAGTGGTAGAGGTGGTCGTGGAGGAAGAGATAACCGTGGAGGTCGTGGTGGCAGAGGTGGTCGGGGTAATCCTAATCCCCCGATAACCGCCGAGGTTGTCACACAAGCTTTAAATGATCTCATGCCGGATCTTGTGGCTCGAATTCAAACGGCCATGAGAAATGTAAACGGACAAGAAGAACCAGAAGATGAAGCGGTTCCCGTACAAAATGAACAAGAAAACGTAAATGTAAACGGTGTAGGTGTAGGAGAAGTTTTACCTAGACCGATTATGATGTTCGTCAACCAGGATGCTTGTTTAAAGACTTCAAACTTTGTGGAGCCCCGGAATTTAATGGAAAAAGTGGTGCTACGGGTTGCTTGGAATGGTTAGAGAGCATTGAATCTATCATTGCTCGAAGTGGTTGTGCCTTCCACCAAAGAATCACTTATGCTTCCGGTATGTTGAAAGGTGGGGCTCTTGAGTGGTGGAACGAAGAAGTTGATGAATTGGGAATTGATGCGGCTAATAATCTTTTATGGGGAGAGTTCAAGAATATGATAACTACTAAGTATTGCCCGGCCCATGAACTGAGGAAATTGCAAGTGGAATTTTCTAAACTTGCCATGAAGGGAGGAGACTACGAGAGTTACACACGCCGTTTTGGCCAACTCTCTAGACTCATTCCTCATTATGTGAGACCCCAAGAGGTTAAGATTGAGAAGTATGTTGCGGGATTGCCACATGAAGTGAGAGTGCTTGTCTCTCACCCCACCATGCCTTTGACTTACAAGAGGCAACCACCCGTACCGCTAGTATAACCTTGGAACTCATTAGAGGTGGTAAGTTAAATAAGAACGATAACAAGAATGACAATAAAAGGAAGGATGTTGCCGAGTCAAGCGGCACCAAGAAAGATGATCGGCGTGATAATAAGCGCCATGGTCGTAGTGGAAAGGTTTTTGCAGCGGTAATACCAACAAAGGGTCCTCAATGGGTTGGTTACACAGGGGGTAGTCCTTTATGCCCTAGGTGTAATCTCTATCATTGGCCTACCATGAGGTGTGATGCTTGTTTTCATTGTAACCAACAGGGACACACCTCAAGATTTTGTCCAACTAACCCCCGGAATGGTCCTTTAAATGTTGCTCCCATTAATACTATGCGTCCCCCGATGGCCCCGGGTTCTTGTTATGAATGTGGTAGCCAAGACCACTACCGCAACGGTGCCCAAATCTTATTGGCCAACAAGTCCAAGTGACCGTGCATCCTAACCAGTTGCAAATTGCCGGTCCGAATCAAAACCGAGGAAACCAAGGACAACAACAACAACCTCCTCAAGCTCCTTCGCCAACATTTGGCCCCCCGTGGAAGAGCTTTTGCCGTGAATGCGGCTGAGGCTCGTGGTGATCCTAATGTCGTAGCAGGTACCTTTCTCCTCAATCACCAATATGCTACTGTGTTATTTGATTCTGGAGCCGATTATAGTCTCATTTCCAATGATTTTATTCCGTTGATCGATGCTAATCCTAGCCTGTTGTCCTATTGTTTTGAACTTGAAATGGTAAATGGTGGATTATCTAGGATTAGTCAAGTTGTTCGTGATTGTGTGTTAGATTTATGTGATCACCCATTTTACATTGACTTAATGCCTTTTGATATTGGTAGTTTTGACGTGATTGTGGGTATGGATTGGTTATCGGCCATGAACGCGGTAATTGATTGTGGTAGTCGAACTGTAAGGATTCCGTTAGAAAATAGGGAAGAATTAGTGGTTCAAGGCGAAACGACCGAACTATGGGATGGGAATGTATATAGTGTTAAATCACAAAGATTGAATTGAAAACCGTGCCCGTAGTTAAAGACTTTGCGGATGTATTTCCGGATGACCTACCGGGTTTACCTCCATCTCGTGAACTTGACTTCCGTATTGAACTTATTCCTAACGCTTCTCCCGTGGCCAAAGCACCTTATCGCTTAGCCATGACCGAATTACAAGAGTTGGCCGCCCAACTCAAAGAGCTTCAAGACAAGGGTTTCATTCGCCCTAGTCAATCGCCTTGGGGCGCACCGGTTTTGTTCGTTAAAAAGAAAGATGGCACATTCCGAATGTATATCGATTATAGAGAATTGAACAAACTAACGGTAAAGAATCGTTATCCTCTTCCTAGGATTGACGATTTATTCGACCAACTCCAAGGTGCTCGTTTCTTTTCCAAAATTGATTTGAGGTCGGGTTATCATCAATTACGTGTTCATGAAGACGACATTCCAAAAACCGCCTTTCGAACGAGATATGGACATTTTGAATTTACGGTGATGCCTTTTGGATTGACTAATGCACCAGCTGTGTTCATGGATTTGATGAACCGAGTGTGTCAACCCTACTTGGACCAATTTGTCATTATTTTCATCGATGACATTCTTATCTATTCTAAGACAAAAGATGATCATTTGGAACATTTGAAACAAGTCTTAGAGATACTCCGGAAAGAAAAGCTTTATGCCAAGTTCTCCAAATGTGAATTTTGGCTTGAAGAGGTCCACTTTCTTGGTCACGTAGTGAGCAAAGAAGGAATTCATGTGGACCCAAGTAAGGTTGAAGCAGTAAAGAATTGGAGACGACCCGAAACACCGACCGAAATTCGCCAATTTCTTGGTTTGGCGGGTTACTATAGACGATTTATTGAAGGCTTTTCAAAAATCGCCCAACCTTTGACTCTGTTGACTCAACGGGAAATAAGGTTTGATTGGGGTGAAAAGCAAGAACAAGCATTCCAATTGTTGAAAGACAAATTGTGATGCACCCATCTTGAGCTTGCCCAATGGAGCCGATGATTTTGTTGTATATTGTGATGCATCCGGGCAAGGATTGGGTTGTGTCTTAATGCAACGGGATAAGGTGATAGCATATGCATCCAGACAATTGAAGGTGCATCAGAAGAATTATCCGACTCATGACTTAGAATTGGGAGCAGTGGTATTTGCTTTGAAATGTTGGAGGCATTACTTGTATGGCACCAAGAGCGTGATCTATACGATCACAAAAGCCTTCAACATATCTTCAATCAAAGCGATCTGAACATGAGGCAAAGAAGATGGCTTGAACTGTTAAGTGATTATGATTGTGTTATCCGGTATCACCCGGGTAAAGCAAATATGGTAGCCGATGCCTTAAGTCGAAAAGAACGTATAAAACCAAGAAGAGTTAAAGCCATGAGCTTTACCATGTTAAGGAGTGTTCGTGACTCCATTATTGAAGCACAAGAATTGGCAACTAGACCGGAAAACTTCATCAATGAAACCTTAAACGGTCTAGAAGAACAATTTGATAGAAAGAATGACAATGGTTTGTATTTCGTTGATCGATTGTGGATTCCGTTCTTGGAGGATGGCGGTTGAAATTGATGGATGAAGCTCATAAGTCAGCCTACTCGGTTCACCCGGGTTCTGATAAAATGTACTTTGGATTGAGAGATTTGTATTGGTGGCCGGGAATGAAGAATGACATTGCAAAATATGTTAGTGAATGCCTCACTTGTTTGCAAGTGAAAGCCGACCACAAGAAACCACCAGGTTTACTAGTCCAACCAGTAACACCGGTGTGGAAATGGGAAGAAATTGCTATGGACTTCATCACGAAGTTACCTAGGACGAGTAGTGGTCGGAACACTATTTGGGTGATAATTGACCGGTTGACTAAGTCGGCTCACTTCTTAGCCATCCGGGAGGACGATAAATTTGACACCATGGCACGTTTGTACATCAAAGAGGTGATATCCAAGCATGGAGTGCCGATTTCCGTGATATCCGATCGGGATGCCCGATTTACTTCAAAATTTTGGAAGGCGTTCCAGAAATCTATGGGTACTCGTCTCGGCATGAGTACGGCGTTCCACCCACAAACTGATGGTCAAAGTGAAAGAACGATCCAAACATTGGAAGACATGTTAAGAGCTTGTGCTATTGATTTTGGTGGTAATTGGATGTGCATCTTCCTTTGGTTGAATTCTCCTACAATAATAGCTATCATGCTAGCATTGGAATGGCCCATTTAGAGCATTATATGGGAGAGATTGTAGGTCACCGCTAGCTTGGGCAGAAGTTGGTGAAAGCCAACTCGTTGGGCCCGAAATTGTTATTGAAACAACGAAAGTGATCTCACAAATCAAAGAAAAGTTAAGAGTGGCCCGAGAACGACAATTGAAATATGCTAATGTTAGACGACGACCCCTCGAATTTGAAGTTGGTGATTATGTTTTATTGAAAGTATCCCGTGGAAAGGTGTGGTTCGTTTTGTGAAACGTGGCAAGTTGGGACCACGGTACATTGGCCCGTTCAAGATCTTGGATCGTATTGGTCCTGTAGCTTATCGATTAGAACTTCCTCAAAACCTGAGTGGAGTTCATAATGTTTTCCATGTTTGTAATCTTAGAAAGTGTTTGGCCGATCCAACACTTCATGTGCCCCTCGAAGAAATCCGTGTTGATAAAACGTTGAAATTCGTGGAAGAACCAATAGAAATCCTAGATCGACAAACTAGAAAACTAAAGAATACCCGATATACGATTGTCAAAGTGATATGGCAAGCTAGACGTGGACCCGAGTTTACTTGGGAACGTGAGGACCACATGAAGTCTAAATACCCACACTTGTTTAGTAATTAGTGATTGTTGAATTTCGGGACGAAATTCTTTAACGGGGGAAGAATGTAACATTCATGATTTTTACCGTTTGACTGTGCATGTAATTTGATTAACTATTTCAATAAACGGAAATTTGGACATAATTGTGTACATTTATCTGTAAATTGGGCCAATTATAATGTCATATTTGAACTTCTAGAATTAGGGCCATATTAGCAGACTATGAAATTGGCCCAGTACATGTTATGGAAATTATATAATAGATGATAATTGAGTAACTATGGTAACAGGAAAAACGTATATACGAAACCTTAAGTATAATGTACGGTTACAACAGTGTCGGTGGAACAGTGTCGGTGAAACAGTGTCGGTAGAACAGTGTCGGTGGTTAGATGATAATTCCATTAATAGGACAAAAACCGACACAACCTTTATATTATATGAAATGATTTATCCATATTATGGATTTATAATAATTTATAAAAGTTGTACGCTCGTGAGTATTTTTGTTATTAATTTCGGAATCAATTAACTAGTTAGATATATTGTACATACTAGTAAAATAAATATGCAATTGTGTACTTGAACTAGATAACTAATAAATATATAAATACATGTAATTGATTTATAACCACATAGATAAAAGTAATTATACTTATATAGACTAGTTACTACATTTAATTACACAAATAATAATCAAGAATCAAAGTTTAGAGTCAACCAAAGTCAATAAGTCAAGTCAAGCTTGTGTTCTTGACATAAACCCCACACAAACTAACCAAGACTTGGATTATAGCTTGTAATCATGCAATGAACATGTTCCTACTGAATTTTAGTTTGTTTTAAGGCCAAAGTTTCAGCCATTACACTCAAGGATGAGTTGTAAACACATGATGAACACCTCACGGCCAAGGTGTGTATTCTTGGCACTTAGTTGCAACTCTTGGGCTATATAAGCAAGCATTTGATGATCATTCTATCATTCATCTCTGCTCTTTTCTCTCTCTTTTCACATTCATAACACAAAACAATCAAGTCCATAAAGTCTTGGGTTCATCACTTGAAGTTTCAAGTTGAATTTAAAGACTCTATAAGACTGAAATTTTCAATCATCTTGCAAACATCATAGAAGATTCATCTGGACGAATTAGGAGACGAATCTTATATTTTTGGAAAGGTCCAAGTGTCAGTAAAATTTGATAAGAACGAAGTTTCTTCTGGTTTTGCTCAGAAAAGTGCCAAAAATGACGATTTTCAGAACTGGTCTAATTTCTGACGAGGCTACAGGTTTGTTTTTGTAAAAATCATAACTCTTTTATTAAAGCTCTTCAAGAGTCAAACCTTACATTTTTGAAAAGGCCTTTGAGTGCCCAACAAATGTCTAGAACTAAGTTTTGTGTATCTGGTCTTCCTGACTTCCCAAAGTCGTTGTCAAGTAGATAACGCAAAGCTGGAAACATGCTGAAAATTCCTTATTTTGCACTTAGGCTTTGTGGTAGCTTATAAGTTGATCTTATACTTGTTCTAGGTACCCGTTAGTACATTTTGAGCATAGTAAAGTACTTTGCAAAGTGTTTTGAGCTGTACTAAGATTAACTTGTCACGAGGATTATCTACTGCTCTGATTTGCCACTACAACTAAGGTGAGTTTCGTAAACCCTCCCTACTCATTGAGATTCGGGCTGAAAAGTGTACATGTTTGTTTAACTGTTGATTGTTGATTTGATTGATTGTATGATTGAATTGTTGATATGGACATGTTAGCGCATTGTTTACGATGTAAGTCGCACCGTTAGCGCATTGTTTACGATGTAAGTCGCACCGTTAGCGCATTGTTTACGATGTAAGTCGCACCGTTAGCGCATTATTTATTATATAAGTCGCACCGTTAGCGCATTGTTAATTATTAACTATGTTAGCCGCATCGTTGTTGATCGTTATTGATTGTTATGGAACGTTGTTGAACGTTATATGGAATCGTTATTATTGAATGTTGACTTGTATTGAATTGTGATAATGTGAAACCTTATAGGTTATCCTTGGATGTGATTAGTTCTCCTAATCCTCACTTATTGTTAACGGTTGTTATCCGACACAGTTATCCCATATTACTTGTCCCTACGAACTCACCAACTTTATGTTGACGCTCTTTAGTACACTTTTCAGGTAATCAGGTTAATCAGAGACAAAATGGATGATTATGTGCTTGCATTGCTAGGATTGGACTAGCTTTGGACTTCTGGATCCGTGATCCTTATTTCCCTTTAACGGGTTATGCTTAGGATCAACTACTATCATTTAAACATTTTCATTTAATATTGATTGAGTGTGTATCTTTGATAGATATTGATTATTGTATACATTTGAGTGAGTTTATGAATTGTTTCAATCCTATGAATGCATATAGTTTGACTCTACATAATTCCCATGTCGTGCTGTGCTTTTCTAAGTGATACCCCATGATTCCGCCATGTTGGGGTGTTACAGTATCAAAATCAAATGATTATTCAGAATGGTAAGTTGTATAACTTACACAGTAACTTACACATGTGTAAGATATTAAAATCAAATGATTATTGAGAACTTAAGTTGTATATCTTACACATGTGTAAGTTGGATACTTACATATGTGTAAGTATAATCTACACATGTGTAAGTTACAACTTACACATGTGTAAGTTACGTATCAAAATCAAATGATTATTCAGAATGGTAAGTTGTATTACTTACACAGTAACTTACACATGTGTAAGATATTAAAATCAAATGATTATTGAGAACTTAAGTTGTATATCTTACACATGTGTAAGTTGGATACTTACATATGTGTAAGTATAATCTACACATGTGTAAGTTACAACTTACACATGTGTAAGTTACGTATCAAAATCAAATGATTATTCAGAATGGTAAGTTGTATAACTTACACAGTAACTTACACATGTGTAAGATATTAAAATCAAATGATTATTGAGAACTTAAGTTGTATATCTTACACATGTGTAAGTTACGTATCAAAATCAAATGATTATTCAGAATGAGTAAGTTTTTACCTTATTTGTTTTTTTTTTTTTTTTTTTTTTTTTTTTTTTTTTTTTTTAAGTTGTATAACTTACACAGTAACTTACACATGTGTAAGATATTAAAATCAAATGATTATTGAGAACTGTAAGTTGTATATCTTACACATGTGTAAGTTGGATACTTACATATGTGTAAGTATAATCTATGTGTAAGTTAGATATCCAAGACAAATGATTATTCAGAACAGGTACTTACACATGTGTAAGTATAACTTACACATGTGTAAGTTATAAATCAAAAGCAGATGAATTGGTTTAAACATATGTAAGTTAAATCTCTAAAGCAAATGAATTGGTTTACACATGTGAAATTAATTGATTTGTACAGGTTTAAGATTTAGGGTTTTGTAGTAAGCTATCTATGTCTCGACACAATAATTTCTAATTTTTTTTCTAAAACCATAAAAATGAACCTCAATCTATTAGGAATAGATTTTATGTTGTATGAATTTTAAATAATATAAGACTTTGTTATTTTGAAATCATAAAGTTTTGGACATTAAACATATGATAGCAAACGAAAACCGACTTTAGAACTGTCACTTGAGATTCTAAAAGTTAATTAGCTTATACATAAAGAATATGTGGGTAAATATATAAAAAGGCTAATAATGTATCAAATTTTCATAAAAATGTATCAGGATGTTTATACACATTATTTTTCTATTAACAACCTTGAAAACCAATACTAACTAGATCAATACCCGGTCGATTACACGTAGCCTTTGCATGTACTGCTCCTTCATTCATAATCTTGCGCATCATCTGCTCGTGATAACATCTCGATAACCTGTTCCAAGAATTAAACCTCGGCCTGTTCTTTTCTGTTTTTTGCCTCTTATGTCATACATTATGTACATTAACCTAGAAGGCTAGAATAGATGCATCTTTAAAAAAGTGGCAAGGGGCATAGACAGGATACATAACAGATTTGGATAAATACCATATCATTTCTTGTACATTCCAAAACAATCCAGGTCCTGTCAGGTTCCAAACACTCTTTTTTCCCAATATAAACAATAGTTCAATAATTAGTGCATTGATAATGATTACCAGGTTGTGGGTTCAAGTCTGATTTTGGACAAATGATAAGAATCTGTGGATGTGTGTGGTTATCAGCCAAGAGGTTGTGGCTTCAACGCTAAGCAACTTTTAATCTTGATTCATTTTTAGTAATCTTTTTTAATTCTAACTGTTTGACATATTAAAGATGATGTTTTGGCAAATATACGAGAATGACTGCAGAAAGACTTTTTCATTGATTAGCGAACTACAATCAACTTACACGCATAAATTTGATCTTAGGAAAAAACTCGGCAGCAGCTTCCTCCAATACTTTGTCAAGTTGTTTGGTGTAGTTACTCCTGCAACAAAAACAACCCCGCCAAACCATGTATTTATTGCAAGCAATATATGAAAATAACAACTAGCAAAGATACTAGAGGTGGCAAAACAAGGGAGTGGGAAACAAGTAAAAACAGGGTTTTTTTTCTTCTTCAGAACAACACATTTCAGACAGCAACTCCACTTCACCTTACAACAAGGGCCACTACAGGGTAGACACGAGTGTCTTAATCGTGCAAGGAAGGTATCCTACGAAAAACCCCACAAAGACCCAACTGAGAATTGAACCTCCCCCTGTGGGTAAAACCCTATGACTCCACCGGTTGAACTGGCTTCATAGTCAGTCGGCTAAAATAGGTAACTTTAGTATCTCTATAGTATAAATTTTCGCATAACATGGCTTGGGGGGGATTTAATGCATTTCAAATGCATTTTGGGGGAATTTTGACCCGACCCATACGGCCATACCCATTTGCCCATCTAAAAATGGAGGATGTAAGAAAGGAAAAAAGATTACTTGATGTTAAATGCGACGATGACAGGGTGACCTTGATGTAGAAGATGAACAAATTCACATTCAGAAGTAAAATGGATAACTCTCGAAGGGCAAGATCCTTTGGATATCCAGTATAATACTTGCAGGTTGACCGAAGATTCATCATCATATTACTGAAAAACAACTGCTCCTCCATCTACTGCTGATAAAAATCAGAAAGAAATTAAACACAACAAGTGATGATCAGACTTTCATAAAATCATATCAAATTTCGAAAAAATCTGAACATAATACAAAAAAAGCCAGTAATTATACAACTAGATGCCCTCTTATGTCTATCTTAACGCGTTTTCGAATAACATGATTCAAGATTTTATATGCAATAAACACACTTAAGAAGACATTTGACCTTTCTGACCCGCTTCATTTCCCACTCTCTTTTGAAATTACCAGTTGGAAACAAAAAATAACCCGAAATGACGCTTTCATACGTAAACGGGAGTGAAATTGCCACATCGAAAAAAGAGAAATACATGACCCCAAGCTGATTCATCGACCATGTATGCTGATACATTTACACACACAAAGAGATTTTTCCAATACATTCGTTTTTAACCAACTGCCAACATTTACTGTCAAAGAGAGCTATATAACAAAGAGCATTCATGACTAACTTGCAAAGCGTATTCCTTCATGATAGATTCCAGAGGTGTATTTTGCACAGCTGGTATAGTATAAACAGAGTAAGAAAGAGAAAGAGGCCACCTTTGTAACAAACGCCTGTTCAGTTCAGGAAATGTTTCCATGATTGCAGACCGCATGGCAATTACTCGAGCTTCCTTACGGTCAATTCCTTGTTCAATCAACATGAGGGAAACAATATCAGTACACTTATTTCCAAATGCTCCCCATTTAATATTTAAACATATTCTTAATGATGCTTATTTATTCGACACGAGTATATTACATTAAATGGGTTTGGAAAATCAATTAAGAAACAATGAGAACATCATTTTATTCCAAGCACATGAATACTATATTCCTTAGGTCCTGGAGGAATAGAGAAGATGAACTCACTATGAGCTTCGAGCAATGCAGTGCAGCAGGATGCAGGAACAGGGGATGAGGGTAGCTCTCGAAGGCCATGCTGCAGATGACACAGCGTATGTAAATGTCTACTAGAGCAAGAAACAATACCCAATATATAAAACTTAATCTTCTTCAGTTAAATTTTCCAAAAATCTTTAGTTATTGTCATCATTTACATTGATCTTGATTTAAATCAGGTATGCACCTTGACACAGTCATCGACTACATGAGCATCCTCATCAGAACCAAATTCCGTTTTTCCTGGAACAAATATGGACAAAAGTTAGTATTATTGCTGCTTGATTGTTGAACGTGATTGCAGTAAAAACAGGAGAGCACAACAAATGCAAAGACAAAATTCTGCATGAACGTAAAAAGAGAGGCATCAAATCATAGCAAAATGGTGGAACTGGATATATTCAACCCATTTCCTTATCAGCTAATTTGATTTATCGATAAAGTGTTGTAACAGGTTTTGTGCAAATAACTTAGCCTTTTGGATATATTCAACCCATTTCCTTATCAGCTAATTTGATTTATCGATTACCTTATCATTCAAGTAGACTGCTATTTCTACAGCTTCTTGCGGGCCGCTCGTCCATTCAAGAGTCTTTTTTGCCCTGTACATTCTGTTATCACCTTTTGTGCATTAGAGACAAAATTAAGCTAAATTTATAAGAAGCAATACAAGAAAAATCAATCTCTTGGTTACCGCATATAGCCATGCATCTTTCCATAATGAACCATCTCCAAGTGAGAAGCATTCCAAAGCTGAACGTATGCACAATAATCCATTCATAAGTACACAAACTTGCTATCATAAAAATCAAAGATAAACGATTTAACAACGTTTCAGTTATAGATCAAAGAAAATATGATAGCTTACAGGATCTGCAGTTTGTGCCTTCTCCAGCTGCTCAATTCTGCAATGCATCATATATTCATATTAGTTAATCAACCAAAGTCTAAAAGAATCAAAACAAGCAATGCACTCACGTGTATATATGTTCACGTTTGTCAAAAGGATGATCTAAAATTGTTGTACGAGCCCAACCCCATGCACCATGAAATGAATCATAATGAGGCTCGTAATAGCAGAAGTTATCAGATAGTTCCCTCCACCCGACCAGTTCATCCAAAAACTTATCAACTGCCTTCAAATCACAATCAAAGATGATAAGATTTGATCGTTTTAGAAAAGAAATACCAATCAGAACTATCAAAAGATTGTTTCTTACAACACAAACCTGTGGATATACTTTGCGCAATTTACGTGCCTCAAGGGCTCAACGTTGGGCTGATATCTGCCCAAAATGCAAATACGGAAAAAGACCAGAAGTTGCTTTGGGTTTAAAAGGGTTATTCCGATCTGCAACATATTTCTCCAATCTAGTTGCTAAAAACCCAGTCTTACTCCCCATTAATGTTTCTAAAGCGGCAATTTCTCCTGGTTCACACCAGTCGATTTCAGGAACTTCAGCACCTTCCCTGGCCATATGACCATATAATTATCAGCCTACAAAAATTTAACTAACATCTAAACTAGAAAATCATTTTATACTTTACTGGGCTTGGCTGCAATGTAAGAAACCAATGCCATAATTTGTCGGTCTTATATGTAGAGCTGCTATGAACATAAGCGTTAATGCCGAGGAGCAGGCTCAAACGCAGTTGTGATGAACATATGCCGCCATGGTTCATAGATTATACTGTAATATCAAAAACCATTTTGACTTATAAGCTATATGACATGTTAACAGAACCTGGATTAACAAAATGTATCACAGCCATCATAATATGCTTACACTCAAAATCACAAATATAATACATTTAAACGAACCTAAATCAAAAATAAAAAAGTATCACATTTAATTTAATATATAATTTAGTAGAAAATAGATACAGAACATACAATAGCATACATATAAGCTTCAATAGCATACATATTATAAAAAAAGTATCACATTTTATATCATAAAAATAGAACAGCATACTTATCAAATTCAGAATATTGAAAAAAAAAACTTACTTGATTAAGTTCCAAAATTAGTAGAAGTTGAATTAACTTCTACTTCAACATTTGATCCCATTTTTCTTAGATGTTTTGAGTGTAAAATATAATAATATTAAAACTAAAATTATAAATTACGAAAATAAAACAAGATCGAAGCTTGAATGGATAAATTAATTATGAACGATTACCTGATACATGTAGCTTGATCGTACCTTTAAATAGAAATTTAATCTTGTTTTTAAATAAGATTGGAAATCTGATTGGAGATCGATCAGCTATTAAAAAAAATATTATTTGCTCTGATATCAGACAACTGAACGGAGATTTGGCCGGAGATCTGGACGGTGACTGGAGATTTGGACGGAGATCTGGACGGTGATTGGAGATTTCGACAGAGATGGAAGATCGTGTCTGATAGAAACACACAGATGGGAGTAGTTCTAATCGGGTTTAATTACGTAACTACCCTCCTAGTATGATAAGAGGCGCGCGTTAAAGCCGCCAGAAGTGATCAGATCCATTGAAATTTGATGATCCAACGGCCAGGAATTGGACTGGACTTTTTTTATTGGTGAACTCATTTTATTCTATCTTATCTTTTCCCTATATAATATATATATATGGTGGTTCTTAAGGAGGGAAGGAGAGAAGTTTCATTTTTTTTTTTTCTACTTTTTTTTTTTTTTTTAATTAACTCAATCCATAAAAAAAAAAAAAAATTAATTTCTAACCCGAGTTAGTGAGTATTATAAGGGCATACGTTACGGGTTCGCCCTTAAGGATATTAATAAGGGGTAGCTGGTGGGAGTGATAGGTCATAGAGGGTGATAGGTCATAGGTGGTGATCGGTGATGGGGTGATCTACCTAACGGGCTCCGCCCTTAGCCATATGACTCCGCCATAGACTGAGAGGCTTCACCTATAGCTTACGGGCTACGCCCTTTGAAAAAAAATATTTTTTAAAATTTTTAATTTTTTTTGGAATTAGTTACTTAAAGAGAGAATGAAAAAAGTGAAAAAAGTGAAAAAAAGAAAAAAACAATAAAAAAACAAGCTAAAAAAAATCAAAAACAAACTTTCTCTCCCTTCTCTCCTTAAGATACCTTCTCATTTGAACTTTATCCTATATATATATACTTACATATTTCCAAACATAGTAGTTTACATACCTCACGGGAAAACATTGTGAAAGTGACCCTGGTGAGCTATCCAGCAAATAGTTTTTTACTTCGGTAGACAAATTGACTTTCCCTTTTGGAAGGCCACTCGTCTCCCACTCATCAAGCTTTTTCGGATAAATAGTTAAACTCTTTAAGTTAACAAATGGGGAAGGTTGATGAGAGATCAGTTCCACGGATGAAGAAAGAAGCTGCAAAAATATTTTGCAAGGAAATATTATACATACAAAATATAATAGCTTATGTAACCTTCATAATAACGTGTTCAAATTTGCAAGGGAGTGACTGATTGGAGATTCAGAGGTTATGAGACATGATCAGGAATGACAAATATCATGAAAAATAGCGGTTGGGGCAGAATAATATAATAATGAAACTTAGGTGGTGGGAGTGTGAAATTTAGGCAGTGATAACGTGTTCAGGACGATGGGTCGAATGGCATGATCATCTACCTCGACCTAAATCTAACCCATTTAGTTAATCTTGCCAAAAAGTTACTCAAATCTATTCCTTTTAATAATGGGTAGTCATGCTGACCCGTTTACGCCCCGTATTAAAAGAAAAGAGTGTGCCATAAAAAAGCTACAACCTACATGTATGCTTGGTTTATACCTATGTGAATTAACAATCACGTATGAAACCCATATATTATACCCATTAAGATTCCATGGTGTTTAGGCGTGTTCACTATTTGGATTCAAGTCAAACAAACAGAAAAATCAAACCAACTAGAAATAGATTTTCTAAAATTGATTAAAAATTTTAATTAAGTGATTTAGGCAACCAAATCGAATTAGCAATTTTGTTTATGATTTGATTTATGAATTGTTGATTTTTCAAGATGTATCAAATCGAAAACTGATTTCAGTTTTGAATATATATGAACAAATACTCATTCATTATTGGTGAGATTGGGTCGGTTTGGGTCGGTTTTGGCCTAAAACCGAAACCCAAACCGAATCTTTCGGTTTTTAAAAACCAGAAACCATTGGATTCGGTTTTGGTTCGGTTCGGTTCGGTTGGTTTGGGTCGGTTTTCGGTTTAACATTGTTTGTTTGTTTTTTTCCCAAGAGTCATTTTGCCAAGGTTTTAAAAGAATTGGGAGTAAGAAAAGCCTAATATGTGTTGATAGTAAACACAGCAACACAAAATTAATGATGTCCTATATTACCGTATCATTTCCAAATTATACAAATATTGGACAAACGAAGATTAAAACACCATACTGTATGTATGAATTCGAGAAGATAATGAAAAGCCTGTTGGGATTAGTTTGTTAAATGATACAGATATAAAACATATAAAATAAGAATCTAATTTGATGTAGATATAAAAGATAATATATAAATTATAAAATAAAACTATAACATATATGGTATTCGGTTCGGTTCGGTTTTGACGGTCGGTTTTTGCATATGAAACCGAAACCCGAACCGATCCGTTCGGTTTTTAGAAAACCAAAACCAAACCAATGGATTTGATTCGGTTTTCGGTTTTTTCGGTTCGGTTTTCTTGGTTTTTTTCGGTTTTTGGTTTTTCGGTTCGGTTTTCTTGGTTTTTTTCGGTTTTTGGTTTTTCGGTTCGGTTTTTGCTCACCCCTATCTTCATATTTATAATTAAGAAATTGTAATTTACTAAAATAAATATTAAAGTTATTAACATATAATTTTTTCATTCTGTAAAATTATGATGATAATGATTTCCATTTGACTTTTGAACAACCACTCCCCACTTACCACTTGACAAATCTAGCCATTCACCACTTTTGTTATTTCTTTTTCGTCCGGCAGTGAACCAAGCAATTTATTATTGTTTTTACTTTTTGGAGGATGGGCAGTCAACACCAAAGCAATTATTATTTGAGGTTTGGATTTCGTTTCTTGTTTTTTCGGAAATCAACGACCAACCACCACCACCATTACTTAAACCTGACCCATCCGGGTACTTCAATTCGGATCCGGTTCTTCAATGAATTTTCAGATCTGGAATGGATTTTTAATGGATTTTCGGATCCTGATCTAGACTGGTAGATGGGAAGATGATGGAGATGGATGGTTGGAAATTTGGGACAGAATACGATGCATGGAAATAATGATAGTTGCAATCGTGGCGGTGGTGGTGGTCGGTTGGTGGTGGCTGGTTTATGGAGTGGTGATTAAGAGAGAGAGGACTAGAGGAGAGAGAGTACTATGTTCTGCATTTGACTATTTTCCCATGAATATATATTTGTGTATTTTATATAAATAATAAATAAATGTCTTATTAATTAAAAGTTTATTATTAAAAAAGTTAATTACATTTTTGTCTTGTCACAAATGACTATTATACCCTCGGTGTGCATGTCATGTGACCTCATTTTTAGCGTCTGTTAAGAGCGTGGACCAAAAGTGTTGATAGAGGTTCAAAGATGGGGATGAAAAACGTAATTTCGTGAACCTAGGGATGAAACGTGAAATTTGGTATAAACCACAGGGACGAAAATTGTAATTTACTCAAATAAATATTAAAGTTATAAACATATAATTTTTTCATTCTTAAATATGTTAGACCATTATAAAAATGTCCTAATATGTCTTTATTAGGACGCTAATTAGGTGGTGTTTCGTGTATTTAGTCCTTGAGAAATACAGCATGCTGGTTAAAGGGTTGTATTGAGACTCAACATACTTTGGTGAATTCTGATATTTTATAATACATGTGGCTCCGTTTGACTATAAACTAAAAAGAATTTTGGAAGCACCTTAATCTAAGTAACAATAACAATATTGTTACTCTGTTGGTTTTTATTTCAGCAATACCAAAGGAATAATACTCCTTTTAAAAGATAAAAAAATTGTAAATGACAAGAGTGGGTGCATTTGGTCAATACACTTTCAAATCCTTATTACACCTACGCAGTATAAAAAGGAGAAAAATATATGATCATGTAAACCTGTTTACAGGTAAATCTAGCTTATTTCTTTTGTTGCTGGTTTGAAATTTGAATTGGGTCGACTAATGATTCAAAAAAACCATGCCAGTCTTATATGCAAGTACACATTCCTATAATGTGTTGAAAATTTGATGATAATTCGTTAGCTTTTTGTGAAGCGGATGAAAGTGATAGTCTTGAAGGGTTCGTTTGATGTCATTCTATTGATGTTGTTTACGGTCAGATTGTG
The DNA here is from genome assembly GCA_034093135.1 of Erigeron breviscapus. Classification (NCBI taxonomy): domain Eukaryota; kingdom Viridiplantae; phylum Streptophyta; class Magnoliopsida; order Asterales; family Asteraceae; genus Erigeron; species Erigeron breviscapus. The sequence goes on along the minus strand of CM067167.1, from coordinate 200,246,254 downwards.
TGTAAAGAACTATTAATCATATACTATTTGATTATCAATATGTGATTATTTTGTAAAAGAAATTATAGTCATGTAGCTATTACATAGCAATGTTAGGTGTCTTAATAAATAAGGTGATTGCTATACAAATGTGAATGTCTTGCTTTCCCAATCCGTCGCCACCACCGCCATCAGCCGCCGCTACCACCACACCGTCGTTGTTAAACTGTCGCTGCAACGCGCGGGCATACATCTAGTAACTACACAATTGATGACTTAAGGATGTTTTGGACATTTTCACCATCATTCGTAACTCGTTTTTTCCTTCTACAAGATTAACTCCAACTAAACTATGAAGTTTTATTAACATTGGTTGTTTGTAATTTAAAAATAAATAATGGACAAACAAAAAGCAGAAATACACGTTGCAAACTTGCAATTTTGTTGAAAAATGTACAACATGATGAGTTCTGATAACTAACAAGAAGTATATTTAGATTGAATATAATTTGCAACATGATGAGTTCTGATAACTAAAAACAAGTATATTTAGATTGAATATAATTGCTAAGTAATACGTACATAACTATTTTATTTATAAGTAATACATGACTATTAATAAATTGATTTATGCGTATATCTAAGTTTATCTAGTGTGTGATAATAGTAAAAATATGTGTGCATCAAATGTAACCATCATTTAAGTCGATGCATCAAATATGTGATATTAAAAGGAATGTATATGATCCATTAGGTCTATGCATCAAATATATGTGTGTGCATCAAATATTACCGTCTTTTAAATTATTTAATTAATACACTTATTCCTACACATTATACATCAACATTTTTGTTTTTTACTAGGTGGAAAAGTCCGTCCTTCGGATATCTTTGATAAATGTACACTCTTTATCATGACGTTGATTTGTTGGTGTTACGTGTTTGTTTAGCTTGATGAATACTTTAGCAATGTCGTTGACAATATATATAATATTATTGGCAGAGTGTAGGAGAATGAAGTCTTATTGATAAGAGCAAAATACAAGCCATGTTATTTAAACGACTTGGTTTGAAAACCAAATAAGATGATAGCATAAAGAAAACATTAGTAGTAGATACGGTAACTCCCATTTGTGTATGTGCGAGTTACATTACTTTTTGGAGTTTTGTTCACGGATGCACCGGTTCGTCTTGATTCTCCAACTCGTTAACAGCTTCAGTAGTCATTATGTTTACACAATCAAATGTTTCATAGTCGCCATGGTTAGAGTAAGTGTTGGAATTGAGTTCCAGCATGTGGTTTGTCCCCGCGAGAGAAGTCAAACACTTTGGGAGAGTAGTAAAGCCACCTCCAACCTTCTTGACTATTACTGGAGTGTACATATCTCCAAAGTAGTTGTTGTAACAATTTACCAAACTCATTACTCAACCGGGTCCGGAACTACTATACGTTTATACCTATCTATTTTATATCCAAAAATACATATAAATTTGCTGTAAATCAAGGGGGAAAAAAAAGTCCTTTTTTTTTCTCTTCCAAGATCGAAGTCGGCTCTATATCCGAAACTTGCAAGTTTGAAAAGGATATATGTATTACGAGTATTATATACTTAAACATGATATATATAAATAAACTAAATAATTAACTATTAATTACCCTTATTAAATGCAAAATTGTTTTCATGTCACTCAACTTTTAATTATATAATAAAGATAAAAATGCTTGAAAAATGGTTAAATATGTTTATTTTTATAAATTCACATGTTCAATATAATTTTTAAATTGGTTGTGTTGTTATAAAATTTTAATTTTAAATTTCAAATGTAATATATTTTTGCAACTTTTACGTATTTATAAATATTTGTATCAATGTTTATTTATTGAAAGTGTAAAATCATATGCATCAAATGATACCATTTTGTAAGTCAATGCATCAGAAATATAATACAATGAAGGACGAGTGTGCATCAGATGTTACCATTTTGTAAGTCAGTGCATCGAATAAATAGTACCATATATTATCAGTGTATCAAATATAATCATCTTATATTATATCATTTTGTAAGTCAGTGCATCAAATAAATAGTACCATATATTATCAGTGTATCAAATATAATCATCTTATATGATATATCATTTTGTAAGTCACTGCATCAGAGATGTTATACAATGGACGATGATTGTGCATCTGATGTTACCAAAATGTAAGTCAGTGCGTCAAATAAATAGTACCATAAATTATGAGTGTATCAAATAAATCATCTTGAGTTAGTGTATTGATGGAGACCAGATGAGAAATACTCCGTATAAAATAATTAGATCAGCAATGTAATTATAATGTAAAATGAATGCATGGAGGTTGCAATTTATATGTGCTATCGCAGATGTGTTACATAATTTTCTTTGATTTACCTGGTATGTTGCTGCGGAACATATTTTTTACATGACAAAGGTTTGGATACAAGCATAATAGGGTCACTAACAAACATTAACTCAGGATCTTTAACGACTGAACTATAAAACACATAAACAATATTTAGTTACTATTATAAGATTGTATCATTTGGATTGTAGCTTACTGCTTAGCTACAAATTGCATTACCATTTGTAGTGTCAAGCGGTAAATGCCTCACACAGACACCACGGTCTGCCATACCGAAGAGTGTAGTAGCATGACATTCATTCACTATCATCACAACGCAATAACGTCATATGTAAACCATCTCGATTTGCCCTGCCAAAGAGTACGGAGTAGCGGAACAATGCACTGCTATAATCACTGCATAATAAGGTCGAATTTAATTAAAAAGTTGTAACAATTAACAACAAACACACAACATTTTAGTTGCAAACTTGCAAATTTTGAAACAATTATACTATATATTTTGGTCCCATAAGTTAAAGCAAATTGCTCCTCTTAACATACTTATTAGACGATATAGATATAGATAGATAATAGATATTAATAGAGGGTAGTTAATTGTAAATTGATGTTCTATATATATATATATATATATATATATATATATATATATATATATATATATATATATATATATATATATATATATATATATATATATATATATATATATATATATATATATATATATATATATATATATATATATATATATATATATATATATATATATATATATATATATATATATATATATATATATATATATATATATATATATATATATATATATATATATATATATATATATATATATATATATATATATATATATATATATATATATATATATATATATATATATATATATATATATATATATATATATATATATATATATATATATATATATATATATATATATATATATATATATATATATATATATATATATATATATATATATATATATATATATATATATATATATATATATATATATATATATATATATATATATATATATATATATATATATATATATATATATATATATATATATATATATATATATATATATATATATATATATATATATATATATATATATATATATATATATATATATATATATATATATATATATATATATATATATATATATATATATATATATATATATATATATATATATATATATATATATATATATATATATATATATATATATATATATATATATATATATATATATATATATATATATATATATATATATATATATATATATATATATATATATATATATATATATATATATATATATATATATATATATATATATATATATATATATATATATATATATATATATATATATATATATATATATATATATATATATATATATATATATATATATATATATATATATATATATATATATATATATATATATATATATATATATATATATATATATATATATATATATATATATATATATATATATATATATATATATATATATATATATATATATATATATATATATATATATATATATATATATATATATATATATATATATATATATATATATATATATATATATATATATATATATATATATATATATATATATATATATATATATATATATATATATATATATATATATATATATATATATATATATATATATATATATATATATATATATATATATATATATATATATATATATATATATATATATATATATATATATATATATATATATATATATATATATATATATATATATATATATATATATATATATATATATATATATATATATATATATATATATATATATATATATATATATATATATATATATATATATATATATATATATATATATATATATATATATATATATATATATATATATATATATATATATATATATATATATATATATATATATATATATATATATATATATATATATATATATATATATATATATATATATATATATATATATATATATATATATATATATATATATATATATATATATATATATATATATATATATATATATATATATATATATATATATATATATATATATATATATATATATATATATATATATATATATATATATATATATATATATATATATATATATATATATAGGCCAACGTAGAAGAGTTGGTTATGGGAATTAAAGAGTAATTACTTTTAATTCTAGAATTCTAAAATTATGTTACCAAAAGATCCTATATATTACTTACGGAAAGATCCATATGTTAATACATAATAGAAATGCTAAACGCTTCAAATATGAGAGAGCGTACGAATGCATATCAAAATGTGAGTGAAGATATAGAAGGCTTTTCAGAGAGCAACGGGTCACTAAAGTGTGGACCTGTGGAAGTAAGGTGTGGATGATACATAAATCACACACATGGTCAAGTTTCTTGAGATAACACAAAAAGTGCATAGAGTTATAACACATATCCTAGCCCCTATGCAGAAGGAGGTCTTGGAGCAGATTCCCAGCCAATCCAACCCTAATTTTGTGATCTCTCTGCTCATAACCTAAGGAACATAATGATTAGACGTAACTATTAAAATGAAGTAGCATAATCCAGATCGGGGTTGAGTAAAAAGGTGTTCGGATTAGAGGCGTAGGTAAACACAAAATATTAGGGGGTTTATGGATAATTAAGGTTGGGTTAACCATAAGTCTGCAAATTAGAAATTCAGTTGGTTTAACTATATGTCGTGAGAAGACTGTCAAGATAATTGAATGAAATTTGTATTGATTTGTGATAATGATTTGACATACATGAGGTCTCTATTTATACACAAAATAGAAAACAAATTAGGTCAATAGACCGACTCTAATTCTGGACCTAGTAATGGGCCGATACTTGTTATGGGCTTTGAGTCTTGAACTTGTCTTCTAGGGACGTGATGAAACAATTTTTGATCCCATACTATCTAACACTCCCCCTCAAGTTGAATAGCGGGATTACCGAAATTCAACTTGCTTAGACACTTATGAAACATAGACGTTCCCACTGCTTTGGTTAAAATATCAGCAAGCTGTTCTTCAGACTTAACAAAAGGCAACTTAATAATCCCACTCTCCAATTTTTCTTTTATAAAATGACGATCAACTTCCACATGCTTGGTTCTATCATGTTGAACTGGATTCTCTGAGATCTGGATAGCAGCTTCATTATCACTCATGATTCGAATACTTTCTTTTGGAGTGAAACCTATTTCAGACACAAGCTTTCTTAACCACAATGCTTCTACTAACCCTCTAGCAATGCCTCGAAACTCAGCTTCAGCACTCGACAAAGACACGACTTTTTGTTTTTTACTTTTCCATGTAACCAAATTACCACCTACCATTGAAAAATATCCAGAAGTTGACCTTCGATTTCCTTTGTCTCCTACCCAATCTGCATCCGTATATATCTGAATCTTGAGATGACCATTAGCATTAAATAACACCCCATGACCTGAAGTCCTTTTAAGATACCTGATAATTCGTAGAACTGCATCCATATGATCTTCCTGAGGTTGGTGCATAAACTGACTAACCACTCCAACAGCATATGCAATGTCTGGACGAGTATGAGCCAAATAAATAAGTTTCCCCACCAACCTTTGATATCTATCTTTATCAGTGGCTTTAGCATCCGTCTTCATAAACAACTTCTGATTGATAACCATGGGTGTGTCTGCTGGCTTGCAATCAATCATTCCTGTTTCAGCTAAAAGATCCAATATATACTTTTTCTGACAAATAAAAATTCCACGTTTAGACCTTGAAACTTCTATTCCAAGAAAATACTTCAGATCTCCCAAATCTTTCATTTCAAATTCTGCAAACAAAGCTGTTTTTAGTTGATCAATCTCTTTTTCATCATTTCCTGTGATAATCATGTCATCAACATAAATTATTAGACATGTTACTAGATTTCCTTTATGACGAAGGAACAATGTGTGATCAGAATTGCTTTGTTGATATCCATACTTCTTCATTGCAAGAGTAAATCTTCCAAACCAAGCTCTAGGTGACTGTTTAAGTCCATACAAGGACTTCTTCAACCTACAAACTTCCCATGTTTAAAATTACGGGAAAAACCTGGAGGAGGATCCATATACACTTCCTCCTTTAATTCTCCGTGCAAAAAAGCATTCTTCACATCGAACTGATGAAGAGACCACCCCTGATTTGCTGCTATTGAGAAAAGAACCCTTACTGTATCTAGCTTTGCAACTGGAGAAAAAGTTTCTGAATAGTCAATGCCATAGGTCTGAGTGTACCCTTTGGCAACAAGTCTTGCTTTATATCTTTCTACATCCCCATTTGGTTTATATTTGATGGTATATATCCACCTGCACCCTACTGGATTCTTTCCTTTTGGAAGAATACACTTCTCCCATGTATCATTTTTCATAAGAGCCTCCATTTCACTATTCATAGCATCCTTCCAATTTTTTAACTTCAAGGCATGCTCTACATCTGACGGGAGCTCTTCTGAATATAGTTTTGCTGCAAATGCTTTTGCTTCTTTGGAGAAAAAACCTTCTGCAATATTAGCAAAGGTGTCTACCGGATACTTAGTAGACCGAGAACTCTTTTCTGGAGAATATCGCTTTGCAGGAATTCCTCTGGTAGACCTTGGTGGGAGAACGTATCTTTCTGGAGCACTTTCTGGAGTAACTTCTTCTATATTTTCTGACTCTCCATTAACATTTTCCTGTTCTTCATTAGCTGGAATATCCATATCATTTAAATCATGGCTTGGTTCAGGAATACTTACCTCGGAGGATATCAGGTCTGGACTTGGTGGGTCACTTTGAGAGGAGGACTGTGACTGTAAATCTTTATCTGGATTCTGAACTTCTGATGCATATTGAAGCCAACTCAGTGTGTCACTTTGACTTTGTTCCTCCCCCTGACCACTGAGTTCTTGAGAGTAGAAATACTTGGTTTCCAAAAAATCACAATTCATCGTAGTAAACATACGATGAGTTTTAGGATTGTAACATCTATACCCCTTTTGAGTAACCCCATATCCCACAAAAACACATTTTTCAGCACACGGTTCAAGTTTATTACGATATGATTTTGGAATATGAACAAATACTGTACACCCAAATACTCTAGTGTGCAAAGTAAGAACTGATGGTAGCTTATGAAACTCAGAGAGGACTTTCAAAGGGGTTTTCATATCGAGAATCTTTGTAGGAAGAAGATTGATCAGGTAAGTAGCAGTAGCTAAGGCTTCGGGCGAAAAACTTTTCGGAACTAAGGACTCAATGATAAGTGCCCTAGTCATCTCTAAAAGGATCCTATTTTTCCTTTCAGCCACACCATTTTGTTCGGGAGTATGAGGACAAGTGGTTTGGTGAATTATTCCTTTCGATTGAAAAAACTGGTTCATTTGTGAATTCACATATTCTCCACCATTATCTGTTCTCATGATTTTGATAGATTTTTGAAATTGAGTTTGAATCATGTTATAGAAAACAGTGAATCTATCATAAACATCATCTTTATTTTTCAAAAAATAGATCCACGTCATTCGGGTGCAATCATCAACAAAAATCACAAAATACTTGAAATTATGACCTCCAACAACCGGTGCAGGACCCCACACATCTGAATGAACCAATGAAAAAGGAAATTCAACTCTATCACTACGAGGTTTAAAAGTTTGCCTATGACTTTTTGCTAAAATGCAAGTTTCACAATCAATCTTTTTATTCAAAGGAAAGAGTTTCGGAAACAAAAAATGTAAATAACTAACTGACGGGTGTCCCAATCTTCTATGCCATAACCACGCCTCTCTTTCACTAGTCCCATGAGCAAGCATGACAGTCCCACTTTCAGTAACTTCATCAACATAATACAGTCCGTCTCTCTCAGTGTCACGCCCAATAATCCGTCCTGTCCTGATATCCTGTAACAAACAAAAAGTTGGATGCATGAGCACTGAGCAATTAAGTTCCTTTGTCACATGACTTATTGACAAAAGTTTGTGAGACAAAGATGGAACATAAAGACAGTTAGTTAGATTGATGTTTGGAGAAATCATAACAGATCCTCCATTCATGACATCCATTTTTCCTTTATTAGCAGCTCGAATATGGGTCTTTCTAGGTTTTGAAAAAACAGAAAAATCTGATATATCATAAGTCATAGTGTCGGTAGCACCACAATCGAAAATCCAAGACCCATTCGATTTAGATTGAACAGATTGGGCCATGAATCCCTTTCCATCAAACTTTGGCCTACTTATATTTGGCCTACTTATATTTCCTGGCCCAATATCCAACCCATTAGGGTTTTTTATAAGCTTATTATATATAGGTAGTGACCCCAATCTTTTTATTTGTGGTCTTGGAGACCGATATATATGTGTGTGTGGTTGTTGTTTCTTTGAGAGAACACACTCTCTTATCTTACCATCAACCACCGAAAAACTCCCCCCACCTTCAACTTCGGCCGCCGCAATACCACCAAAACCTTTCCGGCCATCACTTTCTTTATTAGGTGCGGCGGTTGAGGTGGTGTTTTTGTCCTTCTTAACAGATTTGGTGGGTTTCTTGGGGCCGATCCACCAATCGGGATATCCGATGATCTCGAAACACTGCTCCTTGGTGTGTCTGGACATACCGCACTCATCACACATTAGATGTGATTTGTCATCTTGGATTGCCTTTTTCTTGCCGTCGATCCGCCGGAGCCCTTTTTGCCCAAAACTGCCGCCGCTAAATTTTCCGGCAATAAAGCCGGAAGCTATACCTTCCGGTTCACTTGTTGTTGCTCCCAATATATTTTGGTAAGCGGCATCCTTGCGAACAGAGGCATACGCGGCTTCGACGGTAGGAAGAGGGTCGATTCGGAGTATCTCACGTTTGATGGGTTCAAACTTCTGATCCAGACCATTAAGAAACTGAAATAACTTTTGATCGGATCTGATTTTGGCAAAAGTCTTGATATCATCTGGACACTTCATGGGATTGGGGTCGATTCGATCGATTTCACCCCAGATTCCTTGTAAGGCGATCCAGAAATCTTCAAGGGATTTATTGGCTTGTTTCAGTTCGTTGGATCTTACATGAAGATTGAAAGTTTGTAACTTGTCTTTTCCGCTGCTGTAAGTGGTTTCTAAGGCATCCCATAGTTCTTTGACTGTGGAAAACTCGGTGAGATTTCCGGCCAATACAGGTTCGATATTCTGAATGAGCCAAGAAAACACGATCAGGTCTTCTTGTTCCCATCTTTCATATTTTTCAGTTGTTGTTTTTGTTGGTGGTTCTTCGGTTAAATGATTCAATAATGATTTGGATTTTCCGCCTATGGCGACTCGAATCATCCGAGTCCATAGAGCGTAATTTTGGTTGTTTAGTTTGAGGTTGATTTGAAGGTTATCGGATAACTTGGGATTTTGTGGCTGGTTATTTTGCAATAGTTCGGCTAATTGAAGTGCTAATTCGGAACCCCCGCCTGAGCCGCCGGCACCTGCTGCCATGGTGACTTAGGATAGGTGATGGCTTCGAGATTAGACGGTTATTGTGTAGATGATGAGACCAGGTCGTATGCCTGCTCTGATACCATGTCAAGATAATTGAATGAAATTTGTATTGATTTGTGATAATGATTTGACATACATGAGGTCTCTATTTATATACAAAATAGAAAACAAATTAGATAAATAGACCGACTCTAATTCTGGACCTAGTAATGGGCCGATACTTGTTATGGGCTTTGAGTCTTGAGCTTGTCTTCTAGGGACGTGATGAAACAATTTCTGATCCCATACTATCTAACAAAGACTTTGTTAAAAGCTAAATAAACACTTATCTAATTTGTGCACATTGGTCATATAATAACATATGATGCTTTTGTTGATATATTTATGGCATTCTAGCAAAGGCATATACTATAAAATACAAAATCTGAGTTTACTTACTATTAGCTTATAGCATTGACTATCCAAAAGAGGAAATATATAAAACTATAAAAAGGGACCAATATACATTTCAAACTCAAAATCATTCTGTTATTAAGAAACCTATGTTTCCAAGTGGTGGTGTGTATGTGTGATTGAAGAATGAACCAAGATAAAAGAAGAATTCCAAACATCCAGACCTTGGGAGAGTGTTAGGGCAAAAAATTGAAATGCATATGACGGGGGCAATATGTAAAAAAAAAAAAATTGGTGGCAAAAACCTGAAGTCACAAAAGTTCCTTGTACTTAGGGATTCCTTAATTGTTATATATAATAATAGCATATTGTTCAGAAATATCTTATAATATAGGTTTTCACTACGTACACTCGGATGATCATAAGATATGAGCCACAAGATAGCCATGTGCGTTATGATATATGATTAATGTCATCGGTGTGCATCATAGCAGCAAAAAAGCATAATATATGCTTTACTACATTAATCCAAAGAGGCTAACAGCAAAAACCATCGGACCTGAAATCAAAACAAAAAGAGAAAATGACACCAACAGTCAACATTTTGATAATAGTTTTCACGAGCATTAGAGAAATTCAGGACTTACAGTTTGCTAAGAATACGGTTCCATTGTTGTACTTGTACCAAGTTCATGAAAACAGACACTTGAACGGATTTGAGTCTCATCACACTGCATCTTCATACAATCTGTTATTTTACTCAAGACGATGTCAGTTTCGGCACAAAGACTAGAAAAACATTGTTGAATCGTAGCACGGTTTGTTGCGGGCAGATTTTTGAGTACTCCTTCAATTCTCTGCAACATGGAAATAATGAGACGAGCATTGTCTATCCGTCGCTCAAATTGCACACTCATATCTCTCCAACAACCCTCGATCAGTGAGATGTTTCCCCCAATTTGAAGTTGCATCTTCATCTCTGGTTGCGCCTTCCTTTTCTTATGCATCTTTGCATTGTCACTCTCCATTGGTGCTTTCCCTTGGGTCTCGGTATTAGCTTTCTCTTGTTCCAGAAACACCAGTAATTGGTCCATAAGCTTTCGTGCTGATGGGATGTTCTTCACTGCTATAAACTCCTGCATGATCTTATAGAGTTTTAAACTTTATAGGATACGTATATATATTCATCAAACCAAAAGGCTACAAGATGTCAATATATAAACTTTAAATAAGTAGAACTCAAGAGCAAGTAGTTGAATAGGAAATGTTTCATTCCAAATTTACCACAGCTGATTCAAATTTGGAAAAACTAAAAAAATGGAACTCATAACATATATCCTTCTTTAAGCAATAAGATGAAATTATAATCTTATTCTTTTAGTATTTATATCTTATTATTGGATGAGAAATGTGCAGGACTAAAAGAGAACAAAAGGAAGAAAGAAGGACTGATTATGTCAAAAGAAGAATTCTGATGATAAGACCTTGAGAGTGTTAGGGCAAAAAATTGAAATGCATATGACGGGGGCAATATGTAAAAAAAAAAAAAATTGGTGGCAAAAACCTGAAGTCACAAAAGTTCCTTGTACTTAGGGATTCCTTAATTGTTATATATAATAATAGCATATTGTTCAGAAATATCTTATAATATAGGTTTTCACTACGTACACTCGGATGATCATAAGATATGAGCCACAAGATAGCCATGTGCGTTATGATATATGATTAATGTCATCGGTGTGCATCATAGCAGCAAAAAAGCATAATATATGCTTTACTACATTAATCCAAAGAGGCTAACAGCAAAAACCATCGGACCTGAAATCAAAACAAAAAGAGAAAATGACACCAACAGTCAACATTTTGATAATAGTTTTCACGAGCATTAGAGAAATTCAGGACTTACAGTTTGCTAAGAATACGGTTCCATTGTTGTACTTGTACCAAGTTCATGAAAACAGACACTTGAACGGATTTGAGTCTCATCACACTGCATCTTCATACAATCTGTTATTTTACTCAAGACGATGTCAGTTTCGGCACAAAGACTAGAAAAACATTGTTGAATCGTAGCACGGTTTGTCACTCTCCATTGGTGCTTTCCCTTGGGTCTCGGTATTAGCTTTCTCTTGTTCCAGAAACACCAGTAATTGGTCCATAAGCTTTCGTGCTGATGGGATGTTCTTCACTGCTATAAACTCCTGCATGATCTTATAGAGTTTTAAACTTTATAGGATACGTATATATATTCATCAAACCAAAAGGCTACAAGATGTCAATATATAAACTTTAAATAATAGATATATAGATATAGATATATATATATTTATATATATATATATATATATATATTAAATTGAAATGAAAGATATTATATATATATATATATATATATATATATATATATATATATATATATATATATATATATATATATATATATATATATATATATATATATATATATATATATATATATATATATATATATATATATATATATATATATATATATATATATATATATATATATATATATATATATATATATATATATATATATATATATATATATATATATATATATATATATATATATATATATATATATATATATATATATATATATATATATATATATATATATATATATATATATATATATATATATATATATATATATATATATATATATATATATATATATATATATATATATATATATATATATATATATATATATATATATATATATATATATATATATATATATATATATATATATATATATATATATATATATATATATATATATATATATATATATATATATATATATATATATATATATATATATATATATATATATATATATATATATATATATATATATATATATATATATATATATATATATATATATATATATATATATATATATATATATATATATATATATATATATATATATATATATATATATATATATATATATATATATATATATATATATATATATATATATATATATATATATATATATATATATATATATATATATATATATATATATATATATATATATATATATATATATATATACATATATCTATATATATATATATATATATATATATCAAATTTCAATGGATCTGATCACTTCTGGCGGCTTTAACGCGCGCCTCTTATCATACTAGGAGGGTAGTTACGTAATTAAACCCGATTAGAACTACTCCCATCTGTGTGTTTCTATCAGACACGATCTTCCATCTCTGTCGAAATCTCCAATCACCGTCCAGATCTCCGTCCAAATCTCCAGTCACCGTCCAGATCTCCGGCCAAATCTCCGTTCAGTTGTCTGATATCAGAGCAAATAATATTTTTTTAATAGCTGATCGATCTCCAATCATATTTCCAATCTTATTTAAAAACAAGATTAAATTTCTATTTAAAGGTACGATCAAGCTACATGTATCAGGTAATCGTTCATAATTAATTTATCCATTCAAGCTTCGATCTTGTTTTATTTTCGTAATTTATAATTTTAGTTTTAATATTATTATATTTTACACTCAAAACATCTAAGAAAAATGGGATCAAATGTTGAAGTAGAAGTTAATTCAACTTCTACTAATTTTGGAACTTAATCAAGTAAGTTTTTGTAAGTCCCAACTCAATAGATGGTACTACTGAAGACACCTCTATGTCGATGGTGGAGTTTACTTTGCAATATATGCACTGAACTGGAGATGACCAGTTGCAGTGAGTATATACCAAGTTCTAGATAGATTACTTATTTAAATGACAATAAGTAAAGAACAATGCAATAATACAAATAACTTGTAAAATAAATTGATGAGACAATATGTAATTTTCAATGTGTAATTTATTTATTGATGTTAAATAAATTACAAGGTTGTTGCGGAACCAAGATAATACAAGAATGTAAATATCCTAACAACCTATGAAATACAATTGATCTACACTCGGAATTTCTCAAGACAATCGAAACACTTAAAGTTGTGAAATGTTCCTTTTAGCGATTGAGAGAATATTGCACAAGTTCACCAAGAATATTGCAGGTATGCAAAGTGTGAAGTTATTCAACTTTGTGAATTCACTTGAATATTCTTGTTGTGCAATGACTTGTATTTATAGGCAAAGTTAACATTGGGATGTTAACTTTGGCCGTACAAATATGGTTGAGATCATTTAAGGAATAACATTTAATTCCTTAAAAAGCAGTGTAAAGTCGCATGATAAAGCAACTTTACTCAACCACCTTTATGTACCTTTTTGCAATTAAATAATAAGATAAATCTTATTATCCAGGTAAAGGTACATAAAGCATAAAAGTCAATTCCTCGTAATCAGTGTAAAGCTTTGTAAGAGCTTTCCACTGATGGTCTCCAGTTTGTAACTGACTAGAATGTCAACTGGGCTTCGCTGCCATTGCCATTCTCTATCTTCCATTTGTTGTCTTCGACTTCAAACTGGAATGATTCTTCAACTTGGTCAGTTCTCAACTGGAGGAAGTCTTCAGTTGCGTTGACTGTACGGTGCAACTGGACTTCAATATATTTCTCGACAAATCATCTAGGTCTCCAGTTTCACTGGACAGTTTCACTGGGTCTCCAGATGCAACTGGAGACTGGCCAGTTTACCAAGTGAACTGGTCCTAACAAATTCCCCCTATTTGTCTAGAAATATTGCCAAGTCTTTTTCTAGTTCTTGTATCTATACAAGTGTGAACTGGAGAGACTTGTTCGATTTAAATCTATCTAAGTTTCCAAGGCATTTTTATAGATCAATAAATGCCTTAGGTTTTTCTTTTAGGTTTGTTAGATTTTAATATATTATCTACCTTGTGGTTACAAACTGGTAACTTCATTTATACAAGGAAATGAAATTTATACAAGTTACAGAATGTAAAACAAATACAAGTAGATAACTGAAAAGAAAGAACTTAATGAGATGGCCCTTCGCCAGTTCTTCTTCTCTTGGTCACTGAAGAATAGGTTGTGAGTCTTCAGGATCAATATTCAACTTTTGCTCAAGATTTTCTTTATGTTGAATCTTGCCCCTTAAGAAGTTCACCCATGCTTTCTCAAATCTATTCTTTTGTGCCTTCGCATCCAACACATTCACCATTTCCACCCATATTGCATAGCACCAGGATTGTCAGTTTTAACCAGTGGCCCTCTGGTATAACTAACTTCAACTTGAAAAACTTTGGTGCCTGGCTTGATTGTCACATTTACACCATTGATAGTACCACTATGTCTTCTGGTTGACATGATCTGGGAGTAATAGCTTCTTGCTTCAGATTCATTTGTTATTTTTATACTCCCAGCACCAGCAGCCAGTACAGCGGACTTGATGTCTTCATTAGATACCTCGCCAGTTGGTTCAACAAATGTGCTAAGGTCAGCATCTCTTGACAGTGGTCTTCTTGGTTGTGGAATCCTTCTTGGTGGATTCAAAACCTTCTTCACAACCTTCTTAACATTTGCAATTCGTTTAAGAATCCCACTGGCCCTATTCTCCTTAGCCTTCTCCACTGAAATGTTCAAGCTTCTGGCATCGAATTCAGCTTCATCCTCAGGATAGTGTCTGTCCAGTTCTACATCCAGCATTTCTTTCAACTAGTCAACTATCCTGGGATCATTCTTAAGCCTGGCATACTCCTCCTTAGTGATACCCAAAAGATTGGCATCACTCATATCAAGCAACTTGATCTGTGCAAGATGTGCCCTAGCTTCAACTTGGTTTCTTTGTTTCATCTTCTTTCTTTCTTTAATATCATTGCCAAGTCTAGCCAGTCTTCTGCTATCACTATCTGAAACTGGAGGAAGTATATCAGCATTGCCAGTTTCTAACATTACATCAGTGGCCGGCTGGGCAGATGCATCAACAGCTAAACCTTTTCCCTTATCCAACACATTCCCCCTCACATCTTGCTCACCAGCTTCAGTACTGGTAGCTACAACCATTTCTCTTCCAACTTGACTTCCAGATGAAGTTCTTCCAGGTGCAACTGGTGGAAGGACTGCCCTTCTTTCCCCCTTGGCAGCATCTAGACCTGCCCTAATACCTTCCCATTCAGAGGGGTGAGATGGCAACCGGTCAAGAGGCTGCCATGATTGCATGTCCTTACACTCCTTGAAAATCCCACACATCATTCTGAAAGACCTCCATAAATGGTTGGTCTCCTTTGACTGGGTCAAAACATTGGCAGTAACTTGTTCTTGACCAGTTCTTAATTCATTTAGGATCTTGGAGTCTTCATCCAAACCAGAGACAACCTTTTCCTTCACTTCATCATCCTTCTTCTTCAAATTCTCTACTTCAGTTGTCAGTTTATCTAAAGATTGAGCATGTAGAGATACCTGGGTGTTCAAATTCTCAATGTTGCCTCTCAATTGGCTGATCTCACTGGTGAGTGGGGCCAGATCAACCTGAGGAGTGGCCAGCTTGGTGATCTCAGACATCACCCTTTCAATCAATTGTGCTTCTCTAGCACCCAGCGTATCCTCTATCTTCTGACCAACTGAAGTCATCAACTGCTCTCCAAGTTCAGTCACATTTAGGCCAGGTTTTTTCAATCAATTCCTTTACCTGCCTTTCAATCTCCCTCAAATCTACTTCAGATGTTCTTACAGTGTTGCCAAGCAGATTAGAGATTGAGGTTGTAACCTTGGAGTGAGTAAGGTCAAAGGCTTCCTTTAAAGTACCAGCCAGATTGTTGCAGCCAGTGACCAACTCATTTAGCTTTTTAAACACCAAGTCTTCATTTGATGAAAACTTGTTTATCCCCAGATCAACCACTTTAATGTTTGTCAAATGATCCTTGTGGTATCTGGAGAAAGACTTGGTGTTTTTGTCAAGTGTCTTTTGAATCTCCTCCACCCTGGTAAGAAGGTTTTGGAGATCGGCTTGTAAAGAGACAACTTGACTGTCCAGTGACGAAGGAGAAGGTGTCACTGGACCAGCAGCAGTTACTACTGGAGCAACTGGAGGAGGCAAACTTAAAGAAGTCTCCCCATTTGTCATGCCAGCAGTTGAAGATATAATAGGAGTGGTGGTAGAAGAAAGGACTGGAAAATCAAAGGGTTGTTCATGCTGAGAATGCTCAGGTGTGAACAACGACGGCAGTGGGGGTGGCATTTCTCGAGCAAGTGAGAATTGCCCAGTTGGTAAATCGGTATATGTTTGGAATGATATATTAGTAGGCACATTTTATTGGGGTGGTGAAAGTGAAATTGATGCATCTGGAAGCGAGACTGGAGATGAAGGGTTTTGATCTGGTACAGCAGAATCAAAAATCTCCAAGTCTGTTTCAGTACCTTCTGAATCCAAAGATTCAATAAGGATTTCCTCGTCATTAACATTCATGTCCAGATCCATGAATGTAACTGAGGGCTGACCAGAAGGGTCAGTCTCCAGATGACCTTCCCCAGTTTCCTGGATGGGTGCATCTGTTGGTGGATCATATACCGAAGTATTCTCACCAGGGATAGATGTGATTGGAGTTGCTTCAGTTATGGTTGCTCTATCCTCAATCACAACATTAGACGAACTGGAGGGTCCCTCATTATTTTGAGGCCCGCCCAGTTGCCTTTCTGACTCACCTTCAATAGGTGCATCAGTTGAAGTGAATGCCAGTTGCATTCGTTCTGGAATCTCGACCTCTCCAGCTTCAGATACCAGAGAGTCTAAATTCCTCAACATATTTGGAGCAGTGTACGGTGAATCTGTACTTAAATATGCTTCTCTGCCCAGAATATGTTTAAAACAGAGAGAGAGGAACCTTGAAAAGGGGATACACACACCCTGGTGCCCTTCAGCTTTTGAACAGAATATCTGCAAAGTTCACTCTCAATCCATTCCACAAGCAGTAAGCCATTTCTGCTTGTGAGGAGTTAATCTGGTCAAGACCACCAGAACTCCCACCCATACTCTCCACCAGGTGGATGAAAAAATACCTCCATGAAGGTGTAAGACCCTTCATGGTCATCGCACCCTTCGTCTTCAACACTCCATTCTCCAAGCACTCTTTGTGTCCCATTTCAAGAAGTACTTGGCGAAAATTTATATTTGAGGGTAAGACGACTGGAGATTCACCCTCTCTCCAGTAATTGAGGCGTAAGGCATCCCTCAATACGTCAGCGGACAAGGTACACTGGATTGTTCATCCTTTAATGTGAAACTGATGGAGGAACAATTGGAAGAAAGAACGGCAGTGTACCAAAACTCACACAAGTAGTTGTGAAACAACTTGCGTGGGTTTAGAGAGAATGAGGGTCCTATTGGAGAATCCTTCAAAAACTTTTGGATTCTACCAATAAGGGTATTGGACCCTTGAGATCCTTGTAAGCTTGCCATCGGATTATTTGGATTTAGTTTGATGACAGAAGCATTACTAAGAGCACCCAGATGCCGGTTTGACATCTGGTGAAGGAGCATATGGAACAGTAAATTTCAAATTAAAGATTTAGGTAAACTGAAATATTTTTTGGGAATAGAGGTTATTGAAACTGAAGGAGGTTTATGTTTGAATCAAAGAAAGTATTGTCTTGATATTTTGACTGACTTTGGTTTACTTGCTAGCAAACCAGTTAAGGTTCCTTTGGATCCTAATGTGTACATTTCTTCTATAGAGTCTGTACATGATCCAGTATTAGAAAACATCACTGAATACCAAAGATTGATTGGTAGATTAATATACTTGACTCACACCAGGCCTGATATATCTTATACAATTCATTGCTTGAGTCAGTTTATGCATAAGCCTCTCAAATCTCATCTTGCTATTGCATTAAGAGTACTTAGGTACTTAAAAAATGCTCCAGGTAAAGGTATTCTAATTTCTAAGAATAATTCTCTCTCTCTTGAAGCTTTTGTTGATGCAGACTGGGCTAAGTGTATTACTAATAGAAGATCTGTAACTGGCTTTTGTATCTTCTTTTGTGGTTCTCTTGTATCCTGGAGAAGCAAGAAACAAAACACAATTTCTAAGTCATCTTCTGAATCTGAATATAGAGCTATGGCAGAAGTTACTTGTGAAATTATTTGGGTTTTAAAAATTTTACAGGATTTAAATGTTTCAAAAATTCTTCCTGTTAAGTTGTTTTGTGATAATAAAGCTGCAATTAAAATTGCTACCAACCCTGTTTTCCATGAAAGGACTAAACACCTTGAAATTGATCTTCATTTGTAAGAGAAAAGATATTAGCAGGTGTTATCAAAACTGAAAAAATTGATTCTGCAAATCAAATTGCAGATATCTTTACTAAAGGGTTGGATACATTGTCTCATTACAATTTGTGTGAAAAATTGAAACTGGTGGATATTTTTAAGAATAAGATTAAGGGAGGGTGATGAAATTATAATCTTATTCTTTTAGTATTTATATCTTATTATTGGATGAGAAATGTGCAGGACTAAAAGAGAACAAAAGGAAGAAAGAAGGACTGATTATGTCAAAAGAAGAATTCTGATGATTAAAGCTTAAGTCGGTTACGAGATGGAGGACTAAAGGTGTCATTAGCCAATACTTGTTCGAGTATATATAGAAAACGACTTAGGGTTTCTAAGGATTATTATTCATTCAGGCATATTTGATATTTAGAGTATTTTGTGTATCTATTGTCTTTTCTTCTTTTCTCTCTAGATGATTATATAGATTCAAAATATTTGTAATAGAACATTCAACTATTAGTTGAGTGGATTACGATCGAATAGCGGGAGTAATCATTGAGTGAGTTTTTTCTTCATCTAATTGAGATTAGATTGATTTTGGTTGATTTATGATTTGAGAATCATAAGTTTAGAATTTGTTCAACAACAAAAATAAAGGATCGAAAACAATAGTGCTGAATGAAAAAATGTCACGAGATTGAGGCTTCCCAGATGAAAACTGATATACCTTTGGTTGAAACTTGGCATGATGGTCTAACTTATGCTGAATGTTTGCCATACTTGTCTTTAAAAACTAGAGCAATAAGTAGGATAGATAACGCATATATATATATATATATAAAGTTTCCTTATTTTGAGAACCATTTTTTTTGTAAGAACCATGAGAACTCTTAAAATATATATTTGTTCACATGTTTTTTTTGTTCATTCACATGTGAAATGATATAAAAATGTATGTTGTAGAAGAAACTTTTTTAAGAAACCTTCAAATAGCCTTTTATGAACTTGTGAATGAATTTGTTCACGTTTTTTGTTCACATGTGACAAACGG
Organism: Erigeron breviscapus; assembly: GCA_034093135.1. Taxonomy (NCBI): domain Eukaryota; kingdom Viridiplantae; phylum Streptophyta; class Magnoliopsida; order Asterales; family Asteraceae; genus Erigeron; species Erigeron breviscapus. Next base: position 200,225,642 of record CM067167.1, on the reverse strand, counting down.
CTATGTATAAGGTTTTGAAAAAAAAATTTCTGCAACATATATTTTTATAACGTTTCACATGTGAATGAACAAAAATAACATGTGATCCAATATGAAATTTAAGAGTTCTCACGGTTCTTACAAAAAAATGGGTTCTCAAAATAAGGGTCCCCTATATATATTATATATAGAAAGATAAAATGAGTCCATCCAATAAAAGTCCTGGCTGTTGGATCATCAAATTTCAATGGATCTGATCACTTCTGGCGGCTTTAACGCGCGCCTCTTATCATACTAGGAGGGTAGTTACGTAATTAAACCCGATTAGAACTACTCCCATCTGTGTGTTTCTATCAGACACGATCTTCCATCTCTGTCGAAATCTCCAATCACCGTCCAGATCTCCGTCCAAATCTCCAGTCACCGTCCAGATCTCCGGCCAAATCTCCGTTCAGTTGTCTGATATCAGAGCAAATAATATTTTTTTAATAGCTGATCGATCTCCAATCATATTTCCAATCTTATTTAAAAACAAGATTAAATTTCTATTTAAAGGTACGATCAAGCTACATGTATCAGGTAATCGTTCATAATTAATTTATCCATTCAAGCTTCGATCTTGTTTTATTTTCGTAATTTATAATTTTAGTTTTAATATTATTATATTTTACACTCAAAACATCTAAGAAAAATGGGATCAAATGTTGAAGTAGAAGTTAATTCAACTTCTACTAATTTTGGAACTTAATCAAGTAAGTTTTTGTAAGTCCCAACTCAATAGATGGTACTACTGAAGACACCTCTATGTCGATGGTGGAGTTACTTTGCAATATATGCACTGAACTGGAGATGACCAGTTGCAGTGAGTATATACCAAGTTCTAGATAGATTACTTATTTAAATGACAATAAGTAAAGAACAATGCAATAATACAAATAACTTGTAAAATAAATTGATGAGACAATATGTAATTTTCAATGTGTAATTTATTTATTGATGTTAAATAAATTACAAGGTTGTTGCGGAACCAAGATAATACAAGAATGTAAATATCCTAACAACCTATGAAATACAATTGATCTACACTCGGAATTTCTCAAGACAATCGAAACACTTAAAGTTGTGAAATGTTCCTTTTAGCGATTGAGAGAATATTGCACAAGTTCACCAAGAATATTGCAGGTATGCAAAGTGTGAAGTTATTCAACTTTGTGAATTCACTTGAATATTCTTGTTGTGCAATGACTTGTATTTATAGGCAAAGTTAACATTGGGATGTTAACTTTGGCCGTACAAATATGGTTGAGATCATTTAAGGAATAACATTTAATTCCTTAAAAAGCAGTGTAAAGTCGCATGATAAAGCAACTTTACTCAACCACCTTTATGTACCTTTTTGCAATTAAATAATAAGATAAATCTTATTATCCAGGTAAAGGTACATAAAGCATAAAAGTCAATTCCTCGTAATCAGTGTAAAGCTTTGTAAGAGCTTTCCACTGATGGTCTCCAGTTTGTAACTGACTAGAATGTCAACTGGGCTTCGCTGCCATTGCCATTCTCTATCTTCCATTTGTTTGTCTTCGACTTCAACTGGAATGATTCTTCAACTTGGTCAGTTCTCAACTGGAGGAAGTCTTCAATTGCGTTGACTGTACGGTGCAACTGGACTTCAATATATTTCTCGACAAATCATCTAGGTCTCCAGTTTCACTGGACAGTTTCACTGGACAGTTTCACTGGGTCTCCAGATGCAACTGGAGACTGGCCAGTTTACCAGGTGAACTGGTCCTAACAAATTCCCCCTATTTGTCTAGAAATATTGCCAAGTCTTTTTCTAGTTCTTGTATCTATACAAGTGTGAACTAGAGAGACTTGTTCGATTTGAATCTATCTAAGTTTCCAAGGCATTTTTATAGATCAATAAATGCCTTAGGTTTTTCTTTTAGGTTTGTTAGATTTTAATATATTATCTACCTTGTGGTTACAAACTGGTAACTTCATTTATACAAGGAAATGAAATTTATACAAGTTACAGAATGTAAAACAAAATACAAGTAGATAACTGAAAAGAAAGAACTTAATGAAATGGCCCTTCGCCAGTTCTTCTTCTCTTGGTCACTGAAGAAATAGGCTGAGAGTCTTTAGGATCAATATTCAACTTTTGCTCAAGATTTTATTTATGTTGAATCTTGCCCCTTAAGAAGTTCACCCATGCTTTCTCAAATCTATTCTTTTGTGCCTTCGCATCCAACACATTCACCATTTCCACCCATATTGCATAGCACCAGGATTGTCAGTTTTAACCAGTGGCCCTCTGGTATAACTAACTTCAACTTGAAAAACTTTGGTGCCTGGCTTGATTGTCACATTTACACCATTGATAGTACCACTATGTCTTCTGGTTGACATGATCTGGGAGTAATAGCTTCTTGCTTCAGATTCATTTGTTATTTTTATACTCCCAGCACCAGCAGCCAGTACAGCGGACTTGATGTCTTCATTAGATACCTCGCCAGTTGGTTCAACAAATGTGCTAAGGTCAGCATCTCTTGACAGTGGTCTTCTTGGTTGTGGAATCCTTCTTGGTGGATTCAAAACCTTCTTCACAACCTTCTTAACATTTGCAATTCGTTTAAGAATCCCACTGGCCCTATTCTCCTTAGCCTTCTCCACTGAAATGTTCAAGCTTCTGGCATCGAATTCAGCTTTATCCTCAGGATAGTGTCTGTCCAGTTCTACATCCAGCATTTCTTTCAACTAGTCAACTATCCTGGGATCATTCTTAAGCCTGGCATACTCCTCCTTAGTGATACCGAAAAGATTGGCATCACTCATATCAAGCAACTTGATCTGTGCAAGATGTGCCCTAGCTTCAACTTGGTTTCTTTGTTTCATCTTCTTTCTTTCTTTAATATCATTGCTAAGTCTAGCCAGTCTTCTGCTATCACTATCTGAAACTGGAGGAAGTATATCAGCATTGCCAGTTTCTAACATTACATCAGTGGCCGGCTGGGCAAATGCATCAACAGCTAAACCTTTTCCCTTATCCAACACATTCCCCCTCACATCTTGCTCACCAGCTTCAGTACTGGTAGCTACAACCATTTCTCTTCCAACTTGACTTCCAGATGAAGTTCTTCCAGGTGCAACTGGTGGAAGGACTGCACTTCTTTCCCCCTTGGCAGCATCTAGACCTACCCAAATACCTTCCCATTCAGAGGGGTGAGATGGCAACCGGTCAAGAGGCTGCCATGATTGCATGTCCTTACACTCCTTGAAAATCCCACACATCATTCTGAAAGACCTCCATAAATGGTTGGTCTCCTTTGACTGGCTCAAAACATTGGCAGTAACTTGTTCTTGACCAGTTCTTAATTCATTTAGGATCTTGGAGTCTTCATCCAAACCAGAGACAACCTTTTCCTTCACTTCATCATCCTTCTTCTTCAAATTCTCTACTTCAGTTGTCAGTTTATCTAAAGATTGAGCATGTAGAGATACCTGGGTGTTCAAATTCTCAATGTTGCCTCTCAATTGGCTGATCTCACTGGTGAGTGGGGCCAGATCAACCTGAGGAGTGGCCAGCTTGGTGATCTCAGACATCACCCTTTCAATCAATTGTGCTTCTCTAGCACCCAGCGTATCCTCTATCTTCTGACCAACTGAAGTCATCAACTGCTCTCCAAGTTCAGTTACATTTAGGCCAGGTTTTTCAATCAATTCCTTTACCTGCCTTTCAATCTCCCTCAAATCTACTTCAGATGTTCTTACAGTGTTGCCAAGCAGATTAGAGATTGAGGTTGTAACCTTGGAGTGAGTAAGGTCAAAGGCTTCCTTTAAAGTACCAGCCAGATTGTTGCAGCCAGTGACCAACTCATTTAGCTTTTTAAACACCAAGTCTTCATTTGATGAAAGTTTATCCCCAGATCAACCACTTTAATGTTTGTCAAATGATCCTTGTGGTATCTGGAGAAAGACTTGGTGTTTTTGTCAAGTGTCTTTTGAATGTCCTCCACCCTGGTAAGAAGGTTTTGGAGATCGGCTTGTAAAGAGACAACTTGACTGTCCAGTGACGAAGGAGAAGGTGTCACTGGACCAGCAGCAGTTACTACTGGAGCAACTGGAGGAGGCAAACTTAAAGAAGTCTCCCCAGTTGTCATGCCAGCAGTTGAAGATATAATAGGAGTGGTGGTAGAAGAAAGGACTGGAAAATCAAAGGGTTGTTCATGCTGAGAATGCTCAGGTGTGAACAACGACGGCAGTGGGGGTGGCATTTCTCGAGCAAGTGAGAATTGCCCAGTTGGTAAATCGGTATATGTTTGGAATGATATATTAGTAGGCACATTTTATTGGGGTGGTGAAAGTGAAATTGATGCATCTGGAAGCGAGACTGGAGATGAAGGGTTTTGATCTGGTACAGCAGCATCAAAAATCTCCAAGTCTGTTTCAGTACCTTCTGAATCCGAAGATTCAATAAGGATTTCCTCGTCATTAACATTCATGTCCAGATCCATGAATGTAACTGAGGGCTGACCAGAAGGGTCAGTCTCCAGATGACCTTCCCCAGTTTCCTGGATGGGTGCATCTGTTGGTGGATCATATACCGAAGTATTCTCACCAGGGATAGATGTGATTGGAGTTGCTTCAGTTATGGTTGCTCTATCCTCAATCACAACATTAGACGAACTGGAGGGTCCCTCATTATTTTGAGGCCCGCCCAGTTGCCTTTCTGACTCACCTTCAATAGGTACATCAGTTGAAGTGAATGCCAGTTGCATTCGTTCTGGAATCTCGACCTCTCCAGCTTCAGATACCAGAGAGTCTAAATTCCTCAACATATTTGGAGCAGTGTACGGTGAATCTGTACTTAAATATGCTTCTCTGCCCAGAATATGTTTAAAACAGAGAGAGAGGAACCTTGAAAAGGGGATACACACACCCTTGGTGCCCTTCAGCTTTTGAACAGAATATCTGCAAAGTCCACTCTCAATCCATTCCACAAGCAATAAGCCATTTCTGCTTGTGAGGAGTTGATCTGGTCAAGACCACCAGAACTCCCACCCATACTCTCCACCAGGTGGATGAAAAAATACCTCCATGAAGGTGTAAGACCCTTCATGGTCATCGCACCCTTCGTCTTTAAAACACCATTCTCCAAGCACTCTTTGTGTCCCATTTCAAGAAGGACTTGGCGAAAATTTATATTTGAGGGTAAGACGACTGGAGATTCACCCTCTCTCCAGTAATTGAGGCGTAAGGCATCCCTCAATACGTCAGCGGACAAGGTACACTGGATTGTTCTATCCTTTAATGTGAAACTGATGGAGGAACAATTGGAAGAAAGAACGGCAGTGTACCAAAACTCACACAAGTAGTTGTGAAATAACTTGCGTGGGTTTAGAGAGAATGAGGGTCCTATTGGAGAATCCTTCAAAAACTTTTGGATTCTACCAATAAGGGTATTGGACCCTTGAGATCCTTGTAAGCTTGCCATCGGATTATTTGGATTGAGTTTGATGACAAAAGCATTACTAGGAGCACCAGATGCCGGTTTGACATCTGGTGAAGGAGCATATGGAACAGTCAAGAGATTTACATCTCTTGAATGGGATGATCTAGGAGCCATAGAAAAATGAAAATGAAATTTGGGATTTAGGGTTCTTGATTTGTGAAGCAGAGAGAAAAATGAAGCAATTTTGATGATTGGGAAGTAAATGAAAGAATGTAAAAGAAAGAAGTAAATGAGTTCGGAGTAAATAAGGGTATTTATAATGGATTCAAGATCCCAATGAAATACCAAAAATTATATTTTATTAAACAAATCCTTTTTGTAGATATTTTCACAAATTGAGTTTGAATTTTGAAATAAAATAATAATTTGCCATGTCAACATTAAATGCTACCATGTCAGCATTAAATGCTACGACGGCTTATCTTACCCACGCGCCCACTCACTTTTTATTTTCCCAATACAAACAGTTGTCAAGTACTAAAATAGCTTTAAACACGTCAGATCACGATATCAAGTGGTTTAAAACACTCGAGTACCATCACGTGTCACAAAAATTGACCAAGTATTTCTAACGTTATAAAAATTAAGACAAGACTGAATCTGGTCACTGGAGGATCAGTCCAGTGCCAGTTTCCAACTGGAGAGTTCTCCAGTTGTCATTTTCAAACAAAAATGAATTTTAGTCAGAAAATTATTTTGAGTCTTTCCCCCTAAAATGATGATCCAGAAATCGATTAGTGCCAGGATAGTATCACAACGACGTTTGATAGCCTGGCGAGCAAAGATTATCTGGACCTCCTCAACTGGAGAACTTCATCAGTGTCACTGACGCGTTCAATAACAAAGAAAGCTCCAGTTTTAAGGATTTAACATTCCCAGTTCGCTGATGAGATGTTTAAAGGTTTTCTCATCGAGAGGTTTTGTAAAAACATCAGCTAACTGTTTGTCAGTGGTGATGAAATGAATTTCAATGTCTCCTTTCATAACATGATCACGAATGAAATGATACCTGATGTCAATATGCTTTGTTTTTGAGTGCATCACTGGGTTGTGAGATATAGCAATTGCACTGGTGTTGTCACAAAAGATTGGGGTCCTTGTATACTTTTGACCATAATCTAGTAACTGGTTCTTGATCCAGAGAATCTGGGCACAGCAACTGGCCGCAGAAATGTACTCTGCCTCAGCAGTGGACATAGAGACCGAAGTCTGCTTCTTGCTGGTCTAACTTACCAGTTTTCCTCCAAGGAAATGACAACCACCAGTTGTTGATTTTCTATCTATCTTACAACCTGCATGATTTGAATCTGAATAACCCATTAGATCTAATCCTGAGCCTTTGGGGTACCAAAGACCAAGATTAGGACACCCTTTCAGGTATCTAAAGATACGCTTTATAGCGTGCAAATGTGATTCTTTAGGATTAGCCTGAAACCTGACACATAAACATGTTGCAAACATTATATCTGGTCGACTGGCAGTTAAGTACATCAGTGAACCAACCATACCTCTATAGTCAGTTATGTTAACTGGTTTACCAGTTGGGTCAGAGTCCAAATTTAATGGTGCTGCAATAGGTGTGTTTTTCGATGGGATTGAATCATATTTGTATTTTCTTAACAAAAATCTCTGACATATTTTCCTTGGTTTATGAAAATTCCATTTCAGTTTGCTTAATCTGAAGACCTAAGAAAAATATTAATTCACCCATTAAACTCATCTCATACTCAGATGACATGATTTTAGAAAACTTTTTACACATTGCATCATCAGTTGAACCAAAAATAATGTCATCAACATAAATTTGTACCAATAAGATATTACCTCTTTCTTTCAAGATGAATAAGGTATTATCTATTGCACCTCTTTGAAAGCCATTTTTAAGAAGATGTTTTAGTTAGAGTATCATACCAGGCTCTTGGGGCTTGTCTTAGACCATACAATGCTTTGTTCAGTCTATAAACCCAATGAGTATGCTTCTCATCGATGAAACCTGGAGTCTGCTTAACATAAACTTCTTCTTCCAATGTTCCATTTAGGAACGCACTTTTGACATCCATCTGGAAGACCTTGAACTGCAGATGGGCTGCATAAGCCAGAAATATTCTGATGGCTTCAAGTCTTGCAACTGGAGCAAAAGTTTCATCAAAGTCAACGCCTTCTGCTTGACAATAACCCTGGGCAACTATCTGGCCTTGTTTCTTACAACATGGCCATCTTCATCCATCTTGTTTCGGTAGACCCATCTGGTGCCAATGGGTTCTTTCTTTAACCCTGGTGGACAAGGAACAAGCTCCCAAACATTGTTCCTTTCAAACTGGACGAGCTCTTCTTGCATATCTTCCACCCAGCTTGGGTCTGCCATAGCCTCGTCAATCTTCTTTGGTTCAATTAAAGATAAAAAGGTGACGTTTAAGCATTGCTCACTGGTGGCTCTTCTAGTCTGAACCCCACTATTTGGATCTCCCACAATCTGTTCAATTGGATGTGCTCGAGTCCATCTAGTGTATTGACTAGGCTGGTGCACAACAATATCAGTGCAAGTCACCTGGCGATCTTCTTCAGTTGCATTAGCTTCTGGAGGAGGATCAGTCCAAACTACTTCTACATCCTCATCAGAGTCAATGAGGTCACGATTTGCATCATGAAATTCTTCATTCAAAGGCATTTCTTGAATAACTGGAGAAGTTGGAGTTTGAACTGGTGCTGATATTGGAGTGGCACGTACATCAGATCCAATCACCAATTCTTGTGGTAAGTTGAAATTGATGGAGGGATAAAATGATGTATCACTGGTGCTTTTCTTCTTCTTAACTGGTTCCAGTTGAGTATAACTGGAAGCATCTTTTGGTGAAACAACTGACTGATGAACTTGGTCAGTTTCACCAAAATTGATTGGAACGACTGGAGTAATATCAAGGCTTGGTCTCTTGTTGATTGCTTCAGTTGATTCATCGAATGTGACATGAATTGTCTCATGAAACTTTTGGAGTCTATAATTATAAACTCTAAAGGCCTTTCGAATATCTGAATAACCTAAAAATACCCCTTCATCAGCTTTTGCATCAAACTTTCCAAGCTGACTGGAATCGTTTAAGATATAAACTGGACAACCAAATACATGAAAGTATCCAATATTTGGTTTACGATTCCTGAGTACTTCATAGGCAGTCTTCTTATGTCTCTTGATGTAGACTGACCGGTTTTGGGTGTGACAAGCAGTTGCAACTGCCTCAGCCCAAAAACTAGTGGGAAGACCAGATTCAGATAGCATACTTCTGGCTGCTTCTATCAGTGTACGATTCTTTCTTTCAACAACTCCATTCTGCTCTGGAGAGTGAACTGATGAGAAGTTTTGAGAGATGCCAGTGTCATTGCAAAATGTTTCAAGTACCTTATTTTGAAATTCGGTACCATTATCACTTCGCAACTGACAAACTTTTCGAGTATACTTGAGCTCAATTCTTTTGATAAGAGAGATGATTTCAGCAGGTGCATCACTTTTGGATCTGAGGAATATCACCCAGCAGTATCTGGTGAATTCATCAACCACAACCAGAGTGTACTTCTTTCCATCTCTAGTTTGAACATTCACTGGACCAAAGAGATCCATATGTAGCATGTGAAGAGGTTCAGTGATGCTAAAATTTTGCCTAGTTTTGAAACTGACCCTTTTCTGCTTGCCCATCTCACACCCTGGACATGGCTTTTCTTTATTAAAAGAAATCTGGGGTATCCCATCAACCAGTTGTTTGCGAGATAACTTGTTAATATTTTTAAAATTAAGATGGGATAATCTTTTTTGCCATAGCCAGTTGGTGTCCTCATCAGCCTTGGTATAGAAACATTGCTCTTTTGGAGTTGGTTCCATATCCATGATGTACACATTCCCTTTTCTTGGTGCAACCATCACCACTTTCCAATCCTTGTTAAATATGGTGCCTTGTGCAATATCGAACAAAACTCTGAAGCCATCATCACAAAGTTGGGTGACACTGATCAGGTTGTATTTCAAACCATTCACAAATGCAACTCTTTTGAATTCGACTTGTCCATTATTGAGCACACCATATCCTTCAGTCTTTCCAGATTGATCATTACCAAACGTCACTGTCGGTCCATCTTGGACAGTGAACTCTTCAAGTAGGGGCTTACATCCGGTCATAGTCCGGCCAGCAGCGCTGTCCAGATACCAGATATTCTTCTTTCGATCGCCCTGCACAACCACAAAAATCATTAGTTATTTTTGTGAACCCATCTTTTCTTGATGGGTTCACTGGACTTCTCTACAGAAGTCACAGTAGATTGTTGTGGTGTTGAACCGGAAGCTGCATCTGGAGCTCTTTCACCAGCTCCAGGTGCAGGAGTAAAAACGATTGGTACTTGATACTTACTCCCCTTATTTTTACCAGATTTTGTTCCAGATGGAACATTCTTATGTTTAGGTTTTGAAGGGAGTGATTTAATATTTTGTTTGAAAACTGGAGGTAATGAACCTCCTTCCAGATTTTTAATCCGGGCAGTACAACTCTAAACCTGTCGAGACAAAAGTTGGAGTTGACTTTCCAGATTAATCAAAATATTATTTTCATCAGGCAACTGAACCTTGGACCTTGGTTCAGCTGGAGTTTTAGTCTGTCGGGTCTTGGGCACCTTAGACTTTTGAGGTAAAGGCTTGTTACCAGTGGCCTTTTTGACTGGAGCTTTAGCCTGTTTGGCTCCAGGTTTAACCTCAAGGGGGGTGGTCTCAATGGGTTCAGTTTCAACAGCTTCAGGTTGATCATCAGGTGTTTCAACCTTGAGAGCTGGAGGCAATGCATGAAGATCTGGTATGAGAGCCGCCATCTCTAGATCTCCAGATTTCCATGCATTCTTCTGGGCATCGATAGTTCTAGAAAATGCATCATAGTTTTTACCAGATGCTTTTACCCATGACTTGATAATCTTTTGTTCTTTTTCAAGATCAGAAAATAATTTTTGATTATCAAGTTCTAAAGCCTCAATCTTTAAAACTGACTCCTTGAGAGCCAACTGGACACTTTGTAAATTATTCAGTTGTGGTTTAACATTGTTCAGTTTAATTAAGATAGTGTCAAGATATCTTTCACTATCAGCTCTAACAGTTTCCACAAAAGCTAAATCACCACTTAATGATTCAGCCAGGTCCAGTTTCAGTTCAGGGTCAACCTGATTATCATAGTCACATACCTTTTTCAAGATGATGTCAACCCATCTTCCAGTGATGACATCTTCTTTTGCCACGTGTTGCTGCTGTTGATCTTCCAAGGCCATGAAACACATGTCCTTTTCCTCTTCTTCATCAGCTGATGAGTCATCAGAGTACTCCCATTTTCCCTCAGTTTGTGCCATTAAGCACTGATCCTTTTCCTTTTCCATGGACAGGAGGGCAATCTGGGCCTTAAGCTTCTTGTATTTAGCTTTGTAGCTATCATCAGGCCGATTGAAATTAGGGACAGGGGGGCCAGTTTGGTTGTTCAACTGACTAGATCTGCATTTCTTCATAAAATGACCTTTCTTGCCACACTTATAGCATGTAAGATTGGTCTTATCCAGAGAGCTGGAGCTGAAAGCATTGTTGGGGCCATTAAATCTTTTAGATTTATGCTTAAACCTGTTAAAGGTTTTAGCAATCATAGCTACCAGATCATCATCGTCAGTTTCATTACAACCATCACTGTTTTCAGTGGTCAGGCCAGAGTTCAAGAAACTGTTTAACATCTCCTTCATTGAGTGTGCCTGGACACTCTCTGCAGACATTAAGGCAGCACAAGGTCGCTCAGGTACACAAGCAACCTTGGAACTCTGGGCATGGTTCATGGCATCTTGCTCAGCCACCAGTCTTGCAGCATTATTATCTTCAGTGAATTTGAAGGCTCCATAGAGCGATGCAAGAGTATGGTTGTGCAAGGTTTTACCTTGTCTCAAGACAAGAACCATGTTTTCCCATTTGGAAGGAAGAATATCACAAAACTTCTCAAGAAGAATATCCTTATCCTTCTCTAAACCCAAGCCTCTCAGCTGATTAATGAGGCTAGAAAATCTGGTGTATGTACCAGTTAGACTTTCATTGGGCAAGGCAAAGAAGGATTCATACTTCTTGTTCAAGGCAACTTTCCTGGTGACAATAGTGTCATCACCTCCTTCAAACTGAATAACTAATTCATCCCACATTGACTTGGCACTGGGGAACAACACACGTATTGGAATTAGATCTTCAGGGACAGCTCCAAGGATCATGTTCTTGAGTCTGGTGTCCAGATCAACAATTCTACGATCCTCATCAGACCAATGGTCTTCGAGCTTTTCTCTTGAACCTCTTATTCCAGTTGGATCAAGAAGAGGACTGACCCCAAGAGACATGGGTATATATGGACCATCCTTAAGGATTTTCAACATATACCTTTCGATCCCACCAAAATGCAAAAGCATTCTAGCCTTCCATGTACCAAAAGTCTCACTGTTTCCATCGAATTTGGGAACAGGAGTGTTAGAATAGTGTACATGGACGTGGTTTGGGGCAGTAGGAGGAGGAGGGTTAGTATTAACATTTTGAAAAGGTTGTGCATTATTATTCAAGGGGGTTTCACCTGAACCAGAACCATCTCCACCTTCAGTAGTGTTCATCTTAGCAGATCTAGGCAAGTTTATTAGCCTTCTGCTCTGATACCACTTGTAAGTCCCAACTCAATAGATGGTACTACTGAAGACACCTCTATGTCGATGGTGGAGTTACTTTGCAATATATGCACTGAACTGGAGACGACCAGTTGCAGTGAGTATATACCAAGTTCTAGATAGATTACTTATTTAAATGACAATAAGTAAATAACAATGCAATAATACAAATAACTTGTAAAATAAATTGATGAGACAATATGTAATTTTCAATGTGTAATTTATTTATTGATGTTAAATAAATTACAAGGTTGTTGCGGAACCAAGATAATACAAGAATGTAAATATCCTAACAACCTATGAAATACAATTGATCTACACTCGGAATTTCTCAAGACAATCGAAACACTTAAAGTTGTGAAATGTTCCTTTTAGCGATTGAGAGAATATTGCACAAGTTCACCAAGAATATTGCAGGTATGCAAAGTGTGAAGTTATTCAACTTTGTGAATTCACTTGAATATTCTTGTTGTGCAATGACTTGTATTTATAGGCAAAGTTAACATTGGGATGTTAACTTTGGCTGTACAAATGTGGTTGAGATCATTTAAGAAATAACATTTAATTCCTTAAAAAGCAGTGTAAAGTCGCATGATAAAGCAACTTTACTCAACCACCTTTATGTACCTTTTTGCAATTAAATAATAAGATAAATCTTATTATCCAGGTAAAGGTACATAAAGCATAAAAGTCAATTCCTCATAATCAGTGTAAAGCTTTGTAAGAGCTTTCCACTGATGGTCTCCAGTTTGTAACTGACTAGAATGTCAACTGGGCTTCGCTGCCATTGCCATTCTCTATCTTCCATTTGTTGTCTTCGACTTCAACTAGAATGATTCTTCAACTTGGTCAGTTCTCAACTGAATTATATATTAAATTAAATGTGATACTTTTTTATTTTTGATTTAGGTTCGTTTAAATGTATTATATTTGTTATTTTGAGTGTAAGCATATTATGATGGCTGTGATACATTTTGTTAATCCAGGTTCTGTTAACATGTCATATAGCTTATAAGTCAAAATGGTTTTTGATATTACAGTATAATCTATGAACCATGGCGGCATATGTTCATCACAACTGCGTTTGAGCCTGCTCCTCGGCATTAACGCTTATGTTCATAGCAGCTCTATATATAAGACCGACAAATTATGGCATTGGTTTCTTACATTGCAGCCAAGCCCAGTAAAGTATAAAATGATTTTCTAGTTTAGATGTTAGTTAAATTTTTGTAGGCTGATAATTATATGGTCATATGGCCAGGGAAGGTGCTGAAGTTCTTGAAATCGACTGGTGTGAACCAGGAGAAATTGCCGCTTTAGAAACATTAATGGGGAGTAAGACTGGGTTTTTAGCAACTAGATTGGAGAAATATGTTGCAGATCGGAATAACCCTTTTAAACCCATCTCAAGGTGGAAGACTTAACAAAATCTCTAACTGCCAATACTAGTTCCATTGCTGAAATGAAGGGTGCTCAGATGTTCCTTGGCACTGAGTTCACCAAGGTTGATGGAAATGAGGGACTAGTAAGTGGGAAGCTGAATGAGTTGGTACATTCTTGCAATAAAATTAGTTCAGCCATCAGGGAAGCCTTCAGCCTAACCAAAAGAGATGTGCAAGCTTCAGTTGTTGCGAACTTGACATCTAGTGTTGAAATAATGAAACAAGAGGTTATGGCAGTCGGGAAGGAGGTAAATGAATTGGTGAAGAGGCCAAGTGTCAATGAAAAAGAACTTGGGTCTTCTTTAAGTGTTGAAATTATTGAGAAGCTGAAGTCTGAGCTCTCTCAGGAACTTGTTGCTCAGATTTCAGCTTCAGTGGCTGAAAAGGTGGAAGAGAAGGTCAGAATAATGGTCGCCGAGCTTACCAAGGATACCAATAAAAGAATGGATAAGGCTGTTAATGAAGTAAAAGAATCTGTAACCACTCTTGATAAATCGGTGAAGGACCAGTCCAAGCAGTTAGATGAAATTCTGACCTTGCTCAAGAAAGAAAATGTTGTTGCTCCTCCTCCCCCTCCCTCATTCTCTGAAGAAGATAGGAAAATGCTGAAAGATCTTACTAAGAAAGAGACTCTGAACCTTAACTCGTCATTCAGGTTAAGGGCTCAGTTCTCTACAATGGCAAAGGGAATTTCTGATTGTCTTCTGCAGCAGAGTTGGGAACCTCTGAAGGCCATGCAGACGGTGATTGATTTATATGCTAAGATGCCTTCTGAGGTCCCCAAAGGGGGAAATGTGCCTATTGGTTTGCTCTCAAGTACTCAAGAATTAATAGAGGCAACCAAGAAGCAAGCTGAGGTACAATCTGGTGGTGCCTCAGTTCAGGGGGAACAAACAAAATCTGAAGTGCAGCCGTCTGAACCAGAAAAGAAAGATAAGGGCAAGGCCCAGATGGTGGAAGAATCCAAGTCTTAAGGGTCTAAGGGTTCTGGTTTAATTGTTGGTGAGAATGTTGATGAACATGGTTACCCCTTACACAATCTTGATGCAGATGGAAAGAAATTAGTGGCTCTGCAGAAGCAAGTCTCTAATCAGTTTATCATGTGGAGGGAAAACAAGGAAAGAGAAAGGGCACAACATCTTTCGATGGGAACCCTTGATCATGTAGATGCTGCAGCTCTTGGTCTTTCACTGGAGAGATATCAGAAAATCAAAAATGATCCAAGAGTGCAGAAAGCAGTAGTTGATATGCTTGAATATGAGTGCGGGATGATGTATTCACCTCTGGAACAAAAGTTGGAAAGTCTCACCTTCAAGTTGTCTATTGAAGACTTGAAGAAAAATAGAATGAATGAGATGGAGTTGAAAAAGAAAGCGATTCTAGCTGAAGTTGCCAAGGTTGAAAGGCAATTGTTAAGGCCACCCACGAAGCCCAAAGTGCTGGACCAAGGTCTTCAAGAAAGAACATTTGTGATGCTGACCTTTCTACATTTAAGCCAATGTCTGATGATGCTACTGAGATCGAAAGGAAACATGAAAAGGATCAGTATGAGCATTATATGAAGCATCGATCCCATCCAGCTAAAATAACTGACATAGAAGTAACAAAAGCTGATGGATTGAATCTCTTTGATTTGGTTGTTAAAAGAGAAGGAAGGGCAGCTGAAGAATACAATCAGGTTTCAGTACATAGAGAGATGATCCAGATTCTGAGGGGGAAGCTAAAATCTGCTCTAATTGGTGCATGGTTATCAATGATAGAAACAAACTTGAGCTTAATTGAGGATCAATGGAGGTTTTAGGGTTAGTGTGTGTAAAGTGTGTTTGTGTGTGAAAGGGAGGTTGAAGATGAGTTTAGAGAGAAGTAACTATGGGATTATGTCAAAGGCTTGTTACAAAATGATTAAGGAAGGAGTATTTATACTAATGATCTAATTATAACTAATACTCCTTCTACTATTGAATATTTACAATTTAACACCATATTTATATTTCTAACAATTTCCCCCTTGGTGTTGAATTGTAAATGTTGCATCGTCTTCGGTATTTAAATAACATGATGAACCCATTTGTTAAAAATCTTCAATGTTGATTGGACTTTGAAGCTTTCTCATTGTCTTCAACGTCTTGTATCAACCTTGACTTTGAATTCTTTTGGAGTGCGGAAGCTTGGTTATCTTTAAATTCTCTTGGCAATGCGGAAGCTTGGTTTTGGAATGTGGAAAATTGATTTTGTCTTTAAAACTTCAATGTTGATTGGACTTTGAAGCTTTCTCATTGTCTTCAACGTCTTGTATCAACCTTGACTTTGAATCTTCTCAACAAACAAATATATTTGACGATGACTTATTAAATCTTGATCTTCTCTTGCAACTTTGAATACTTTGGAAGCATCTTTGAAATCTTTGTACCTTTTGAGCTTTCACAACTTGAACTTTTGAATGTTGATTTCAACTTGATGTTGCTTGGAGAAGTAACTTGAATCTTTGAGTAGCATGCAGAAGCTTGGTTTTGACTTTGAATTCTTTTGGAGTGCGGAAGCTTGGTTATCTTTAAATTCTCTTGGCAATGCGGAAGCTTGGTTTTGGAATGTGGAAAATTGATTTTGTCTTTAAAACTTCAATTCTTGGTCTAACTTGTCTCTGAATCAATAAACATCTTGGAGCACTTGATTCTTTGATCAATTAACATTTGCTCCCCTTCAATCAAACAACTATCTCGGAGCAAATTATTCAATAACAAATCTTTAATCTCTTGCTCCCCCTCGAACAAACAATCATTTCGGAGTATATTTAACGACTCATGAGTTTACTCTTGCTCCCTCTCAAATTAACAATCTCTTCAAACTATGAATCTTCTCAAGAGATTAAACAAACTTAGCTATCACAAGTATCAACAAACGAACAATCTCCATTCAATCTCAAACTCTTCTAATCATCAAACAATGGTCATTTTTCCAATAAATCTTTCAAATATCGACCATGTACATCATCTTGAATATACTCGATCTCGAATCAATCCTTTAACTTTCTCAAAACAATCTTTCAACATAGCACGATAATTATTCACTCTCTTCACCTAAACTAACGATCCTTTGAACATCCAAACACAACAATCATCCTCGAACAAATTCTACCAATCAAATTCTACCTATATCCTTGAACTCTATCTATCAATCATATAATCATTTCTCCCCCTTATGATGAAAATCTGAAACGGTTTCATCATACAATAATGATTGATAGCATAAACGGTAGATGCCAACCAACAACAAGCACGCAAGATAACCCAACCCAATTCCCAATTCCCAATGAACCTATTGGTGAACTAGAATGTAAGGTTGCGTTGTTGGAAAAACAATTTTTATATGGTGTTTGTGTTCTTTGTGTTTGTGCGAAGAGAAATGAAATCCGGATAAAAATGATCCGTTATCACAACCAAAAATCAAAAGGATAGATGGTGTGGCCTAAAAATACGATTACTATTTTTAGGACTTCCCATTATCATCAAGAAATGCACAAAGCTTATCTCTAAATGGTTCGGTCAATGGCTTTTCAACCGATAGATTGCTTTAAAGAATGTAATTCATGGTCAGTGTCACAAAGGCGTTCGATAACCATGTCTTACTATCCTCAAGACTTTTGGGAAATAAATCCGAGGTCACATAGACTTCTCGTTAACTCAACAAATTCATAAAATGAAAATGTGAGACCTACGTTCAACGTTGGAAATGATGTTAGCATTGGTAGGATTTCCATTCGATCATCGTGGAATATCAATAATATGATATCACTACGAATGTTCCGGCAATATCACAAAGATATGCAATGTCACAAAGACATATAAAGACTCGATGTGTCCTAGTCCAATGAAAGATATATCAAGAACGCTCTAGACTCGATAAGTGATCAAATGAAGTCGGGGACCGGAGCAGAGTGTCTCCCTTTTTCAATATCAACGTCTTCCAAATGAAGAGTCGATAGAAATGTGAAAATCTCCGTGAGAATAAAACAAGCATTTGTTAAGAAACACTTGAGTGGTTAGGGGAGGGCTTTCATTACTTTTAGCCCTTTCTCACATCATTATTTCACCGTAACCTCTCACTTTTCGACTACTCCCTCATGTCCTATTTGCACAAACAACATCACACTAAAAAAAAAACCCCATCACAATCTAAAATTGAGAATTTAACTCCGGGGTTAGATCTCATCGGCGATGACAAGATCATGGAGTTTTTATGAGTGACCTAAACTCTCGTGTGCAAATCTAACACCGAACTTCTTTGAATTTGATCGAAAATGGTTGAAAATCATCCAAAGTGTTTTAAAATGATAAAAGCGTTTGAACACTTGAAAGTTTTGGTTTTATAAACAAACTCCCCCTAAATATATGCATGGTATAAACAAAGTTTTAGCATATAAGGGGTGAGTAAAAGGTTTGCAAGTTGCTCACAAACATTAAAAATGAGACTACAAAGGCAGTACACAAAGGCGTTCGATGCCTTGCATCTCATCCTAATACTTTGTGAGAAACTCAAAGACAAAGTAAATAAAAAAAATGAAAAGAGAAAATCTTTTTGGATTTTTCTAAACATAAGAAAATGAAAATCTTTTTGGATTTTTCTAAAAATGAATTTACAAACACGGTTTTAGAACGGGTTATACACTGAAGTATGTATAAGCCACTTATTCATCAAATCACTTGGAAATCACTTTTGGAACCCATTTGAGATTGGGTCCAATGGTTTTTGAATTCTTGAAAGTCCAAATGTAAGTCTCATCGATTTGATGAATAGATGTTGCATTCCACAGAGAACTAAAACCCGGTGTTTTAGTTGAAAAGATTTTTCGTGGAAGCAAGGTGAAAAATCATTTGATTTCTTTGAAAACTTGTCAATCTTGGGAGATTGATTTGAAAAATGATTTTTCGAAACAAAATTATTCACTTTTTGCACGACTGCTTTCACAGGTTTTGGTGCAAGATAAAAAAGTTCCGAAAATGAATATTTGAATGATTTTGACTCAACTGACTTATCTTTAGAAATTGGCTTCCATATAGATTTAGTCAACTGAGATTTTGCTTGAGAAAGATGTTTAGAATTATCCTCAAAGGATAGAAAAGACACAAAAGTAGTTGTTCCATCAAAAATAGGTTTCTTAGAGTACTTCTTACCCTTTTGCAAGGAGTAATTAGTAAACTGAGACATCTTTCTTTCAAAAGGTTTTGAAGATTTACCCGTGTAAACCCTCTTTGAAACATCAACTTTTGGTTTGGACGAATTAGATTTTGGAAAACATTTTGACACCTCGGTCTTTGGAATCGTAGAATTACTCGATTGTTTCATGGGTTTTTCAAGCTTTGTGTCCAATGATTTTGATTTAAAAGATGCAATTCGGTTCTCCATCTTTTCAAGTTGTTTTGTAACCGAAGCATTTAAATCAGAGAAAGAAATTATTGACACATCAGATTTTAATTTCTAAACAAGAGTATCTTTCTCAAAAAGTTTGGATTCCAAAGATGAAATGTAATCTTGTTGATCTTTGATTATTTTCGAAAATCTTTGTTCTTTGCTCACAAAATTGTGGACTTATTTCGCAACTCATGGTTAAGCTCAGAAATCTTTTGTTGCGAAACAAGTTCTTTAGATTGATTGTCTAAAACAATTTTATTGAGCTCTTTGGAAGAATTGTCCAACTCATTTGTTAATTTGAAAATCTTTGATTGCAAATGATCATTTTCTTTTTGAAGACTTTCCATGTTGGATAAAATGAGATCATTTGCAGATTTGAGCTCTTTATTCTCAGAATTGAGTTGGTCAATTTCAAGTCGAAAACTTTCCATAGCAGACACATTGAGAGTATTACCAGACTTGAGCTCTTTGTTCTCAGATTTGATTCGGTCAACTTCAGATTGAAGACTTTCCATGACAGACAAACTGGAATTATCAGCAGATTTGAGCTCTTTGTTCTCAGATGTGAGTTGCTTAATTTCAAGTTGAAACCTCTGGTGTTCTCTCACAAACGTTTTAAAAATATTCACATCGACTTTGTTTTCTTCAAAAACAACCACTGCACATTTACTCTTCTTGGTACACCAACAAATGTGATTATCATGACGACGTATTTCTTCCCAACTTGGTTCTTCACCCATTAAAAAATCTTCCACTCTTGCAACAAACTTGTGCTCTATTTTAATAGCCATTTTGAATCAGAACTTGATGACACTTTTAAAACGAACAACTCAAGACAAGATCTTAAAAATTTAGTCCAAACAATTAAGGAATGTAAGCCCAACTAACAAAAGCCCAAAAAATAAAACATGTAAGTTCAACAATCAAAAACTATCCCAATTAATAAAATTTTAGTCCAAAACTAAAATTAGCCAAGATCAGCCCAATTACAAGTACTAGCCCAATTAACTTTTTAAAATTTTGAATTGTACGAACAAAGCAACAAGTAAAATAAAATGACTTTTAACAAAAAAAAAAATTCAACACAAATGGATTGTTCAGTCAAAAAAAAAAAAAATAAAATAAAATGACTTTTAACAAAAAAAAAAATTCAACACAAATGGATTGTTCAGTCACGTGAATTAATAAGGAAAAAAATAATCTCGAGACTAAAAAAATAAGACAGCTCAACACCAAATTCAAAGTTCCAACACGTGATGTACTAGACCTTTGGTATACTGCAACACACTTTCTTTCTCTATCACGTGAAGACACCCTTTGCCAGCTAATATGAGACAACAAAAACAAATTCAAACGGACAATTATGTAAAACTTGATTCACGTGACATCTCAAAATTGAATTAAAAGAACACGCAAGGTACTGTGCTCAACTGACGACACGTTACCTCTCTCTCTTTGACTCTGTAAGTCCCAACTCAATAGATGGTACTACCTGAAGACACCTCTATGTCGATGGTGGAGTTACTTTGCAATATAAACGCTGAACTGGAGGCGACCAGTTACAGAGAGTATATAATAAGTTCTAGATAGATTACTTATTTAAGTGACAATAAGTAAAGAACAATGCAATAATACAAATACTTGTAAAGTGAATTGGTGAGACAATATGTAATTTTCAAGTGTAATTTATTTATTAACTTTAAATAAATTACAAGGTTGTTGCGGAACCAAGATAATACAAATATGTAAATATCCTAACAACCTATGAACTACAATTGATCTACACTTGGAATTTCTCTAAACAATCGAAACACTTAAAGTTGTGAAATGTTCCTTTTTACGATTGAAAGAAGATTGCACAAGTTCACCAAGAATATTGCAGGTATGCAAAGTGTGAAATCTTTCGAAGTGTTTTCTCACTTATTATTCTTGTTGTACAATGACTTGTATTTATAGGCAAAGTTAACATTGGGATGTTAACTTTGGCCGTACAAATATGGTTGAGAACATTTAAGGAATATCATTTAATTCCTTAAAATGCAGTGTAAAGTTGCAGTATAAAGCAACTTTACTCAACCAGCTTTATGTACCTTTTTGTACTTAAATAATAAGATAAATCTTATTATCCGGGTAAAAGCACATAAAGCATAAAAGTCAATTCCTCGTAATCAGTGTAAAGCTTTGTTAGAGTTTTCCACTGACGGTCTCCAGTTTGTAACTGACTAGAATGTCAACTCGGCTTCGCTGCCATTGTCATTCTCTATCTTCCACTTGTTGTCCTCGACTCCAACTGGAAGGATTCTTCAACTGGTCAGTTCTCAACTGGAGGAAGTCTTTAGTTGCGTTAACTATACGATGCAACTGGACTTCAATATATTTCTGGACAAATCTTCTTGGTCTCCAGGTGCAACTGGAGACTGGCCAGTTTCACTGAAACTGGTCCTAACAAATTCCCCCTATTTGTCCTGAAATATTGCCAAGTCTTTTTCAGTTCTTGTATCTGTACAAGTGTGAACTGGAGAGACTTGTTCGATTAAATCTATCTAAGTTTTCCAAGACATTTTTATAGATCAATAAATGCCTTGGGTTTTTCTTTTTAAGTTTGTTAGATCTAATCTATTATCTACCTTGTGGTTACAACTGGTAACTTCATTTATACAAGGAAATGAAATTTACACAAGTTACAGAATGTAAATAAAATTACAAGTAGATAAACTGAAAAGAGAACTTAATTAGATGGCCCTTCGCCAGTTCGTCTTCTCTTGGTCACTGAAGAGATAGGCTGAGAGTCTTCAGGATCAATATTCAACTTTAGCTCCAGATTTTCTTTGTGTTGAATCTTGCCCCTCAAGAAGTTGACCCATGCTTTCTCAAACCTATTCCTTTGTGCCTTGGCCTCCAAAAAGTTTACCATTTCAACCCATTCCGAGAACCCATACTGCATTGCACCAGGATTGTCAGTTTTAACCAGCGGCCCTCTGGTATAACTGACCTCACGTGAAAGTACTTGGTGCCTGGCTTAATTGTTACATTAACACCATTGATAGTCCCACTATGTCTTCTGGTTGCCATGATCTGGGAGTAATAGCTTTTTGCTTCAGATTCATTTTATATTTTAATACTCCCAGCTCCAGCAGCCAGTACAACAGACTTGATGTCATCATTCGATACCTCGCCAGTTGGTTCTATGAATGTACTAAGGTCAGCATCTCTGGTCAGTGGTCTTCTTGGTTGAGGGTTCCTCTTTGGTGGATTCAAAACCTTTTTCACAACCTTCTTTACATTTTCGATCCTTTTCAAAATCCCACTGGCCCTGTTCTCCTTTGCCTTATCCACTGATATATTCAAACTTCTGGCATCAAATTCAGCTTCTTCCTCAGGATAGTGTCTGTCCAATTCAACATCAAGCATTTCTTTCAACATGTCAACTATCCTGGGATCATTCTTTACTCTGGCATACTCCTCCTTAGTGATTCCCAATAAGTGAGCATCACTAATATCAAGCAATTTAATCTGTGCAAGATGCTCTCTGGCTTCAACTTGGTTGGCTTGTTTTATTTTCTTTCTTTCTTTTATTTGATTACCAAGTCTAGCCAGTTGTTTGCGAACACTTTCAGAAACTGGAGGAAGTACATCAGCATTGCCAGTTTCCAACATAGGTACATCAGTGGCCGGCTGGGAAGATACATCACATGCTAAACCTTTGCCCTTGTCAACAACATTCCCCCTATCACTTACATCACCAGTTTCATCCATTCTTTGCTCACCAGCTTCAGTACTGGCAGCCACAATCGTTTCTCTACCTGTTTGAGTTCCAGATGGATTACTTTCAGTTTCAATTTGTGCAAGAACTGCACTTCTTTCCCCCTTGGCAGCATCTAGACCTGCCCTAATAACTTCCCATTCAGAATGGTGAGCTGGCAACCGGTCAAGAGGCTGCCACGATTGCATGTTCTTGCATTTTTTGAATATGGTGCACATCATCCTGAAAGATCTCCATAGGTGGTTGGTTTCTTTTGACTGGGCCAGAAAATTTGCTGTAACTTTTTCCTGACCAGTTTTTAGTTCATTCAAAATCTTGGAATCTTCATCCAGACCAGAAACCACCTTATCCTTCACCTCTTCATCCTTTTTCTTCAAAATTTCTACTTCAGTTGTCAGTTTATCCAGAGACTGAGCATGAAGTGATACCTGGGTGTTCAAGTTATCAATGCTGCCCCTCAACTGGTTGATCTCAGTAGTGAGTGGGGCCAGATCAACCTAAGGAGTGGCCAGCTTGGTGATCTCAGATATCACCTTTTCTATCAATTGTTGTTCTATAGCACCCAGCGTATCATCTATTTTCTGACCAACTGAAGTCATTAACTGCTGCCCAAGTTCAGTCACATTCAACCCAGGCTTGTCAACCAATTCTTTTACCTGTTTTTCAATCTCCCTTAAATCCACTTCAGATGTTCTAACAGTGTTGCCCAGCAAGTTGGAGATTGAGGTTGTGACCTTGGACTGAGTGAGGTCAAAGGCTTCTTTTAAAGATGTTGCTAGATTGTTGCAGCCAGTGACCAGCTCATTCAGCTTCTTCAACACCAAGTCTTCATTTGATGAAAACTTGTTAATCCCATATCAAATTTAGAGAAGTCTCCCCAATTGACATCCCAACAGTTGAAGAAATAGTAGGAGTGGTGGTAGAAGAAAGGACTGGAAATTCAATTTGTTGGACATGCTGAGAATGCTCAGGTGTGTCCAACGGCGGCGGTGGTGGTGGCATTTCTCGAAGGAGTGAGAATTGCCCAGATGGTGATGGTGCCATACGTCTGTTTCCAGACATATAGTTATAAGTGGGAAAAGGAATATTTGTAGGCTCATTTTCTTGGGATGGTGAAACTGAAATTGAAGCATCTGGAAGCGAGACTGGAGATGAAGGGTTTTGATCTTGTACAGTAGAATCAAAAATCTCCAAGTCTGATGCAGTACCTTCAGAATCCGAAGACTCTATAAGGATTTCCTCGTCATTAACATTCATGGTCCAGATCCATGAATGTAACTGAGGGCTGACCAGATGGGTCAGTCTCCAGATGACCTTCCCCAGTTTCCTGGTTGGGTGCATCTGTTGGAGGATCAGATACCGAGGTATCTTCACCAGGGATAGAGGTCAGTGGAGTTGCCTCAGTTATAGTTGCTCTATCCACAACCATAACATCAGACGAACTGGAGGGTCCCTCATTATTTTGAGGCCCGCCCAGTTGTCTTTCCGACTCACCTGGGATAGGTGCATCGGTTTTGGCGAATGCCAGCCGCATTCGATCTGGAATCTCGACCTCTCCAGCTTCAGATACTAAAGAGTCTAGATTCCTCAACAAATCTGGGACAGTGTAAGGTGAATCTGTGCTTGAATAAGCTTCACTGCCCAGAATTTGTAGAAAACAAAGAGAGAGAAACCTTGAGAAGGGGATGCATAGTCCCCTGGTGCCCTTCAGTTTTTGAACCAGGCTTCTAAATAGGATATCAGCAAAATCCACTCTCAATCCATTCCACAAGCAGTATGCCATCTCTGCTTGTGCGGAGTTAATCTGGTCAAGTTCACCAGAACTCCCACCCATACTTTCCACAAGGTGGATGAAAAAATACCTCCATGAAGGTGTAAGACCCTTCATGGTCATCGCAAAAAACTGATGGAGGAACAATCGGAAGAAAACAAAAAAAAAAAAAAAAAAAAAAAACACCAAAATAAAAAAAACGTACCCTTTGTCTTCAAAACCCCTTTCTCTAAGCACTCCTTATGTCCCATTTCAAGGAGGACTTGGCGAAAATTAATGTTTGGGGTGATGACAACTGGAGATTCACCCTCTCTCCAGTAGTTGAGGTGTAAGGCATCCCTCAACACATCTGCTGATAAGGTACACTGGACTGTTCCACCTTTTAAAGTGAAAGTGATGGAAGAACAATCGGAAGAAAGAGTAGCAGTGTACCAAAACTCACACAAGTAGTCGTGAAACATCTTGCGTGGGTTTAGAGAGAATGAGGGTCCAATTGGAGAATCCTTCAAAAATCTTTGGATTCTTCCAATAAGGGTATTGGACCCTTGGGTTCCTTGTAAACTCGCCATCGGATTATTTGGATTTAATTTGAGGAGCGAAGTGTTACCAGGAGCACCAGGTGCCTGTTTGACATCTGGTGAAGGAGCATATGGGACAGTTAAGAGATTTACATCTCTTGAACGGGATGATTTAGGTGCCATTTGAAATTGAAATTGAAATTTAGGAATTGAATTGATTTAATGAAGCAGAGAGAGAAATTGAAATTGAAATTGAAATTGAAATATAAATTTGAATTTTGTGAGAAAATCGTGAAATAGAAGATGAAATTGAAATTGAATATTTAAGGTTTATGAAGAATTTAATGAATAGCAGTTAATATGAGAAATTTAAGAATGAAATTGAATGAAGAAATTGAATATGAAGGAATTTGATGAATAGCAGTTAATATGAGAAATTTGAAGATGAAATTGAAATTGAATTGAAATTGAATATGAAGAATTTAATGAATAGCAGTTAATATGAGAAATTTGAAGATGAAATTGAAATTGAATTGAAATTGAATATGAAGAATTTAATGAATAGCAGTTAATATGAGAAATTTGAAGATGAAATTGAAATTGAATTGAAATTGAATATGAAGAATTTAATGAATAGCAGTTAATATGAGAAATTTGAAGATGAAATTGAAATTGAATTGAAATTGAATATGAAGAATTTAATGAATAGCAGTTAATATGAGAAATTTGAAGATGAAATTGAAATTGAATTGAAATTGAATATGAAGAATTTAATGAATAGCAGTTAATATGAGAAATTTGAAGATGAAATT
The DNA here is from genome assembly GCA_034093135.1 of Erigeron breviscapus. Classification (NCBI taxonomy): domain Eukaryota; kingdom Viridiplantae; phylum Streptophyta; class Magnoliopsida; order Asterales; family Asteraceae; genus Erigeron; species Erigeron breviscapus. The sequence continues at coordinate 200,199,737 of CM067167.1, read as the reverse complement.
GAAATTGAATTGAAATTGAAATATAAATTTGAATTTTGAATAGCAGTTAATATGAGAAATTTGAAGATGAAATTGAAATTGAAATTGAAATTGAAATGAAATTGAAATTGAAATTGAGAATTGAAATTGAAATAAATTGAATTGAAATTGAAATTGAAATGAAATTGAAATGAAATTGAAATGAAATTAAATGAAATTGAAGATGAAATTGAAATTGAAATTGAATTAAGGTTTATGAAGAATTTAATGAAATTGAAATTGAAATTGAAATTGAAATTGAAATTGAAATTGAAATTGAAATTGAATTGAAATTGAAATTGAAATTGAAATTGAAATTGAAATTGAAATTGAAATTGAAATTGAAATTGAAATTGAAATTGAAATTGAAATTGAAATTGAAATTGAAATTGAAATTGAAATTGAAATTGAAATTGAATTGAAATTGAAATTGAAGTATTGAAATTGAAATTGAAATTGAGAATTGAGAATTGAAATTTAGGAATTGGAAATGAAATTGAAATGAAATTGAAATTGAAATTGAAATTGAAATAAATTGAAATTGAAATTGAAATTGAAATAAATTGAAATTGAAATTGAAATTGAAATAAATTGAAATTGAAATTGAAATTGAAATAAATTGAAATTGAAATTGAAATTGAAATAAATTGAAATTGAAATTGAAATTGAAATAAATTGAAATTGAAATTGAAATTGAAATAAATTGAAATTGAAATTGAAATTGAAATAAATTGAAATTGAGAATTGAGAATTGAAATTTGAATTGGAAATGAAATTGAAATGAAATTGAAATGAAATTGAAATGAAAACGATTGAATTTGAGAAAATCGTGAAATAGAAGAAGAAATTGAAATTGAATATTTAAGGTTTATGAAGAATTTAATGAATAGCAGTTAATATGAGAAATTTAAGAATGAAATTGAAATTGAATTGAAATTGAATATGAAGAATTTAATGAATAGCAGTTAATATGAGAAATTTGAAGATGAAATTGAAATTGAATTGAAATTGAATATGAAGAATTTAATGAATAGCAGTTAATATGAGAAATTTGAAGATGAAATTGAAATTGAATATTTAAATTGAATATAAAGAATTTAATGAATAGCAGTTAATATGAGAAATTTAAGAATGAAATTGAATGAATTGAAATTGAATATGAAGAATTTAATGAATAGCAGTTAATATGAGAAATTTGAAGATGAAATTGAAATTGAAATGAATTAAGGTTTATGAAGAATTTAATGAAAGTTAATATGAAATTGAAATTGAAATTGAAATTGAATTGAAATTGAAATTGAAATTGAAATTGATTGAAATTGAAATTGAATTGAAATTGAAATTGAAATTGAAATTGAAATTGAAATTGAAATTGAAATTGAATTGAAATTGAAATTGAAATTGAAATTGAAATTGAAATTGAAATTGAAATTGAAATTGAAATTGAAATTGAATTGAAATTGAAATTGAATTGAAATTGAAATTGAATTGAAATTGAAATTGAAATTGAAATTGAAATTGAATTGAAATTGAAATTGAATTGAAATTGAAATTGAAATTGAAATTGAATTGAAATTGAAATTGAATTGATTGATTGATTGAAATTGAAATTGAAATTGAAATTGAAATTGAAATTGAAATTGAAATTGAAAGATCTGTTGCCTTGATTGATTGAAACAAAGATTATCTGGACCTCCTCAACTGGAGAACTTCATCAGTGTCACTGACGCGTTCATAACAAAAATCTCCAGTTTTCAGGATTTAACATTCCCAGTTCGCTGATGAGATATTTAAAGGTTTTCTCATCAAGAGGTTTTGTAAAAACATCAGCGAGCTGTTTGTCAGTGGGGATGAAATGAATTTCAATGTCTCCTTTCATAACATGATCAAGAATAAAATGATACCTGATGTCAATATGCTTTGTCTTGGAGTGCATCACTGGGTTGTGAGATATAGCAATTGCACTGGTGTTGTCACAAAAGATTGGGGTCCTTGTATACTTTTGACCATAATCTAGTAACTGGTTCTTGATCCAGAGAATCTGGGAACAGCAACTGGCCGCAGAAATGTACTCTGCCTCAGCAGTGGACATAGAGACTGACGTCTGCTTCTTACTGGTCCAACTCACCAGTTTTCCTCCAAGGAAATGACAACCACCAGTTGTTGATTTTCTATCTATCTTACAACCTGCATGATCTGAATCTTAATAACCCATTAGATCTAACCCTGAGCCTTTGGGGTACCAATGACCAAGATTAGGACACCCTTTCAGGTATCTAAAGATACGCTTAACAGCGTGATAATGTGATTCTTTAGGGTTAGCCTGAAACCTGGCACATAGACATGTTTCAAACATTATATCTGGTCGACTGGCAGTTAAATACATCAGTGAACCAACCATACCACGATAGTCAGTGATGTTCACTGGTTTGCCAGTTGGGTCAGAGTCCAAATTTAATGGTGCTGCAATAGGTGTGTTTTTCGATGGGATTGAATCATATTTGTATTTTCTTAACAAATCTCTGACATATTTTCCTTGGTTTATGAAAATTCCATTTTCAGTTTGCTTAATCTGAAGACCTAAGAAAAATGTTAATTCTCCATTAAACTCATCTCATACTCAGATGACATGATTTTTGAAAACTTTTTACACATTGCATCATCAGTTGAACCAAATATAATGTCATCAACATAAATTTGTACCAATAAGATATTACCTTTTTCTTTCAAGATAAATAAGGTATTATCTATTGCACCTCTTTGAAAGTCATTTTTAAGAAGATGTTTAGTTAAAGTATCATACCAGGCTCTTGGGGCTTGTCTAAGGCCATACAAAGCTTTGTTCAGTCTATAGACCCAGTGAGGATGCTTCTCATTGATGAAGCCTGGAGTCTGCTTAACATACACAACTTCTTCCAATGTTCCATTAAGGAACGCACTTTTGACATCCATCTGGAAGACTTTAAACTGCAGATGGGCTGCATAAGCCAGAAAAATTCTGATGGCTTCAAGTCTTGCAACTGGAGCAAAAGTTTCATCAAAGTCAACGCCTTCTGCTTGACAATAACCCTGGGCAACTAATCTGGCCTTGTTTCTTACAACATGGCCATTTTCATCCATCTTGTTTCGGTAGACCCATCTAGTACCAATGGGTTCTTTCTTTAACCCTGGTGGACAAGGAACAAGCTCCCATACATTATTCCTTTCAATTTGGACGAGCTCTTCTTGCATAGCTTCCACCCAGCTTGGGTCTGCCATAGCCTCGTCAATCTTCTTCGGTTCAATTAGTGATAAGAAGGTGACATTTAAGCATTGCTCATTGGTGGCTCTTCTAGTCTGAACCCCACTATTTGGATCTCCCACAATCTGTTCAATTGGATGTGCTCGAGTCCATCTAGTGTATTGACTAGGCTGGTGGAACACAATATCAGTGCAAGTCACCTGACGATCTTCTTCAGTTGCAGCAGCTTCTGGAGGAGGATCTGTCCAAACTACTTCTACGTCCTCATCAGAGTCAATGAGGTCACGATTTGCATCATGAAATTATTCATTAAAAGGCATTTCTTGAAGAACTGGAGAAGTTGGAGTTTGAACTGGTGCTGATATTGGAGTGGCACGTACATCAGATCCAATCACCAATTCCTGTGGTAAATTGAAATTGATGGAGGGATAGAATGATGTGTCACTGGTGGTGCTCTTCTTCTTAACTGGTTCCAATTTGTTGTAACTGGAAACATCTTTTGGTGAAACAACTGACTGATGAACTTGGTCAGTTTAGCCAAAATTTATTGGAATGACTGGAGAAATATCAAGGCTTGGTCTCTTGTTGATTGCTTCAGTTGATTCATCGAATGTGACATGAATTGTCTCATGAACCTTTTGGAGTCTATAATTATAAACTCTAAAGGCCTTTTGAATATCTGAATAACCTAAAAATACCCCTTCATCAGCTTTGCATCAAACTTTCCAAGCTGACTGGAATCGTTTAAAATATAAACTGGACAACCAAATACATGAAAATATCCAATATTTGGTTTACGATTCCTGAGTACTTCATAGGCAGTCTTCTTATGTCTCTTGATGTAGACTGACCGGTTTTGGGTGTGACAAGCAGTTGCAACTGCTTCAGCCCAAAAACTGGTGGGAAGACCTGATTCAGATAGCATACTTCTGGCTACTTCTTTCAGTGTGCGATTCTTTTTTTCCACAACTCCATTCTGCTCTGGAGAGTGTGCTGATGAGAAGTTTTGAGAGATGCCAGTGTCATTGCAAAATGTTTCAAGTTCCTTATTTTGAAATTCAGTACCATTATCACTTCGCAACTGACAGACTTTTCGAGTATACTTGAGTTCAATTCTTTTGATGAGAGAGATGATTTTAGCAGGTGCATCACTTTTGGATCTGAGGAATACCACCCAACAGTATCTGGTGAATTCATCGACCACAACTAGAGTGTACTTCTTTCCAGCTCTAGTTTGAACATTCACTGGACCAAAGAGATCCATATATAGCATGTGAAGAGGTTCAGTGATGCTAAAGTTTTGCCTAGTTTTGAAACTGGCCCTTTTCTGCTTTCCCATCTCACACCCTGGACATGGCTTTTCTTTATTGAAAGAAATTTGAGGTATCCCATCAACCAGTTGTTTGCGAGACAACTTGTTAATATTTTTGAAATTAAGATGGGATAATCTTTTATGCCACAGCCAGTTGGTGTCCTCATCATCCTTGGTATAGAAGCACTGCTCTTTTAGAGTTGGTTCCATATCCATGATGTACACATTTCCTTTTCTTGGTGCAACCATCACCACTTTCCAATCCTTGTTAAATATGGTGCCTTGAGCAATATCGAACAAAACTCTGTAGCCATCATCACAAAGTTGGCCGACACTGATCAGGTTGTATTTCAAACCATTCACAAATGCAACTCTTTTGAATTTGACCTGTCCATTATTGAGTACACCATATCCTTCCGTCTTTCCACTTTGATCATTACCAAACGTCACTGTCGGTCCATCTTGGTTAGTGAACTTTTCAAGCAGGGGCTTATATCCGGTCATAGTCCGGCCAACAGCGCTGTCCAGATACCAGATATTCTTCTTTCGATCGCCCTATACACCCACAAAAATCATCAGTTATTTTTGTGAACCCATCTTTTCTTGATGGGTTCACTGGACTTCTCTACAGAAGTCACAGTTGATTGTTGTGGTGGTAAATTGAAGACTACATCTGGATCTTTTTCACCAGATCCAGGTGCAGGAGTAAAAATGATTGGTATTTGATACTTGCTCCCCTTTTTCTTATCAGATTTAGTTCCAGATGGAACATTCTTTTGTTTTGGTTTTGAGGAGGGTTTAATATTTTGTTTTAAAACTGGAGGTGATGAACCTCCTTCCAGATTTTTAATCCGGGCAGTACAACTCTGAGCCTGTCGAGACAAAAGTTGGAGTTGACTTTCCAGTTTAAACAAAATATTGTTTTCATCAGGCTGCTGAACCTTGGACCTTGGTTCAGCAGGAGTTTTAGTCTTTTGGGTCCTGGGCTCCTTAGACTTTTGAGGTAAAGGCTTGTTACCAGTGGCCTTTTTAACTGGAGATTTAGCCTGTTTGGCTCCAGGTTTAACCTCAATGGGGGTGGTCTCAATGGGTTCAGTTTCAACAGCTTCAGGTTGATCATAAGAAGTTTCAACCCTGAGAGTTGGAGGCAATGCATGAAGATCTGGTATGAGAGCTGCTATTTCCAGATCTCCAGATTTCCATGCATTCTTCTGGGCATCAATAGTTCTAGAAAATGCATCATAGTTCTTTCCAGATGCTTTTACCCATGACTTGATAATCATTTGTTCTTTTCAAGATCAGAAATTAATTTTTGATTATCAAATTCCAAAGCCTCAATTTTTAAAACTGACTTCTTGAGAGCCAACTGGACACTTTGTAAATCATTAAGTTATGGCTTAATATTGTTTAGTTCTATTAAGATAGTGTCCAGATATATTTCACTATCTGCTCTAACAGTTTCCACAAAAGCCAAATCACCACTTAATGATTCAGCAAGGTCCAGTTTCAGTTCTGGATCCACCTGATTGTCATAATCACATACCTTCTTCAAATTGATGTCCACCCATCTTCTAGTGATGACATCTTCTTTTGCCACATGCTGCTGTTGATCTTCCAAGGCCATGAAACACAAGTCCCTTTCCTCTTCTTCATCAGCTGATGAGTCATCAGAGTACTCCTATTTTCCCTCAATTTGTGCCATCAAGCACTGATCCTTTTCTTTTTCCATGGTCAGGAGGACAATCTGGGCCTTAGGCTTCTTATATTTAGCTTCGTAGCTATCATCAGGACGATTGAAATTAGGGACAGGGGGGCCAGTTTGGTTGTTCATCTGACTAGATCTGCATTCCTTCATAAAATGACCTTTCTTACCGCATTTATAGCAGGTAAGATTGGTTTTATCCAGAGAGCTAGAGCTGGAAGCATTGTTTGGCCCATTAAATCTTTTAGATTTATGCTTAAACCTGTTAAGGCTCATTAAGGCTCCATAGAGCGATGCAAGAGTATGGCTGTGCAGGGTTTTACCTTGTCTTAAGACAAGAACCATATTTTCCCATTTGGAAGGAAGAATATCACAAAACTTCTCAAGAAGAATATCCTTATCCTTCTCTATACCCAAGCCTCTCAGCTGATTAATGAGGCTAGAAAATCTGGTGTATGTACCAGTTAGACTTTCATTGGGCAGAGCAAAGAAGGATTCATACTTCTTGTTCAAGACAACTTTTCTGGTGACAATAGTGTCATCACCTCCTTCAAACTGAATAACTAATTCATCCCACATTGACTTGGCACTGGGAAACAACACAAGTGTTGGAATTAGATCTTCAGGAACAGCTCCAAGGATCATGTTCTTGAGTCTGGTGTCCAGATCTACAAGTCTATGATCCTCATCAGACCAGTGGTCTTCGAGCTTTTCTCTTGAACCTCTTCTTCCAATTGGATCTAGAAGAGGACTTACCCCAAGAGACATGGGTATATATGGTCCATCCTTAAGGATTTTCAACATATACCTCTCTATCCCACTAAAATGCAAAAGCATTCTAGACTTCCATGTACCAAAGGTCTCACTATTTCCATCAAATTTTGGAACATGAGTGTTAGAATAATGTACATGGACGTGATTTGGGGCAGTAGGAGGAGGAGGGTTTGTATTAACATTTTGAAAAGGTGGTGTATTAGTATTCAAAGGGTTTTCACCTTGACCAGAACCATCTCCACCTTCAGTAGTGTTCATCTAAGTAGATCTAGGCAAGTTTATTAGCCTTCTGCTCTGATACCACTTGTAAGTCCCAACTCAATAGATGGTACTACCTGAAGACACCTCTATGTCGATGGTGGAGTTACTTTGCAATATAAACGCTGAACAGGAGACGACCAGTTACAGAGAGTATATACCAAGTTCTTGATAGATTACTTATTTAAGTGACAATAAGTAAAGAACAATGCAATAATACAAATACTTGTAAAGTGAATTGGTGAGACAATATGTAATTTTTAAGTGTAATTTATTTATTAACTTTAAATAAATTACAAGGTTGTTGCGGAACCAAGATAATACAAGTATGTAAATATCCTAACAACCTATGAAATACAATTGATCTACACTCGGAATTTCTCAAGACAATCGAAACACTTAAAGTTGTGAAATGTTCCTTTTAGCGATTGAGAGAATATTGCACAAGTTCACCAAGAATATTGCAGGTATGCAAAGTGTGAAGTTATTCAACTTTGTGAATTCACTTGAATATTCTTGTTGTGCAATGACTTGTATTTATAGGCAAAGTTAACATTGTGATGTTAACTTTGGCCGTACAAATATGGTTGAGAACATTTAAGGAATAGCATTTAATTCCTTAAAATGCAGTGTAAAGTTGCAGTATAAAGCAACTTTACTCAACCAGCTTTATGTACCTTTTTGTACTTAAATAATAAGATAAATCTTATTATCCGGGTAAAAGCACATAAAACATAAAAGTCAATTCCTCGTAATCAGTGTAAAGCTTTGTAAGAGCTTTCCACTGACGGCCTCCAGTTTGTAACTGACTAGAATGTCAACTGGGCTTCGCTGCCATTGTCATTCTCTATCTTCCACTTGTTGTCTTCGACTCCAACTGGAAGGATTCTTCAACTGGTCAGTTCTCAACTGGAGGAAGTCTTCAGTTGCGTTAACTGTACGATGCAACTGGACTTCAATATATTTCTGGACAAATCTTCTTGGTCTCCAGGTGCAACTGGAGACTGGCCAGTTTCACTGAAACTGGTCCTAACAGACTCCTTTTCATGTGTTTTGTTTATTAAATCTATTTTCCCTCACACTTATCTCTCCCTCACACAATCTTTTTACTTTATCACAATTCAAATTACACTCTGAACCAAAAACACTTTATTCTCAAAGTAAAATCTGAAACTCTCTTTCAATTATTTTTAAACGAGAACAACAACCACAAAAAAAAAAATCAAATTTCTTTTTGATTGAAACACACTCTCTCTTTCTGTTCACAAGAACAACCTTGACACAACACGATGATACTCAAAGAAAGATTATTAAAACAGAATGATTTACAAGCCAAGCGACCCAAGTTAACACAATAAACAGCCAAGATTCAAGTCGTGAAGCTCGAAAGTGCTATTTGTCGAGCTGGGAGCTCGGTAAATGAGGTGTTTAAAAAAAATTTCTTCAAGTTTCACACAGATAATGGGAAATGATGAAAAATAATTTTGAAAGTGATTTGAATATTTTTTTTGAACAGTTTGGTCTATTTGCCGAGTTGGGAGCTCGGCAAATGGGGTGTTGGGGTGAGTGACCAAGTCTGAAACGTGAAGAGTGCCGAGCGATAATCTCTGCAAATGGCATGTTTGGAAAAAAATTTCTAAGAGTTTGAAAAAGACGATTTCAGAAATTTGGCTATTTGTATGGTTTGCCGAGCAATGAGCTCGGCAGATAGTTGAAATGGGGTATTTGGAAAAAATTTGGCTAAGTATGGAGTTAGTTGTATTGTTTGCCGAGCAGAGAGCTCGGCGGATAGTTGAAATGGGAAAATTTTTGCTATTTGTATTGATTGCCGAGCAGTGAGCTCGGCGGATAGTTGAAATGGGAAATTGTTTTGGCTATTTGTATTGATTGCCGAGCAGTGAGCTCGGCGAATACGAGAATTGGATTTGTGACCGGTGATTTGGTGATTGGGTGATGCTGGTCGTGAATTTACTCGGCAATTGGTAGGTTTTAGTTGATCGGTTATCTCGGCAAATGCGAGTATTTGGATTGATAGAGTGATT
>CM067167.1:200140390-200182890 GCA_034093135.1 Erigeron breviscapus | reverse complement strand
TGAACTTTTACAACCTCGTGAACTTTTACAACCTCGTGAACTTTTACAACCTCGTGAACTTTTACAACCTCGTGAACTTTTACAACCTCGTGAACTTTTACAACCTCGTGAACTTTTACAACCTCGTGAACTTTTACAACCTCGTGAACTTTTACAACCTCGTGAACTTTTACAACCTCGTGAACTTTTACAACCTCGTGAACTTTTACAACCTCGTGAACTTTTACAACCTCGTGAACTTTTACAACCTCGTGAACTTTTACAACCTCGTGAACTTTTACAACCTCGTGAACTTTTACAACCTCGTGAACTTTTACAACCTCGTGAACTTTTACAACCTCGTGAACTTTTACAACCTCGTGAACTTTTACAACCTCGTGAACTTTTACAACCTCGTGAACTTTTACAACCTCGTGAACTTTTACAACCTCGTGAACTTTTACAACCTCGTGAACTTTTACAACCTCGTGAACTTTTACAACCTCGTGAACTTTTACAACCTCGTGAACTTTTACAACCTCGTGAACTTTTACAACCTCGTGAACTTTTACAACCTCGTGAACTTTTACAACCTCGTGAACTTTTACAACCTCGTGAACTTTTACAACCTCGTGAACTTTTACAACCTCGTGAACTTTTACAACCTCGTGAACTTTTACAACCTCGTGAACTTTTACAACCTCGTGAACTTTTACAACCTCGTGAACTTTTACAACCTCGTGAACTTTTACAACCTCGTGAACTTTTACAACCTCGTGAACTTTTACAACCTCGTGAACTTTTACAACCTCGTGAACTTTTACAACCTCGTGAACTTTTACAACCTCGTGAACTTTTACAACCTCGTGAACTTTTACAACCTCGTGAACTTTTACAACCTCGTGAACTTTTACAACCTCGTGAACTTTTACAACCTCGTGAACTTTTACAACCTCGTGAACTTTTACAACCTCGTGAACTTTTACAACCTCGTGAACTTTTACAACCTCGTGAACTTTTACAACCTCGTGAACTTTTACAACCTCGTGAACTTTTACAACCTCGTGAACTTTTACAACCTCGTGAACTTTTACAACCTCGTGAACTTTTACAACCTCGTGAACTTTTACAACCTCGTGAACTTTTACAACCTCGTGAACTTTTACAACCTCGTGAACTTTTACAACCTCGTGAACTTTTACAACCTCGTGAACTTTTACAACCTCGTGAACTTTTACAACCTCGTGAACTTTTACAACCTCGTGAACTTTTACAACCTCGTGAACTTTTACAACCTCGTGAACTTTTACAACCTCGTGAACTTTTACAACCTCGTGAACTTTTACAACCTCGTGAACTTTTACAACCTCGTGAACTTTTACAACCTCGTGAACTTTTACAACCTCGTGAACTTTTACAACCTCGTGAACTTTTACAACCTCGTGAACTTTTACAACCTCGTGAACTTTTACAACCTCGTGAACTTTTACAACCTCGTGAACTTTTACAACCTCGTGAACTTTTACAACCTCGTGAACTTTTACAACCTCGTGAACTTTTACAACCTCGTGAACTTTTACAACCTCGTGAACTTTTACAACCTCGTGAACTTTTACAACCTCGTGAACTTTTACAACCTCGTGAACTTTTACAACCTCGTGAACTTTTACAACCTCGTGAACTTTTACAACCTCGTGAACTTTTACAACCTCGTGAACTTTTACAACCTCGTGAACTTTTACAACCTCGTGAACTTTTACAACCTCGTGAACTTTTACAACCTCGTGAACTTTTACAACCTCGTGAACTTTTACAACCTCGTGAACTTTTACAACCTCGTGAACTTTTACAACCTCGTGAACTTTTACAACCTCGTGAACTTTTACAACCTCGTGAACTTTTACAACCTCGTGAACTTTTACAACCTCGTGAACTTTTACAACCTCGTGAACTTTTACAACCTCGTGTACTGCCTTCTATAATGGAGATGATGACAAGATGAAGATGTCAACGGATTCTGATAGCAACTTGATGTATGTAACTTCTCCAGAATCGGCCATGGTAGTGCATAATGGGGTTCAGAATGGTAGTTCTCCAAGCTCGGGTTACACAGGGATGCCAATGAGCATAAGATCTGCTGAGGTACATTTGGGCATGCTCGCTTCATTTGTGTCTGCTCATGAGAAGTTAATTAGAGGAAAACTGACTGATCCTGATTTGGTTAGGGAGGATTACAAGCAAGTTGATCCAGATGACTTGGAAGAAATGGATCTGAACTGGCAATTAGCTATGTTAACATTGAGAGTTCAGCGTTTCACAGATAGAACCAGAAGGAAGGTTGTGAATGGCAAAGTAGGGTTTGACAAGACCAATGTGAAATGTTTTAATTGTGATGTGTAAGTCCCAACTCGATAGATGGTACTACTAAAGACACCTCAATGTCGATGGTGGAGTTACTTTGCAATATATGCACTGAACTGGAGACGACCAGTTGCAGTGTGTATATACCAAGTTCTAGATAGATTACTTATTTAAATGACAATAAGTAAAGAATAATGCAATAATACAAATAACTTGTAAGATAACTTGATGAGACAATATGTATTTTTCAATGTGTAATTTATTTATTGATGTTAAATAAATTACATGGTTGATGCGGAACCAAGATAATACAAGAATGTAAATATCCTAACAACCTATGAAATACAATTGATCTACACTCGGAATTTCTCAAAACAATCGAAATACTTAAAGTTGTGAAATGTTCCTTTTAGCGATTGAGAGAATATTGCACAAGTTCACCAAGAATATTGCAGGTTTGCAAAGTGAATTCTATCGAAGAGTATTCGAAGAAGTTATATTCTTGGTTGTGCAATGACTTGTATTTATAGGCAAAGTTAACATTGAGATGTTAACTTTAGCCGTACAAATGTGGTTGAGAGCATTTAAGGAATATCATTTAATTCCTTAAAAAAAGCAGTGTAAAGTCGCATGATAAAGCAACTTTACACAACCACCTTTATGTACCTTTTATTACTTAAATAATAAGACAAGGCTTATTATCCGGGTAAAGGTACATAAAGCATACAAGTCAATTCCTCGTAAGCAGTGTAAGTCGCATGATAAAGCAACTTTACACAACCACCTTTATGTACCTTTTATTACTTAAATAATAAGACAAGGCTTATTATCCGGGTAAAGGTACATAAAGCATACAAGTCAATTCCTCGTAATCAGTGTAAAGCTTTTGTAAGGGCTTTCCACTGATGGTCTCCAGTTTGTAACTGACTAAAATGCCAACTAGGCTTCGCTGCCATTGCCATTCTCTATCTTCCATTTGTTGTCTTCGACTTCAACTGGAATGATTCTTCAACTGGTCAGTTCTCCTGGGATCATTCTTGATCCTAACATACTCCTCCTTAGTGATACCTAAAAGATTGGCATCACTCATATCAAGTAACTTGATTTGTGCAAGATGTGCCCTGGCTTCAGCTTAGTTTCTTTGTTTTATCTTCTTTCTTTCTTTAATATCATTTCCAAGTCTGGCCAGTCTTCTGCTATCACTATCTGAAACTGGAGGAAGTACATCAGCATTACCAGTTTCAAGCATTACATCAGTGGCCGACTGGGCAGATGCTTTAACAGCCAAACCTTTACCCATATCCAAAACAACATTCCCTCTATCACCATCATCACCAGATCCACCAACTCTTTGCTCACCAGCTTCAGTACTGGTAGCCACAATTAATTCTCTTCCAGATGGAGTCCTTCTAGGTGCAACTGGACTTCAATATATTTCTGGACAAATCTTCTTGGTCTCCAGTTTCACTGGTCTCCAGATGCAACTGGTGACTGGCAAGTGTAAACTGGTGACTGGACAGTTCCAGGTGAACTGGCAAGTGTAAACTGGTGACTGGCAAGTGTAAACTGGTGACTGGCACCAGTTTCAACTGTCTGCAGAGTGAAACTGGTGACTGGCACCAGTGTTCAAACTGGTGACTGGCAAGTGTAAACTGGTGACTGGCAAGTGTAAAACTGGTGACTGGCAAGTTAAACTGGTCTTGGTCACCAGTTTCACTGGTCTCCAGATGCAACTGAAGACTGGCAAGTGTAAAACTGGTGACTGGACAGTTCCAAACTGGTGACTGGCAAGTGTAAACTGGTGACTGGCACCAGTGTTCAAACTGGTGACTGGCAAGTGAAACTGGTGACTGGCACCAGTGTTCCAAACTGGTGACTGGCAAGTGTAAACTGGTGACTGGCACAGTGTTCAAACTGGTGACTGGCAAGTGTAAACTGGTGACTGGCACAGTGTTCCAAACTGGTGACTGGCAAGTGTAAACTGGTGACTGGCACAGTGTTCCAAACTGGTGACTGGCAAGTGTAAACTGGTGACTGGCAAGTGTAAACTGGTGACTGGCAAGTGTAAACTGGTGACTGGCAAGTGTAAACTGGTGACTGGCAAGTGTAAACTGGTGACTGGAAAGTGTAAAATGGTGACTGGCAAGTGTAAACTGGTGACTGGTCACCAGTTTCAACTGTCTGTCACCAGTACTGTCTGGCACCAGATGAAACTGGTGACTGGCAAGTGTAAACTGGTGACTGGCAGTGTCCAAACTGGTGAACTGGCACAGTGTTCAAACTGTCTGGCACCAGTGTTCAACTGTCTGGCAGAGTGAAACTGGTGACTGGCACCAGTGTAAACTGGTGACTGGCAAGTGTAAACTGGTGACTGGCACCAGTGTAAACTGGTGACTGGCAAGTGTAAACTGGTGACTGGCACAGTGTAAACTGGTGACTGGCAAGTGTAAACTGGTGACTGGCACCAGTGTTCAAACTGGTGACTGGCAAGTGTAAACTGGTGACTGGCACCAGTGTAAACTGGTGACTGGCAAGTGTAAACTGGTGACTGGCAAAGTGTAAACTGGTGACTGGCAAGTGTAAACTGGTGACTGGCACCAGTGTAAACTGGTGACTGGCAGAGTGTCCAAACTGGTGACTGGCAAAGTGTAAACTGGTGACTGGCAAGTGTAAACTGGTGACTGGCACCAGTGTTCAACTGGTCTCCAGATGAAACTGGTGACTGGCACCAGTGTTCAAACTGGTGACTGGCAGTGTAAACTGGTGACTGGCAAAGTGTAAACTGGTGACTGGCAAGTGTAAACTGGTGACTGGACAGTGTAAACTGGTGACTGGCAAGTGTAAACTGGTGACTGGCAGAGTGTAAACTGGTGACTGGCAAGTGTAAACTGGTGACTGGCAAGTGTAAACTGGTGACTGGACAGTGTAAACTGGTGACTGGCAAGTGTAAACTGGTCTGGTCACCAGTTTCACTGGTCTCCAGATGCAACTGGTGACTGGCAAAGTGTAAACTGGTGACTGGCAAGTGTAAACTGGTGACTGGCACCAGTGTAAACTGGTGACTGGCAAGTGTAAACTGGTGACTGGCACCAGTGTAAACTGGTGACTGGCAAGTGTAAACTGGTGACTGGACAGTGTAAACTGGTGACTGGCAAGTGTAAACTGGTGACTGGACAGTGTAAACTGGTGACTGGCAAGTGTAAACTGGTGACTGGCACAGTGTAAACTGGTGACTGGCAAGTGTAAACTGGTGACTGGCAAGTGTAAACTGGTGACTGGCAAGTGTAAACTGGTGACTGGCAAGTGTAAACTGGTGACTGGCACCAGTGTAAACTGGTGACTGGCAGAGTGTAAACTGGTGACTGGAAAGTAAACTGGTGACTGGCAAGTGTAAACTGGTCCTGGCTTGATTGTTACATTTACACCATTAATAGTACCACTATGTCTTCTGGTTAACATGATCTGGGAGTAGTAGCTTCTAGCTTCAGATACATTTGTAATTCTTATACTCCCAGCACCAGCAGCCAGTACAGCGGACTTGATGTCTTCATTTGAAACCTCGCCAGTTGGTTCAACAAATGTGCTAAGGTAAGCATCTCTAGACAGTGGTCTTCTTGGTTGTGGAATCCTTCTTGGTGGATTCAAAACCTTCTTCACAACCTTCTTAACATTTTCAACTCGTTTAAGAATCCCACTGGCCCTATTCTCCTTGGCCTTCTCCACTGAAATATTCAAGCTTCTGGCATCGAATTCAGCTTCATCCTCAGGATAGTGTCTGTCCAGTTCTACATCCAACATTTCTTTCAACTGGTCAACTATCCTGGGATCATTCTTGATCCTAACATACTCCTCCTTAGTGATACCTAAAAGATTGGCATCACTCATATCAAGTAACTTGATTTGTGCAAGATGTGCCCTGGCTTCAGCTTAGTTTCTTTGTTTTATCTTCTTTCTTTCTTTAATATCATTTCCAAGTCTGGCCAGTCTTCTGCTATCACTATCTGAAACTGGAGGAAGTACATCAGCATTACCAGTTTCAAGCATTACATCAGTGGCCGACTGGGCAGATGCTTTAACAGCCAAACCTTTACCCATATCCAAAACAACATTCCCTCTATCACCATCATCACCAGATCCACCAACTCTTTGCTCACCAGCTTCAGTACTGGTAGCCACAATTAATTCTCTTCCAGATGGAGTCCTTCTAGGTGCAACTGGTGGAAGGACTGCACTTCTTTCCCCCTTGGCAACATCTAGACCTGCCCGAATACCTACCCATTCAGAGGGGTGAGATGGCAACCGGTCAAGAGGCTGCCATGACTGCATGTCCTTACACTCTTTAAATATCCCACACATCATCCTGAAGGACCTCCATAAATGGTTCGTCTCCTTTGACTGAATCAAGACATTTGCACTAACTTGTTCTTGACCAGTTTTCAATTCATTTAGGATCTTGGAGTCTTCATCCAACCCAGAGACAACCTTATCCTTCACTTCATCATCCTTCTTCTTCAGATTTTCTACTTCAGTTGTCAGTCTATCTAAAGATTGAGCATGTAGAGATACCTGGGTGTTCAAACTTCCAATGCTGCCTCTCAACTAGTTGATCTCACTGGTGAGTGGGGCCAGATCAACCTGAGGAGTGGCCATCTTGGTGATCTTAGTTATCACCCTTTCAACCAATTGTGCTTCCCTAGCACCCAGCGTATCCTCTATTTTTTGACCAACCGAAGTCATCAACTGCTCTCCAAGTCCAGTTACATCTAGGCCAGGTTTTTCAATCAATTCTTTAACCTGCCTTTCAATCTCTTTCAAATCAACTTCTGAAGTTCTGACAGTATTTCCCAGCAAGTTGGAGATTGAGGTTGTAACCTTGGAGTGAGTTAGGTTAAAGGCTTCCTTTAAAGTACCAGCCAGATTGTTGCAGCCAGTGACCAACTCATTTAGCTTTTTAAACACCAAGTCTTTATTAGATGAAAACTTGTTTATCCCCAGATCAACCACTTTGATGTTTGTCAGGTGATCCTTGTGGTATCTGGAGAATGACTTGGTGTTTTTGTCAAGTTTCTTCTGAATCTCCTCCACCCTGGTTAGAAGGTTTTGGAGATCGGCTTGAAGTGAGACAACTTTACTGTCCAGTGACGAAGGAGAAGGTGTCACTGGACCAGCAGCAGTTACTACTGGAGCAACTGGAGGAGGTAAACTTAAGGAAGTCTCCCCAGTTGTCAAACCAGCAGTTGAAGATATAATAGGAGTGGTGGATGAAGAAAGGAATGGAAAATCAAAGTGTTGTTCATGCTGAGAATGCTCAGGTGTGAACAACGGCGACGGTTGTGGTGGCATTTCTCGAGCAAATGAGAATTGCCTAGTTGGTGAAGGAGCGGTATATGTTGGTAAAGATATATCAGTAGGCACATTTTCTTGGGAGGGTGAAAGTGAAATTGATGCGTCTGGAAGGGAGACTAGAGATGAAGGGTCTTGAGCTTGTACAGAAGCATCAAGAATCTCCAAGTCTGTTTCAGTACCTTCAGAATCCGAAGATTCTATAAGGATTTCCTCTTCATTAACATTCATGTCCAGATCCATGAATGTAACTGAGGGCTGACCAGTTTCCTGGTCAGTCTCCAGATGACCTTGCCCAGTTTCCTGGTCAGTCTCCAGATGACCTTGCCCAGTTTCCTGGATGGGTGCATCTGTTGGTGGATCAGATACCGAAGTATCTTCACCAGGGATAGATGTAATTGGGATTGCTTCAGTTATGGTTGCTCTATCCTCAACCACAACATTAGACGAACTGGAGGGTCCCTCATTATTTTGAGGCCCGCCCAGTTGCCTTTCTGACTCACCTTCAATAGGTGCATCAGTTGAAGCGAATGCAGTTGCATTCGTTCAGGAATTTCGACCTCTCCAGCTTCAGATACTAGAGAGTCTAAATTCCTTAGCATATCTGGAGCAGTGTACGGTGAATCTGTACTATTGTATGCTTCTCTGCCCAGAATATGCTTAAAACAAAGAGAGAGGAACCTTGAAAAGGGGATACACACACCCCTTGTGCCCTTCAGCTTTTGGACCAGGCTTCTAAACAAAATATCTGCAAAGTCCACTCTCAATCCGTTCCACAAGCAGTAAGCCATTTCTGCTTGTGAGGAGTTAATCTGGTCAAGTCCACCAGAACTCCCACCCATGCTCTCCACCAGGTGGATGAAAAAATACCTCCATGAAGGTGTAAGGACCCTTCATGGTCATCACACCTTTCGTTTTCAACACCCCATTGTCCAAGCACTCCTTGTGTCCCATTTCAAGAAGTACTTGACGAAAATTTATGTTTGGGGGTAAGACGACTGGAGATTCACCCTCTCTCCAGTAATTGAGGCGTAAGACATCCCTCAATACATCGACGGACAAGGTACACTGGATTGTTCCATCCTTTAATGTGAAACTGATGGAGGAACAATCAGAAGAAAGACTGGCAGTGTACCAGAACTCACACAAGTAGTTGTGAAACAACTTGCGTGGGTTAAGAGAGAATGAGGGTCCTATTGGAGAATCCTTCAAAAACTTTTGAATTCTACCAATAAGGGTATCGGACCCTTGAGATCCTCGTAAGCTTGCCATCGGATTATTTGGGTTTAGTTTGATGACAGAGGCATTACTAGGAGCACCAGATGCCGGTTTGACATCTGGTGAAGGAGCATATGGAACAGTCAAGAGATTTACATCTCTTGAACGAGATGATCTAGGAGCCATAGGAAAATGAAAATGAAATTTGGGATTTAGGGTTCTTGATTTGTGAAGCAGAGAGAAGAATGAAGCAGTTTTGATGATTGGGAAGTAAATGAGTTCGGAGTAAATAAGGGTATTTATAAAGGGATTCAAGATCCCAATGAAATACCAAAAATCATATTTTAATAAACAAAATCCCTTTTTAAGATATTTTCACAAAGTTAGTTTGAATTTTGAAATAAAATCATAATTTTCCATGTCAACATTAAATGCTACCATGTCAGCATTAAATGCTACCATGTCAGCATTAAATGCTACGACGGCTTATCTTACCCACTCGCCCACTCACTTTTTGTTTTCCCAATACAAACAGTTGTCAAGTACTAAAATAGCTTTGAACACGTCAGATCACGATATCAAGTGGTTTAAAACACTCGAGTATCATCACGTGTCACACATATTGACCAAGTATTTCTAACGTTATAAAAAATTAGACAAGACTGAATCTGGTAACTGGAGGATCAGTCCAGTACCAGTTTCAAACTGGAGAGTTCTCCAGTTGCATTTTCAAACAAAAAACGAATTTTAGTCAGAAAATTATTTTGAGTCTTTCCCCCTAAAATGATGATCCAGAAATCGATTAGTGCCAAGATAGTATCACTAAGGCGTTCGATAGCCTGGCGAGCAAAGATTATCTGGACCTCCTCAACTAGAGAACTTCATCAGTGTCACTGACGCGTTTAATAACAAAGAAAGCTCTAGTTTTAAGGATTTAACATTCCCAGTTCGCTGATGAGATGTTTAAAGGTTTTCTCATCGAGAGGTTTTGTAAAAACATCAGCTAACTGTTTGTCAGTGGGGATGAAATGAATTTCAATGTCTCCATTCATAACATGATCTCGAATGAAATGATACCTGATGTCAATATGCTTTGTTTTGGAGTGCATCACTGGGTTGTGAGATATAGCAATTGCACTGGTGTTGTCACAAAAGATTGGGGTCCTTGTATACTTTTGACCATAATCTAGTAACTGGTTCTTGATCCAGAGAATCTGGGCACAGCAACTGGCCGCAGAAATGTACTCTGCCTCAGCAGTGGAGATGGAGACTGAAGTCTGCTTCTTGCTGGTCCAACTCACCAGTTTCCCTCCAAGGAAATGACAACCACCAGTTGTTGATTTTCTATCTATCTTACAACCTGCATGATCAGAATCTGAATAACCCATTAGATCTAATCCTGAGCCTTTGGGGTACCAAAGACCAAGATTAGGACACCCTTTCAGGTATCTAAAGATACGCTTTATAGCGTGCAAATGTGATTCTTTAGGGTTAGCCTGAAACCTGGCACATAAACATGTTGCAAACATTATATCTGGTCGACTGGCAGTTAAGTACATCAGTGAACCAACCATACCTCTATAGTCAGTTATGTTAACTGGTTTGCCAGTTGGTTCAGAGTCCAAATTCAATGGTGCTGCAATAGGTGTGTTTTTTGATGGGATTGAATCATATTTGTATTTTCTTAACAAATCTCTGACATATTTTCCTTGG
The DNA here is from genome assembly GCA_034093135.1 of Erigeron breviscapus. Classification (NCBI taxonomy): domain Eukaryota; kingdom Viridiplantae; phylum Streptophyta; class Magnoliopsida; order Asterales; family Asteraceae; genus Erigeron; species Erigeron breviscapus. The sequence continues at coordinate 200,172,276 of CM067167.1, read as the reverse complement.
TTTATGAAAATTCCATTTTCAGTTTGCTTAATCTGAAGACCTAAGAAAAAAGTTAATTCACCCATTAAACTCATCTCATACTCAGATGACATGATTTTAGAAAACTTTTTACACATTGCATCATCAGTTGAACCAAAAATAATGTCATCAACATAAATTTGTACCAATAAGATATTACCTCTTTCTTTCAAGATAAACAAGGTATTATCTATTGCACCTCTTTGAAAGCCATTTTTAAGAAGATGTTTAGTTAAAGTATCATACCAGGCTCTTGGGGCTTGTCTTAGACCATACAATACTTTGTTCAGTCTATAAACCCAATGAGGATGCTTCTCATCGATGAAACCTGGAGTCTGCTTAACATAAACTTCTTCTTCCAATGTTCCATTAAGGAACGCACTTTTGACATCCATCTGGAAGACTTTGAACTGCAGATGGGCTGCATAAGCCAGAAATATTCTTATGGCTTCAAGTCTTGCAACTGGAGCAAAAGTTTCATCAAAGTCAACGCCCTCTGCTTGACAATAACCCTGGGCAACTAGTCTGGCCTTGTTTCTTACAACATGTCCATCTTCATCCATTTTGTTTCGGTAGACCCACCTGGTACCAATAGGTTCTTTCTTTAACCCTGGTGGACAAGGAACAAGCTCCCAAACATTGTTCCTTTCAAACTGGAGGAGCTCTTCTTGCATAGCTTCCACCCAGCTTGGGTTTGCCATAGCCTCGTCAATCTTCTTTGGTTCAATTAGAGATAAGAAGGTGACGTTTAAGCATTGCTCACTGGTGGCTCTTCTAGTCTGAACCCCACTAGTTGGATCACCCACAATTTGTTCAATTGGATGGGATCGAGTCCATCTAGTGTATTGACTAGTCTGGTGAATTACAATATCAGTGCAAGTCACCTGGCGATCTTCTTCAGTTGCAACAGCTTCTGGAGAAGGATCAGTCCAAACAACTTCTACATCCTCATCAGAGTCAATGAGGTCTCGATTAGCATCATGAAATTCCTCATTAGAAGGCATTTCATGAAGAACTGGAGAAGTAGGTATTTGAACTGGTGCTGATATTGGAGTGGCACGAACATCAGATCCAATCACCAGTTCTTGTGGTAAGTTGAAATTGATGGAGGGATAGAATGATGTGTCACTGGTGCTTTTCTTCTTCTTAACTGGTTCTTGATCCAGAGAATCTGGGCACAGCAACTGGCCGCAGAAATGTACTCTGCCTCAGCAGTGGAGATGGAGACTGAAGTCTGCTTCTTGCTGGTCCAACTCACCAGTTTCCCTCCAAGGAAATGACAACCACCAGTTGTTGATTTTCTATCTATCTTACAACCTGCATGATCAGAATCTGAATAACCCATTAGATCTAATCCTGAGCCTTTGGGGTACCAAAGACCAAGATTAGGACACCCTTTCAGGTATCTAAAGATACGCTTTATAGCGTGCAAATGTGATTCTTTAGGGTTAGCCTGAAACCTGGCACATAAACATGTTGCAAACATTATATCTGGTCGACTGGCAGTTAAGTACATCAGTGAACCAACCATACCTCTATAGTCAGTTATGTTAACTGGTTTGCCAGTTGGTTCAGAGTCCAAATTCAATGGTGCTGCAATAGGTGTGTTTTTTGATGGGATTGAATCATATTTGTATTTTCTTAACAAATCTCTGACATATTTTCCTTGGTTTATGAAAATTCCATTTTCAGTTTGCTTAATCTGAAGACCTAAGAAAAAAGTTAATTCACCCATTAAACTCATCTCATACTCAGATGACATGATTTTAGAAAATGTTTTACACATTGCATCATCAGTTGAACCAAAAATAATGTCATCAACATAAATTTGTACCAATAAGATATTACCTCTTTCTTTCAAGATAAACAAGGTATTATCTATTGCACCTCTTTGAAAGCCATTTTTAAGAAGATGTTTAGTTAAAGTATCATACCAGGCTCTTGGGGCTTGTCTTAGACCATACAATACTTTGTTCAGTCTATAAACCCAATGAGGATGCTTCTCATCGATGAAACCTGGAGTCTGCTTAACATAAACTTCTTCTTCCAATGTTCCATTAAGGAACGCACTTTTGACATCCATCTGGAAGACTTTGAACTGCAGATGGGCTGCATAAGCCAGAAATATTCTTATGGCTTCAAGTCTTGCAACTGGAGCAAAAGTTTCATCAAAGTCAACGCCCTCTGCTTGACAATAACCCTGGGCAACTAGTCTGGCCTTGTTTCTTACAACATGTCCATCTTCATCCATTTTGTTTCGGTAGACCCATCTGGTACCAATAGGTTCTTTCTTTAACCCTGGTGGACAAGGGACAAGCTCCCAAACATTGTTCCTTTCAAACTGGAGGAGCTCTTCTTGCATAGCTTCCACCCAGCTTGGGTTTGCCATAGCCTCGTCAATCTTCTTTGGTTCAATTAGAGATAAGAAGGTGACGTTTAAGCATTGCTCACTGGTGGCTCTTCTAGTCTGAACCCCACTAGTTGGATCACCCACAATTTGTTCAATTGGATGGGATCGAGTCCATCTAGTGTATTGACTAGTCTGGTGAATTACAATATCAGTGCAAGTCACCTGGCGATCTTCTTCAGTTGCAACAGCTTCTGGAGAAGGATCAGTCCAAACAACTTCTACATCCTCATCAGAGTCAATGAGGTCTCGATTAGCATCATGAAATTCCTCATTAGAAGGCATTTCATGAAGAACTGGAGAAGTAGGTATTTGAACTGGTGCTGATATTGGAGTGGCACGAACATCAGATCCAATCACCAGTTCTTGTGGTAAGTTGAAATTGATGGAGGGATAGAATGATGTGTCACTGGTGCTTTTCTTCTTCTTAACTGGTTCCAATTTGTTGTAACTGGAAACATCTTTTGGTGAAACAACTGACGGATGAACATGGTCAGCTTCACCAAAATTGATTGGAACGACTGGAGTAGTATCAAGGCTTGGTCTCTTGTTGATTGCTTCAGTTGATTCATCGAATGTGACATGAATTGTCTCATGAACCTTTTGGAGTCTATAATTATAAACTCTAAAGGCCTTTCGAATATCTGAATAACCTAAAAATACCCCTTCATCAGCTTTTGCATCAAACTTTCCAAGCTGACTGGACTCGTTTAAGATATAAACTGGACAACCAAATACATGGAAATATCCAATATTTGGTTTACGATTCCTGAGTACTTCATAGGCAGTCTTCTTATGTCTCTTGATGTAGACTGACCGATTTTGGGTGTGACAAGCAGTTGCAACTGCCTCAGCCCAAAAACTGGTACGATTCTTTCTTTCAACAACTCCGATTTGCTCTGGAGAGTGAACTGATGAGAAGTTTTGAGAGATGCCAGTGTCATTGCAAAATGTTTCAAGTACCTTATTTTGGAATTCAGTACCATTATCACTTCGCAACTGACAAACTTTTCGAGTATACTTGAGCTCAATTCTTTTAATGAGAGAGATGATTTCAGCAGGTGCATCACTTTTGGATCTGATGAATACCACCCAGCAGTATCTGATGAATTCATCAACCACGACTAGAGTGTACTTCTTTCCAGCTCTAGTTTGAACATTCACTGGACCAAAGAGATCCATATGTAGCATGTGAAGAGGTTCAGTGATGCTAAAATTTTGCCTAGTTTTGAAACTAGCTCTTTTCTGCTTGCCCATCTCACACCCTGGACATGGTTTTTCTTTATTGAAAGAAATTTGAGGTATCCCATCAACCAGTTATTTGCGAGACAACTTGTTGATATTCTTAAAATTAAGATGGGATAATCTTTTATGCCATAGCCAGTTGGTGTCCTCATCAGCTTTGGTATAGAAACATTGCACTTTTGGAGCTGGTTCCATATCCATGATGTACACATTTCCTTTTCTTGGTGCAATCATCACCACTTTCCAATCCTTGTTAAATATGGTGCCTTGAGCAATATCGAACAAAACTCTGAAGCCATCATCACAAAGTTGGCTGACACTGATCAGGTTGTATTTCAAACCATTCACAAATGCAACTCTTTTGAATTCGACTTGTCCATTATTGAGCACACCATATCCTTCAGTCTTTCCAGATTGATCGTTACCAAACGTCACTGTCGGTCCATCTTGGACAGTGAACTCTTCCAGTAGGGGCTTACATCCGGTCATAGTCCGGCCAGCAGCGCTGTCCAGATACCAGATATTCTTCTTTCGGTCGTCCTACACACACACAAAAATCATTAGTTCTTTTTGTGAACCCATCTTTTCTTGATGGGTTCGCTGGACTTCTCTACATAAGTCACAGTTGATTGTTGTGGTGTTGAACTGGAGGCTGCATCTGGAGCTTAATCACCAGCTCCAGGTGCAGGAGTAAAAACGATTGGTATTTGATACTTACTCCCCTTATTTTTACCAGATTTTGTTCCAGATGGAACATTCTTTAGTTTAGGTATTGAAGGGAGTGGTTTAATATTTTGTTTGAAAACTGGAGGTAATAAACCTCCTTCCAGATTGTTAATCCGGGCAGTACAACTCTGAACCTGCCGAGACAAAAGTTGGAGTTGACTTTCCAGATTAACCAAAATATTATTTTCTTCAGGCAGTTGAACCTTGGACCTTGGTTCAACTGGAGCTTTAGTCTGTCGGGTCTTGGTCACCTTAGACTTTTGAGGTAAAGGCTTGTTACCAGTGGCCTTTTTGACTAGAGCTTTAGCCTGATTGGCTCCAATTTTAACCTCAATGGGGGTGGTCTCAGAGGTTTCAGTTTCAACAGCTTCAGGTTGATCATAAGGTATTTCAACCTTGAGAGCTGGAGGCAATGCATGAAGATCTGGTATGAGAGCTGCCATCTCCAGATCTCCAGATTTCCATGCATTCTTCTGGGCATCGATAGTTCTTGAAAATGCATCATAGTTTTTACCAGATGCTTTTACCCATGACTTGATAATCTTTTGTTCCTTTTCAAGATCAGAAAATAGTTTTTGATTATCAAGTTCTAAAGCCTCAATCTTTAAAACTGACTCCTTGAGAGCCAACTGGATACTTTGCAAATCATTCAGTTGTGGTTTAACAATGTTCAGTTCAATTAAGATAGTGTCAAGATATCTTTCACTATCAGCTCTTACAGTTTCCACAAAAGCTAAATCACCACTTAATGATTAGCCAGGTCTAGTTTTAGTTCAGGGTCAATCTGGTGATCATAATCACATACCTTTTTCAAGATGATGTCCACCCATCTTCCAGTGATGACATCTTCTTTTGCCACGTGCTGCTGCTGTTGATCTTCCAAGGCCATGAAACACATGTCCCTTTCCTCTTCTTCATCAACTGATGAGTCATCAGAGTACTCCCATTTTCCCTCAGTTTGTGCCATTAAGCACTGATCCTTTTTCTTTTCCATGGACAGGAGGGCAATCTGGACCTTAAGCTTCTTGTATTTAGCTTTGTAGCTATCATCAGGCCGATTGAAATTAGGGACAGGGGGGCCAGTTTGGTTGTTCAACTGACTAGATCTGCATTCCTTCATAAAGTGACCCTTCTTGCCACACTTATAGCATGTAAGATTGGTCTTATCCAGAGAGCTGGAGCTGGAAGCATTGTTGGGGCCATTAAATCTTTTAGATTTATACTTAAACCTATTAAAGGTTTTAGCAATCATGGCGACCAGATCATCATCGTCAGTTTCATTACAACCATCACTGTTTTCAGTGGTCAGGCCAGAGTTCAAGAAACTGTTTAACATCTCCTTCATTGAGTGTGCTTGGACACTCTCTGCAGACATTAAAGCAGCACAAGGTCGCTCAGGTACACTAGCAACCTTGGAACTCTGGGCATGGTTCATGGCATCTTGCTCAGCCACCAGTCTTGCAGCATTATTATCTTCAGTGAATCTGAAGGCTCCATAGAGCGATGCAAGAGTATGGCTGTGCAAGGTTTTACCTTGTCTTAAGACAAGAACCATGTTTTCCCATTTGGAAGGAAGAATATCACAAAACTTCTCAAGAAGAATATCCTTATCCTTCTCTACACCCAAACCTCTCAACTGATTGATGAGGCTAGAAAATCTGGTGTATGTACCAGTTAGACTTTCATTGGGCAAGGCAAAGAAGGATTCATACTTCTTGTTCAAGGCAACTTTTCTAGTGACAATAGTGTCATCACCTCCTTCAAACTGAATAACTAATTCGTCCCACATTGATTTTGCACTGGGGAACAGCACAAGTGTTGGAATTAGATCTTCATGAACAGCCCCAAGGATCATGTTCTTGAGTCTGGTGTCCAGATCAACAAGTCTACGATCCTCATCAGACCAATGGTCTTCAGGCTTTTCTCTTGAACCTCTTCTTCCAGTTGGATCTAGAAGAGGACTCACCCCAAGAGACATGGGTATATATGGTCCATCCTTAAGGATTTTCAACATATACCTCTCAATACCACCAAAATGCAAAAGCATTCTAGCCTTCCATGTACCGAAAGTCTCACTGTTTCCATCGAATTTAGGAACAGGAGTGTTAGAGTAGTGTACATGGACGTGGTTTGGGGTAGAAGGAGGAGGAGGATTAGTATTAACATTTTGAAAAGATTGGGCATTATTATTCAAAGGGATTTCACCTTGACTAGAACCATCTCCACCTTCAGTAGTGTTCATCTTAGCAGATCTAGGCAAGTTTATTAGCCTTCTGCTCTGATACCACTTGTAAGTCCCAACTCGATAGATGGTACTACTGAAGACACCTCAATGTCGATGGTGGATTTACTTTGCAATATATGCACTGAACTGGAGACGACCAGTTGCAGTGTGTATATACCAAGTTCTAGATAGATTACTTATTTAAATGACAATAAGTAAAGAACAATGCAATAATACAAATAACTTACAAGGTTGATGCGGAACCAAGATAATACAAGAATGTAAATATCCTAACAACCTATGAAATACAATTGATCTACACTCGGAATTTCTCAAGACAATCGAAACACTTAAAGTTGTGAAATGTTCCTTTTAGCGATTGAGAGAATATTGCACAAGTTCACCAAGAATATTGCAGGTTTGCAAAGTGAATTATATCGAAGAGTATTCGAAGAAGTTATATTCTTGGTTGTGCAATGACTTGTATTTATAGGCAAAGTTAACATCAAAGTTAACATTCAGATGTTAACTTTAGCCGTACAAATGTGGTTGAGAGCATTTAAGGAATAGCATTTAATTCCTTAAAAAAAAGCAGTGTAAAGTCGCATGATAAAGCAACTTTACACAACCACCTTTATGTACCTTTTATTACTTAAATAATAAGACAAGGCTTATTATCCGGGTAAAAGGTACATAAAGCATACAAGTCAATTCCTCGTAATCAGTGTAAAGCTTTTGTAAGGGCTTTCCACTGATGGTCTCCAGTTTGTAACTGACTAGAATGCCAACTGGGCTTCGCTGCCATTGCCATTCTCTATCTTCCATTTGTTGTCTTCGACTTCAACTGGAATGATTCTTCAACTGGTCAGTTCTCAACTGGAGGAAGTCTTCAGTTGCGTTGACTGTACGGTGCAACTGGACTTCAATATATTTCTGGACAAATCTTCTTGGTCTCCAGTTTCACTGGTCTCCAGATGCAACTGGTGACTGGATGACTGGCAAGTGTAAACTGGTGACTGGACAGTTCCAGGTGAACTGGTCCTAACATGATGGTTTTGGACATTTTGCAAGAGAGTGTCAGAGGCCAAAATGGGACAACAATTCAGCTACAGGCCGTCAGAACTTCAATCAGAGCGGTTCTATGTTGAGTCAGAATTCTGGACATCAATATGCTAATACTGGGAACAGAAGCTCAGGAGATACGGACAACTCAAGAGCTTTAGTTGTTCAATCTGATGGTACATATAATTGGGGTTCGACTAGTACCGATGATCAGAATCATGCATTCTTGGCAGACATTCAAGATATTGATGGAGGAATGAATGATCATGTTCATAATTCATTCGACTATACACTGTATGCCAGCACGGATGATCATGATAGTTTTCATCAGAAGGTAGAAGAGGAATCTGAACCGTCAGAACCAGTAAGAGCTGAGAATGAAGAAGCTTCCACTGAAGCTAATGAAACTGTGAAAATTGAGAAAAAGGATAAGGGTGTAAAGATTGAGATACCTGATGATCTGAGTACAGAAGGGCTCGTGAATTTCGTGGCCAATCTTGAGGCACCAGAACAACAGGTAAGTCTTTCTCTACAATCACTTATTTCTGTTTGTAAAAGTAGCATAGGTTTGTCTAGCGAAGTAACTGTCCTTAGAAAGGAACTTGACTCTACCAAGACCCTTTTAAATGATGCCACTAGTGATAGAAGTAAGTTATCTACTGATGTCATGGTATTTAAAGGTCATGCCAAAGAATATGTTAATCGAATTAAATCTGAAGAAGATAAGTTTGAGTCACTTAGGGTAGAATATGCATAGTTACTAGGCAGAAAACAAATGCTAGATGAGGATTTAGAAAGGGTAGTAAAAGAAAGTGCTAAAAAGGACAAAGAATTAGCAGATTCTAGGGTACAGATTGTTGAACTAAGTGGAAAACTAAATAAAATGAGAGACATAGGAACTATGATGGGTCACCTTAGAGATGCAAAAGTTAAAGGTGAACAACCTAGTTTTGTCCAGAAATATAATGTCGTTCCGCCACCTTTTAGTCACAATTATGACAGTTTTCAGAAGCTTACTTTAGAAGAATCTGAAAAATCAAGTCCTGAAAATGTACCCAAGACTACCCCTCCAGAGACCAAAACTAGTGATGTTCTTATCCCTGAGATGTCTAAGTCAGAGGGATCTGGGAACAAGACTAGTGAATCTAAGGCTCACTCAGACCCAAGTGAAGCCAAATGGACAGTGGATAATAAACTAAAAGAAATTGAAAAAGAAGTTGAAATGGAAACAATTGTCTACTTTACTTTAAAAGGTAATGATAAAGTGTTTTCAGCAAACGAGTCACATTTAAACGGTAAATATCCTGAAAATATTGATCAAATCTGGAGTCTTGATGAACCCGTAAAATCTGAACATTTGCCAAAACCTGTTAAAAGCAAGAACTTTAAAGATACAGTTTTCAAGAAAGGTTTTGTTCAAACTTCTACAATTAATGTAGAAGGTTTGAGTGTTCAATCTGAAACACCTGAACAATTTGTTAAAAGGAAAATTAAAGAAATGTTATCCAATTGATCCAAAGATTCAAACTGTGAAACGGTATGCACCTCCCATACAAGCACCGACTTCTTGGGAAGAGGCTTATGCAGCTCTTGAATATATAGATGAATTAAGAGGTCATGGGGTTCCAGTGCCTGAGATTATTCATGGTGATTATATCAAAGAAGGCTTCTAAAAGGTCATGTTTTAAGTGTCGTGAGATAGGTCACGTGTCAAGTTGTTGTCCTTATAAGAAGAATAAATCTAGGATGTCACCTGATAAGTCTAAGGATAGTGTTGGGTCTTCTGGAAGCATTGGGAAGGGTAAATTAGTTGATCAAGTAAGTTCACCACAGTTCATGAGTGCATATAGAAATAAATATTATGAGGATTATGCAAAAAGACATCCAGATGATGTAAATGCATAGAACTATGTGAAACTAATTAGGTCAAGAGTTGTCAATGGACATCGAAAACCATCCCAAACTCTAAGGAACACATCACCTCAATCTAGAAGTATTTCACCTAAAGATATATCTGTGAAGTCTAGAAGTGTCTCACCTAGAGATAAGTCTGTGCAATCTAGAATTGTCTTACAAAGGGAGATTGAGAATAGAACCCAGACAAGTAGTAGTAAGCCTAGAAGTGTCTCATCTTGAGAAGGTTCTAGTAGTTCGAGTCAGTCAGTAAATTAAGAGATAAACCCAACAGTGCTTACTATGAAAGGTTATTAGCTGAAGCTAAGTCGAATTCTAATCCATTATTTCAGCGACATAGTCCTAGGAGAATGTCTTCATTATCTCCTGAGAGAATGTCAAGAGTTCAAAAGAACTCTAAGGGTAATAACCAAAGGCTACCTACTGAAAGGAGGCCTAGTGGTTCCCCCAGTCGTAGGCTTAGTGCTGGAAGAAATTCATGAATCTCACCCAGCAGAAGGCCTGTTGACAGCTCAATTGCTAAACCAGCTAAGGCTTGGGTACCTACTGGTGGATTTTAGGCTGACATAGTCTCTGATGAAGAGAATGATAGACCCAAAGCCAACAGGGCTAGGGGTCCTTTTGAGAACTAATTATGTTGTGAATGTGCAGGAGTTGCTAAGGAAAACCGCAGGTTTATGGTTTGTCAATAGCGGAAGCTCCAAGCACATTATGGAAGATAAGGGACTATTGACGGAGTTTACTCCTGTTAAAGGGTCCTATGTCTGTTTTATGGATTCCAAAGGCGGAAAAATTTCTGGGGTTGGAAGAGTTGTAAAAGGAAGCATCTTCATTGATAATGTTAATTTTGTTGAAAAACAGGATCAGAACCTTTTGCCAGGTGTATCGATGTCTAAGAAGGACTTAGAAAAGGAAAAAGTCTATCTTACTCATTATACATTAAAGGGTAGTGATCGAGTTTTTACCGAGATGGAATTTTCAAGATTGTGTTTTCCTCGGGTTTTGATTGATAAAGTATGGAGTGTAGAAGTTAACAAGGAGGATCGCAACTATAATCGTTCGAAAGTTGTGCCTCTTGTGTTAACTCCTGAACAAGAAGAGATTTGTAGGTCTCATGAGCAAGCTGTCAAGGACTTTGAAGATGTGTTAGATGGACGAAAGAGAAAGATCCATGAAACTCATGATCAATGTTCTAAAAAGACTTGTTCTAATTAGTTTATGTTTATTATTGTTCATGTGATAGACAAAGTACTATAGAAGATCATGACTATATGATGATCTATAGTACATGTTCTAATTTTTATATGTTTGATTTATGTTGTTGGTTATGTTATATGTCAGTTCCAGAAGTGCACTAGTTTAATTACAGGGATGAAGAAATTGGTGTTCTTGAGGAAGTAGACATCAGTGGATGTCTATCTTAGGGAAGAGATTGGAATACATGATAGCAAGTGAATGCTTGTTCACAAGCTCAGATGATTACGGTTAGATTTTCCTTTATACTTCCATAAAGATAGACAATGAATCCACCATATCCATAACTAATAATCCTGTTAAGCACAGTAGGACTAAGCACATAGACATAAGGTTTCATTTTATTCGTGATTGTGCTGAAAAGAATTTAATAGTCCTAGAAAAGGTGCCGAGTGACTTTAATTTAGCTGATCTGTTCACTAAGGCTTTCGACCGAACTCGTTTCGAGTTGTTAGTCCAATTGATTGGAATGAGAAATCTATAGTGACAGTGTCTCTCAAAAGGAACTTTGTAAAATGAGTCAGTGTTTGTGTCGTAATGTATGTGTGTCATATAGTGTCAGAAAAACAAAATAAAAATCAGAAAAAAAAAAAAAATATAATAAAAAGAGTAAGGTCACTGCATCAAGATGATTAGACGTGACGATACTTTAGCTTTTAAGCCTACTTAATTGTACTTTAAATTGCTCAGTTCAGTGATACCATTATATGATGTATCGGTAGGCACAAAGTACCAAGGTTTCCTTATAATCTGAACTTAATATATACAATGTTCTTATAGGAAACGTATTCAGATATATGGCTGAGAATGCTTGTTCTTAAAATAGACAAGCCCTTTAAATCTTATGAAAGATCTTGCATTGTAATTATGTATATTTGGTCTTTTTATAGAAGGTCTCGGGTACATATATGTGTATGTGTATGTATTGCTTTTTCGGATGTATATTTGTGACAAGATATGCAAATATCTAATAAATCTGTTGAAAATATGAAGCTAATGTGGCCTTTGAGATTCGAACAAGTAAGTCCTTGGGGTGTCTTTGTATACCTAGCCTACCTAAAGCTTCCAACTTGGGATAGGTTGTCAGAAAGTTCGCTACACGGGTCTCATCGAAAGTCACGGGTTTTCATAAGTGCTTAAAATAATGTCACAAATATGCAAGTACTTAGCATTATGTAATGTTGAGTATATTTCCGTACATGAGTCAAGTTAAGTCGCTTTGCGCGTGAGGAATCACCGACCTGTCACCGCTGACTTGATTCTTAAAGACCTTCTCACTATACTCACCAATTGTCTAAATCTTAGTGCTTGTGTCGATTATGAGAGTGTATCTGAATATGGGGCACATAAGTTCGCAAACGTGATTAAGTGACATATTAGGCTACTCGGGTTGCATGGTGACTGTCCTTGGCCAGGGTATGTCGAAAGTGTCACAACCAAAAAGGAGACTGGAAGTACCGAGTGTTTAAGAGGACAAACATATTGGTAATCGTTTTGGATCACTGTTCATAACTAATAATAAGAGAATTATTTCTCGCTAGTAGGCTTATGTAACATGCTAATCTGATCTAATCAGCAGTAACTTTAGCTCTTGTAACTATGTTATTCGTTTATGTTCAGTGTATGTGTGTGTGTGTGTTTGTGTTTTTCGTGAAATGTTTAATTTTTATTTATATTGTATTGTTTAAATAAAAGTTCCTATTGCACGAGAGATATAGTCAAAATAGAATCTAGTTTCCAAGAGGACTCAACTACGTTCTATGGAACACTGAATAAACGAGTAGGGTAGTTAAGCGATAGTGTTGTGATCAAAAGCTAAAAGAATGTGTGTCATAATTAACAGAATATGAGTTTAAGGAAAAGAACACGGAGTTGTTAATTTCAATAAACAGATATTGAGTTAATGCCTATTTTGTTTTAATCTTAGAAAGAAGATTTTCATAAGAATGAACACAGAGTTGTTCATAGTTTTGAATTTAATCTTTAGAAGAATTATTTGTATTTGATCTTTTGAAAGAAGATTTTCATAGAATGAACACAGAGATGTTCATAGTTCTGAATTTGATCTTTGAAGAATTATTTGATTTGATCTTTGAAAGATTTTTGAAATCAAAAAGGTTTGGAACAGAGATTCTAAATAATTTTGATATGTTATGTGCAAAACTTGAAAGTGCTTACAGTGAATTATTTGACCTTAATGAGACTTAGGTTAATAATAGACTGTTAAGTATATTCATTTTATTTTGCAAATTTATTCAATTCTTCAGATTGTATGTTATTACTTTGAGAAGATTTAATGTTTTTGTTGAGATGTGCAGGACAACGGACATATATTTGATTTTGTAGGTTGTCAAGCAAGATTTCACAACGGGAGAAAGTTAGATCTCGTATGCAAAAGTATTAAAGATTAGGTTTCAGTTAGATGTTTTTACAGAGTTAATGACAAGTGACTTTGGAAACAGAATCTATATAAGTTTGCATAATGAAGGATACTTTATTGGAAGACCTTAGTTTAGGTTATCCGTAGAATGATAAGACAGAGATCTTAAGATTCTAGATTTTAGCAAGTATGTGTAGAATGATAAGACAGGGATCTTAAGATTCTAGAATTTTTCTGAGAAGTTGACGGATAAACAAGGAGTTTATAGGTCAATGATTTTGAACAATAAGACAGAGATCTTACGGTTTAGATTTTTGAACAATAAGAAGTTTAAGGTACTTGAAAATTTGTAGTTCTAGACTAAGATAATGTCATATGTTTATGACTTATGATAGTGAAGAATAACAAATTTGGAGAAGAAAATGAAGAATGTAGTTCTAGATTAAGTCGTTACTATCAAATGTAATAGTGATGAAATAATGAAGAATAACATTATTATTTCTATCTTGTTTTAAGCTTGTATGTGCAGGTATTAGCACAAGGAAGCACAATGATTTATATATGTCTCCATATCTTCAAGACATTGAGACTTCGAGACATGATTTAGATTGCTTTTGAAACAGGATCCATGTTCCTAAAGGTTGTGATTCAAGTTTCAAAGTTTCTGGTTTTCATGGGAGTCAACTAGTTCAGTATTGATTGTTGAAAATTCTACTTCTCTATTATATGCCGGTTATGCAAGGCGAGCAGGGACTCGAGCAATATATCTAAGAAGGAAGATTGCATATGCTTAATTCGGAGGGATTTATCGTTGAGGGGGAGAACTACAACAAGCTATGGTGCATTAGTTGATTATTATGACGATACAGAGAGTTTGAAGTTTGTCTTTCAAATCTGAAGTTTCAGAGGATCGAGTTTCGGGTATAGCAATTAAAATTTTGTTGTCTCGAAATTCTTTTTCAGTGTATTTGCAGAGAAGTCAATCCAAAGGAAGGATTTCTAAGTAAAAGACTGAAGTGTTCAAGATAAAGGCTAAGATCATCAGGTTTTTATTATTTATATAGTATTTACAAGATGATGATAGCAATGTTTTTCTAGTTGAAGATCTTAGATATAGAAATAATTTTATTTTAATATGAAAGATTATCAACTATGTAAGTAAAAACTTAGACATAGACATATGTAAATGTAGAAGGTTAAATAAATCCTTAGATATAGACATAATGTGAATGAAGAAGATTAAGAAAATCTTGGTCATAGACGTTAAGTGAATATGAAAGGTTATTGACAATATTATGCCTTAGACATAGAAATGTCATGTTTGAATGTGAAAGGCTACATAGTTAATATTTTATGCCTTAGACATAGAAATGTCATGTTTGAATGTGAAAGGCTACATAGTTAATATTTTATGCCTTAGACATAGATATATTGTTTGAATATGAAAGGTCTTTGCTATCTTAGATATAGAAACATATATGAATGTAAAAGGGTTAAGAATTGATTATTTAGATCATATATTTATGAAAACATGTCATAAATTGAGGAGGAGTACCTAGTCAATTGTGTTTTCATAAGAATATAAAGTATTTAATCAATATTTTGTTTGAAATTTATATAATATAATGAGATTTTATATTATAAGAATTTCTGAGAATTTAATAGATCATAGTTATGTATCTCAGTCATAAATTGAGGGGGAGTACATAATAATGATGGTTGTTATAATGATTAGTCATCGTTATACTTCCTAGTCATAAAATTGAGGGGGAGGTATAAGAATGAAGAATCAATTTTATAACTGGTAAGAAATATGGATTGTTGCAAGTGGTACAGATCGGGAAAGCTTGTTTCGAGAAAGTTTTGGAAAGATTGATCATGGAAAAGTTAAAGAATTTTGGTAAGTTTATTAACTTTTCAGGTTTTAAGCGAAGATCAGGGAAAAGATGAAAATTTGATGCCTACAGGTTTGGTCATTTAAATATTTCATATTTCCAGGAAGTTCGTTGATCAATTATTCAGAAACTTTGATAAAAATTTGATTTTAAAGTGTGCAGGAGGTATTTACGACCTCGTAATTGAATATGGCAGAATACGACCTCGCAATTGGTCAATTGGGCCAAGTTCAATACGACCTCGTAATTTGGTGGGCCGGTTTGATCCAAGCCCATTCGGGTAGAGTGGGTATATAACCCAATTTAACCCTAATACGACCTCACAAAATTAAAATCAATTTCAGAGCTTTACGAACCCGAAAATACGACTTTGCTACCCCGTTTGAGATTTGATATATACAATTAGATCGAGTGTTTTTGAGTGATATATTTGTGATCCTCGTGAAATACTGAATCTAGGTATACTATCTAATCGTAATATAGTTATCCATGCAACAAGAAAATCAAGAAAAAGGGTTTCGAAATTTTCGAATTAGGTTTCCTTAGTTTCTTCGATTTTGATGTTTTCTAGGTAAAAATAAGGGTTGGGGTATCTTTATCGTTTGAATACGAGTATAAAGAAACAATTTTTACCAGTTTTGGTTGGGTAAATCACGAAATCGCGTTGGGGAAGACGAACAGTGCGACAGACTCGCATTTGGGGTTTTGCTAGCCCAGATTTGCGACCTCGTAAACGTCAATTTATTTTGACTAGTTTGACTTTCGAAATACGATGCTGATTTACGACCAGGATCAAATACGTGGCCAAATTGGAAAATACGACCTAGTATTTTAGAGTTTGGTTGACTTGTATTTTGACCTTGAAATACGACCTCGTACAGGGATACGACCTCGTATTCGACCTAACAGATTTTCAAAAGTTTATTCTTATAAATATTTGAAAATGAGTTAATTTATCTTTAACTTAATTACAGGGATAATTTAAATTAACTTAACAGATTTTCAAAAGTTTATGTTAATAAAGATTTGAAAATAGGTTAATTGATGCTTAAATAAATTACAGAGATAATTTATGTTATGTTGTAAATTACAGGGTTAATTTATGCTTTTGACTAAATTACCCGGATAATTTTAGTTGTGTATGTTATGCATATGAATTTTTATGTCTATTTGAGTAATTAATTATTTGTTATTGATTATAGAAATGGCAAGAAATTTCATAGCAGGTCATAATTATGTGATGAACTTCGATGATAATCAGGAAGGAACGGCTTATTATCACGAGATATTTGCTTTCTTCAGAAGATCAAGGATTCATCATGTTCTTACACATTCTCCAGTCATATATTTAGATTATCTCAGAGATTTCTGGAATAATGCTGACTGTGTGAAGGCAGGAAGTGTGTATATCTTTCATACCATAGTTGCTGGGCAGCAGATACAGTTCACAGCTGCTAACCTCGTTAACATTCTTAATCTGGGCACAGTTGAACAAGAAGGTGGTGTTACAGGTCTCACCAATTTCCGACATGAAGTCATTCAAGGTGCTTTCAGAAGAATGGGGTTTGCTGTAGATATGTCAAGTAAAACTCTATTCAAGAAGGGTTTTTATGGCAGGTGGAGGTATCTTGCGCATGTGTTGCTGGTTAGTTTAAGCAACAAGAAGTCTGGTTATGATACATTGAACCAGGAAGCCCAAGCACAGATGGTGGGCTTGGTATTTAACAAGCCATACAGTTTCTCTAAATTCTTTTTCGATGAGATGAAGAAACAGATCACAGCTACAGGAAAGAGGAGGTTTTTGATGTATCCTCGGTTCGTGATGATGATAATCAATGCTCGACTTCCAAATCTACCTGCTGTAGGAGAAGTGAAGCAAGTGAGCTCGATCATCCGACGTGGTTATGATGAGTTTGTGTCTCGATACCAGAATGATCCAAATGCTCAAGATGTAGCATTATTTGGTGCAATCGTAAATGCCAACTACATAGCCCCTACTGATGGGGTCATATCAGCTTATGAAGGGCCTCAGCCAGAAGATGGTGAAGCTGCTGAGGATGTTGAGATTCCAAAGCAGTTACATGATGTAGTTGTTCAGGCAGATGTACCGAATGAGCCTGAAGTTGTTATGCAGATTGCAGATGATGTGATTAACCAAGCTGGTGCCAATCCTGAGATTGTAGATGATTTATTGGAACAAATGGCAGATCCAGAGGGTGATATTGCACAAGTGCAACAGTATAATCCATATGTTGAAGACCCAGAGGATGCAGACCTGGACCAGGACATAGATAATTATATTGCTGGAGACGTAGTTAATTCTGAAACAGCTAGAGTTAGTGGGTCAGGGGCTGGAGAACCTAGTGGGTCAGGAACTGGAAAGGCTAGTAGGTCAGGTATTGATGCTGGAGATAGAGGAAAGGCTACTGCGGATGTTGAAGCAGAAAGAGAGCCTTCTGTACATTCTGATGATTCTAGCAGTGATGGTGATGAGGATCCTTACAGATCACATGCATTCATCAGAGTTGGATCTAAGATGGTTCCTAGATCTCCAGTTGTCACTCAAGGAAGAAGAAGGAGAGAAACAGATGAAGATTGGGTGCCAGAGCAGTCTATGCCAAAGAGAACTAGACTTGTCAGGGAACAAGAGACTTCTGCTGCTACTGGTGGTTCACAAAGTGTGCCAGTTGTTACTGTTCTTGAGACTACACAGCCACAACCACAGCGACAAACAAGTGAAGAAACTAATCTTGGTGATCTGCAGAGACAGATGAATGAAATGAGAGGTTTGATCACTCGTTTAGCTGGTGATCTTAAGGTTGTTAGTGACAAGAATAAGTTTTTGGAAGACAAGTTGGACAAGGCCGAGGTGGTAGTGTCCAAGATGTATAAAAAGTATCTTGAACTTGATGGGAAGGTTGTCAGGATGGCAGATGCAATGAAACAGGGTGTACAGATTCCTGAAGAAAAATTTCATGAGCTCATCGACAACTACATGAAGTTGAGAGCTGAGAGAGATAGCTCAGGTTGCAAGGGTGATGAGCTAGCTAAGGCAAGGCATGACTATGATCAGAATGAAGATCCAGATGCGGCCAGAGCTACTCAAGAGCTAGGAGGGAGTTCTATTTTGAGAACAGAGACTCAAGAAGAGTCTCACCAGGCTGGTGTTGCTGGCAAGGCTACCTAAGAAGCTCCACAGAGTCAAGAACTGTTTGTCACAGAGTTGAACATGGTAGTTGAGTCTGATGCACCTCAAACCAAACCCCTTACAGAAGATGTTGATGTTGATCGATTAGATAAGGGTAAGGGTTTGGTAGGGCAATCTGCTATTGTTGCTCTTGAAAATGAAGATGCTAGTGCTCAGGATAGTGAGTCTACCAAGACCGACTCTACTACAAATACTTCTACCGAGTCAGATTTGCATCCTGTAATTGTGCATAGTGTAAGTCCAACGTTAGATGGTACTTTACACAACCACCTCTATGTACCTTTTAATACTTAAATAATAAGATAAGGCTTATTATCCGGGTAAAGGTACATAAAGCATACAAGTCAATTCCTTGTAATCAGTGTAAAGCTTTGTAAGAGCTTTCCACTGATGGTCTCCAGTTTGTAACTGACTAGAATACCAACTGGGCTTCGCTGCCATTGCCATTCTCTATCTTCCATTTGTTGTCTTCGACTTCAACTGGAATGCTTCTTCAACTTGGTCAGTTCTCAACTGGAGGAAGTCTTCAGTTGCGTTAACTGTACAGTGCAACTGGACTTCAATATATTTCTCGACAAATCATCTTGGTCACCAGTTTCACTAGTCTCCAGATGCAACTGGTGACTGACAAGTGTGAACTGGTGACTGGCCAGTTCCAGGTGAACTGGTCCTAACATATTCCCCCTATTTGTCTAGAAATATAGTCTAAGTCTTTTCTAGTTCTTGTATCTGTACAAGTGTGAACTGGAGAGACTTGTTCGATTTAAATCTATTTAAGTTATCTAAGGCATTTTTATAGATCAATAAATGCCTTAGGTTTTTCTTTTAGGTTTGTTAGATTTTAATCTTTTATCTACCTTGTGGTTACAAACTGGTAACTTCATTTATACAAGGGAATGAAATTTATACAATTTACAGAATGTAAATACAAATTACAAGTAGATAAACTGAAGAAAGAACTTAATGAGATGGCCCTTCGCCAGTTCTTCTTCTCTTGGCAACTGAAGAGATAGGCTGAGTATCTTCAGGGTCAATATTCAACTTTTGCTCAAGATTTTCTTTATGTTGAATCTTCCCCCTTAGAAAGTTAACCCATGCTTTCTCGAACCTATTCTTTTGTGCCTTAGCATCCAACACATTCACCATCTCCACCCATTCGCTGAACCCATACTGCATAGCACCAGGATCATCAGTTCTAACCAGTGGCCCACCAGCATACTTAACTTCAATTTGAAAAACCTTGGTGCCTGGCTTGATTGTAACATTGACACTACTAATAGGACCACTATGTCTTCTGGTTGACATGATCTGGGAGTAGTAGTTTCTAGCTTCAGATTCATTTGTGATTTTTATACTCCCAGCACCAGCAGCCAGTACAACGGACTTAATGTCTTCATTGGATACTTCGCCAGTTGATTCAACGAATGTGCTAAGGTCAGCATCTCTTGCATCTCTTGTCAGTGGTCTTCTTGGTTGTGGAATCCTTCTTGGTGGATTCAATACATCCTTCACAACCTTTTTAACATTTGCAATTCTCTTAAGAATCCCACTGGCCCTAATCTCTTTTGCCTTCTCCACTGAAATGTTTAAGCTCCTGGCATCGAATTCAGCTTCATCCTCATGATAGTGTCTATCCAGTTCTACATCTAGCATTTCATTCAACTGGTCAACTATCCTAGGATCATTCTTCACCCTAACATACTCATCCTTAGTGATACCCAGTAGATTGGCATCACTCATATCCAGCAACTTAATCTGAGCAAGATGTGCCCTGGCCTCAACTTGGTTTCTTTGTTCCATTTTCTTCCTTTCTTTGATGTCATTACCAAGTCTAGCCAGTTTTCTACTATCACTATCTGAAACTGGAGGTAGTATGTAGGCATTACCAGTTTCTAACATTTCTTCAGTGGCCGGCTGGGCAGATGCATCACCAGCTAAACCTTTACCTTTATCCAAACCAACATTCCCCCTTTCACTCTGCTCACCAGTTTCAGTACTGGTAGCCACAACCAATTCTCTTCCAGATCCAGATGGAGTCCTTCCAGGTGCAACTGGTCGTGTAAGGACTGAACTTCTTTCCCCCTTGGCAGCATCTAGACCTGCCCTAATTGCTTCCCATTCAGAGGGGTGAGATGGCAACCGATCAAGAGGCTGCCATGACTGCAAGTCCTTACACTCTTTGAAGATGCCACACATCATCCTGAAGGACCTCCATAAATGGTTCGTCTCCTTGGACTAGGTCAAGACATTTGCAAGAACTTGGTCTTGACCAGTTTTCAATTCATTCAAAATCTTTGAGTCCTCATCCAAACCTGAGACAACCTTATCCTTAACATCCTCATCATTCTTCTTCATATTCTCTACTTCAGTGGTCAGTTTATTCAATGATTCAGCATGTAGAGATACTTGGGTGTTCAAATTTTCAATGCTGCCCCTCAACTGGTTGATCTCACTGGAGAGTGGGGCCAGATCAACCTGAGGAGTGGCCAGCTTGGTGATCTCAGACATCACCCTTTCAATCAAATGTTCTTCTCTAGCACCCAATGTATCTTCTATCTTCTGACCAACTGAAGACATCAACTGCTCTCCAAGGCCAGTTACATCTAGGCCAGGTCTTTCAATAAGTTCTTTGACCTGCCTTTCAATCTCTTTCAAGTCAACTTCGGAAGTTCTGACAGTATTTCCTAGCAAGTTGGAGATTGAACTGGACACCTTGGAGTGAGTTAGGTCAAAGGCTTCTTTTAGAGTACCAGCTAGATTGTTGCAGCCAGTGACCAACTCAATAAGCTTTTCTAAACACCAAGTCTTCATTAGAAGAATACTTGTTTATCCCCAGATCGACCACCTTGATGTTTGTCAAAGAGTCCTTGTGGTATCTGGAGAAAGACTTGGTATTCTTGTCAAGTGTCTTCTGAATCTCCTCCACCCTGGTAAGGAGGTTTTGGAGATCGGCTTGTAATGAGACAACTTGACTGTCCAGTGACAAAGGAGAAGGTGTCACTGGACCACTTGCAGTTACTACTGGAGCAACTGGAGGAGGCAAACTGATGGAAGTCTCCCCAGTTGTCAAACCAGCAGTTGAATATATAATAGGAGTGGTGGAAGAAGAAAGGACTGGAAAAACAATGTGTTGTTCATGCTGAGAATGCTCAGGTGTGAACAACGGCGACGGTGGTGGGGGCATTTCTCGAGCAAGTGAGAATTGCCCAGTTGGTAAGGGAGCGGAATATATTGGTAAAGATATATCTATAGGCACATTTATTTGTGGTGGTGAAAATGAAATTGATGCGTCTGGAGGTAAGACTGGAGATGAAGGGTCTTGAGCTTGTACAGAAGCATCAAGAATCTCCTGGTCTGTTTCAGTACCTTCAGAATCCGAAGATTCTATAAGGATTTCCTCGTCATTAACACTCATGTCCAGATCCTTGAATGTGACAGAGGGCTGTTCAGTTACCTGGACAGTCTCCAGATAACCTTCCCCAGTTTCCTGGATGGGTGCATCTGTTGGAGGATCAGATACCGAAGTATCTTCACCAGGGATAGATGAGATTGGTGTTGCTTCAGTTATGGTTGCTCTATCCTCAACCACAACATTAGACACACTGGAGGGTCCCTCATTATTTTGAGGCCCGCCCAGTTGCCTTTCTGACTCACCTACAAGAGGTGCATCAGTTGAAGCGAATGCCAGTTGCATTCGTTCAGGAATTTCAACCTCACCAGCTTCAGATACCAGTGAGTCTAGATTCCTTAGCATATCTGAAGCAGTGTACGGAGAATCTGTACTATTATATGTTTCCCTGCCCAGAATTTGCTTAAAACAAAGTGAGAGGAACCTTGAAAAGGGAATACAAACACCCCTTGAGCCCTTCAGCTTTTGAACCAGGCTTCTATACAGAATATCTGCAAAGTCCACTCTCAATCCATTCCACAAGCAGTAAGCCATCTCTGCTTGCGAGGAGTTAATCTGGTCAAGTCCACCAGAACTCCCACCCATGCTCTCCACCAGGTGGATGAAAAAATACCTCCATGAAGGTGTAAGGCCCTTCATGGTCATCGCACCTTTTGTCTTCAACACCCCATTCTCCAAACACTCCCTGTGTCCCATTTCCAGGAGTACTTGGCGAAAGTTTATATTTGGGGGCAAGACGACTGGAGATTCACCCTCTCTCCAGTAATTGAGGCGTAAGGCATCCCTCAATGTATCAGCTGACAAGGTACACTGGATTATTCCATCCTTTAACGTGAAACTGATGGAGGAACAATCGGAAGAAAGAATGGCAGTATACCAAAACTCACATAAGTAGTTGTGAAACATCTTACGTGGGTTTAGAGAGAATGAGGGTCCTATTGGAGAATTCTTCAAAAACTTTTGAATTCTACCAATAAGGGTATCGACCCTTGAGATCCTCGTAGGCTGGCCATAGGATTATTTGGATTTAGTTTTATGACCGAAGCACTACTAGGGGCACCAGGTGCCTGTGTGACATCTGGTGAGGGATTATATGGAACAGTCAAGAGATTTACATCTCTTGAACGAGATGATCTAGGAGCCATAGAAGAATGAAAATGAAATTGATGCGTCTGGAGGTAAGACTGGAGATGAAGGGTCTTGAGCTTGTACAGAAGCATCAAGAATCTCCTGGTCTGTTTCAGTACCTTCAGAATCCGAAGATTCTATAAGGATTTCCTCGTCATTAACACTCATGTCCAGATCCTTGAATGTGACAGAGGGCTGTTCAGTTACCTGGACAGTCTCCAGATAACCTTCCCCAGTTTCCTGGATGGGTGCATCTGTTGGAGGATCAGATACCGAAGTATCTTCACCAGGGATAGATGAGATTGGTGTTGCTTCAGTTATGGTTGCTCTATCCTCAACCACAACATTAGACACACTGGAGGGTCCCTCATTATTTTGAGGCCCGCCCAGTTGCCTTTCTGACTCACCTACAAGAGGTGCATCAGTTGAAGCGAATGCCAGTTGCATTCGTTCAGGAATTTCAACCTCACCAGCTTCAGATACCAGTGAGTCTAGATTCCTTAGCATATCTGAAGCAGTGTACGGAGAATCTGTACTATTATATGTTTCCCTGCCCAGAATTTGCTTAAAACAAAGTGAGAGGAACCTTGAAAAGGGAATACAAACACCCCTTGAGCCCTTCAGCTTTTGAACCAGGCTTCTATACAGAATATCTGCAAAGTCCACTCTCAATCCATTCCACAAGCAGTAAGCCATCTCTGCTTGCGAGGAGTTAATCTGGTCAAGTCCACCAGAACTCCCACCCATGCTCTCCACCAGGTGGATGAAAAAATACCTCCATGAAGGTGTAAGGCCCTTCATGGTCATCGCACCTTTTGTCTTCAACACCCCATTCTCCAAACACTCCCTGTGTCCCATTTCCAGGAGTACTTGGCGAAAGTTTATATTTGGGGGCAAGACGACTGGAGATTCACCCTCTCTCCAGTAATTGAGGCGTAAGGCATCCCTCAATGTATCAGCTGACAAGGTACACTGGATTATTCCATCCTTTAACGTGAAACTGATGGAGGAACAATCGGAAGAAAGAATGGCAGTATACCAAAACTCACATAAGTAGTTGTGAAACATCTTACGTGGGTTTAGAGAGAATGAGGGTCCTATTGGAGAATTCTTCAAAAACTTTTGAATTCTACCAATAAGGGTATCGACCCTTGAGATCCTCGTAGGCTGGCCATAGGATTATTTGGATTTAGTTTTATGACCGAAGCACTACTAGGGGCACCAGGTGCCTGTGTGACATCTGGTGAGGGATTATATGGAACAGTCAAGAGATTTACATCTCTTGAACGAGATGATCTAGGAGCCATAGAAGAATGAAAATGAAATTTAGGATTTAGGGTTTTTGATTTGTGAAGCAAAGAGAAGAATGAAGCAATATTGATGATTGGAAGTAAATGAAGGAATGTAAGAGAAAGAAAAATAAATGAGTTACAGAGTAAATAAGGGTATTTATAAGGGGATTCAAATCCCAATGTAAAACCAAAAATTATATTTTATTAAACCAAATCATTTTGAAGATATTCTTAAAACAAAGTGAGAGGAACCTTGAAAAGGGAATACAAACACCCCTTGAGCCCTTCAGCTTTTGAACCAGGCTTCTATACAGAATATCTGCAAAGTCCACTCTCAATCCATTCCACAAGCAGTAAGCCATCTCTGCTTGCGAGGAGTTAATCTGGTCAAGTCCACCAGAACTCCCACCCATGCTCTCCACCAGGTGGATGAAAAAATACCTCCATGAAGGTGTAAGGCCCTTCATGGTCATCGCACCTTTTGTCTTCAACACCCCATTCTCCAAACACTCCCTGTGTCCCATTTCCAGGAGTACTTGGCGAAAGTTTATATTTGGGGGCAAGACGACTGGAGATTCACCCTCTCTCCAGTAATTGAGGCGTAAGGCATCCCTCAATGTATCAGCTGACAAGGTACACTGGATTATTCCATCCTTTAACGTGAAACTGATGGAGGAACAATCGGAAGAAAGAATGGCAGTATACCAAAACTCACATAAGTAGTTGTGAAACATCTTACGTGGGTTTAGAGAGAATGAGGGTCCTATTGGAGAATTCTTCAAAAACTTTTGAATTCTACCAATAAGGGTATCGACCCTTGAGATACTCGTAGGCTGGCCATAGGATTATTTGGATTTAGTTTTATGACCGAAGCACTACTAGGGGCACCAGGTGCCTGTGTGACATCTGGTGAGGGATTATATGGAACAGTCAAGAGATTTACATCTCTTGAACGAGATGATTTAGAAGCCATAGAAGAATGAAAATGAAATTTAGGATTTAGGGTTTTTGATTTGTGAAGCAAAGAGAAGAATGAAGCAATATTGATGATTGGAAGTAAATGAAGGAATGTAAGAGAAAGAAAAATAAATGAGTTACAGAGTAAATAAGGGTATTTATAAGGGGATTCAAAATCCCAATGTAAAACCAAAAATTATATTTTATTAAACCAACTCAATTTTGAAGATATTTTGACAAAATGAGTTTGAATTTTGAAATAAAAATATAATTTTCCATGTAAGCATTAAATGTTACCATGTCAGCATTAAATGCTACGATGGCTTACTTTACCCATGACCCCACTCACTTTTTGTTTTCCCAATACAAACAGTTGTCAAGTACTAAAATAGCTTAAAACACGTCAGATCATAATATCAAGTGGTTTAAAACACTTGAGTATCATCACGTGTCACACATATTGACCAAGTATTTGTAACGTTATAAAAATTTAGACAAAGACTGAACCTGGTAACTGGAGGATCAATCCAGTATCAGTTTCCAACTAAAGAGTTCTCCAGTTGCATTTTCAAACAAAAACGAATTTTAGTCAGAAAATTATTTTGAGTCTTTCCCCCTAAAATGATGATCCAGTAATCAATTAGTGCCAAGATAGTATCACAAAGGCGTTCGATAGCCTGGCGAGCAAAGATTATCTGGACCTCCTCAACTGGAGAACTTCATCAGTGTCACTGACGCGTTCAATAACAAAAAAAGCTCCAGTTAAGGGTTTAACATTCCCAGTTCGCTGATGAGATGTTTAAAGGTTTTCTCATCGAGAGGTTTAGTAAAAACATCAGCTAACTGTTTGTCAGTGGGGATGAAATGAATTTCAATATCTCCTTTCATAACATGATCTTGAATGAAATGATACCTGATGTCAATATGTTTTGTTTTGGAGTGCATCACTGGGTTGTGAGATATAGCAATTGCACTGGTGTTGTCACAAAAGATTGGGGTCTTAGTAAACTTCTGACCATAATCTAGTAACTGGTTCTTGATCCAGAGAATCTGGGCATAGCAACTGGCCGCAGAAATGTACTCTGCCTCAGCAGTGGACATAGAGACTGAAGTCTGCTTCTTGCTGGTCCAACTTACCAGTTTTCCTCCAAGGAAATGACAACCACCAGTTGTTGATTTTCTATCTATCTTACAACCTGCATGATCAGAATCTAAATAACCCATTAGATCTAATCCTGAGCCTTTGGGGTACCAAAGACCAAGATTAGGACACCCTTTCAGGTATCTAAAGATACGCTTACAGCGTGCAAATGTGATTCTTTAGGGTTAGCCTGAAACCTGGCACATAAACATGTTGCAAACATTATATCTGGTCGACTGGCAGTTAAGTACATCAGTGAACCAACCATACCTCTATAGTCAGTTATGTTAACTGGTTTGCCAATTGGGTCAGAGTCCAAATTCAATGGTGCTGCAATAGGTGTGTTTTTTGATGGGATTGAATCATATTTGTATTTAGTTTTATGACCGAAGCACTACTAGGGGCACCAGGTGCCTGTGTGACATCTGGTGAGGGATTATATGGAACAGTCAAGAGATTTACATCTCTTGAACGAGATGATCTAGGAGCCATAGAAGAATGAAAATGAAATTTAGGATTTAGGGTTTTTGATTTGTGAAGCAAAGAGAAGAATGAAGCAATATTGATGATTGGAAGTAAATGAAGGAATGTAAGATAAAGAAAAATAAATGAGTTACAGAGTAAATAAGGGTATTTATAAGGGGATTCAAAATCCCAATGTAAAACCAAAAATTATATTTTATTAAACCAACTCAATTTTGAAGATATTTTGACAAAATGAGTTTGAATTTTGAAATAAAAATATAATTTTCCATGTAAGCATTAAATGTTACCATGTCAGCATTAAATGCTACGATGGCTTACTTTACCCATGACCCCACTCACTTTTTGTTTTCCCAATACAAACAGTTGTCAAGTACTAAAATAGCTTAAAACACGTCAGATCATAATATCAAGTGGTTTAAAACACTTGAGTATCATCACGTGTCACACATATTGACCAAGTATTTGTAACGTTATAAAAATTTAGACAAAGACTGAACCTGGTAACTGGAGGATCAATCCAGTATCAGTTTCCAACTAAAGAGTTCTCCAGTTGCATTTTCAAACAAAAACGAATTTTAGTCAGAAAATTATTTTGAGTCTTTCCCCCTAAAATGATGATCCAGTAATCAATTAGTGCCAAGATAGTATCACAAAGGCGTTCGATAGCCTGGCGAGCAAAGATTATCTGGACCTCCTCAACTGGAGAACTTCATCAATGTCACTGACGCGTTCAATAACAAAAAAAGCTCCAGTTAAGGGTTTAACATTCCCAGTTCGCTGATGAGATGTTTAAAGGTTTTCTCATCGAGAGGTTTAGTAAAAACATCAGCTAACTGTTTGTCAGTGGGGATGAAATGAATTTCAATATCTCCTTTCATAACATGATCTTGAATGAAATGATACCTGATGTCAATATGTTTTGTTTTGGAGTGCATCACTGGGTTGTGAGATATAGCAATTGCACTGGTGTTGTCACAAAAGATTGGGGTCTTAGTAAACTTCTGACCATAATCTAGTAACTGGTTCTTGATCCAGAGAATCTGGGCATAGCAACTGGCCGCAGAAATGTACTCTGCCTCAGCAGTGGACATAGAGACTGAAGTCTGCTTCTTGCTGGTCCAACTTACCAGTTTTCCTCCAAGGAAATGACAACCACCAGTTGTTGATTTTCTATCTATCTTACAACCTGCATGATCAGAATCTAAATAACCCATTAGATCTAATCCTGAGCCTTTGGGGGTACCAAAGACCAAGATTAGGACACCCTTTCAGGTATCTAAAGATACGCTTTACAGCGTGCAAATGTGATTCTTTAGGGTTAGCCTGAAACCTGGCACATAAACATGTTGCAAACATTATATCTGGTCGACTGGCAGTTAAGTACATCAGTGAACCAACCATACCTCTATAGTCAGTTATGATAACTGGTTTGCCAGTGGGTCAGAGTCCAAATTCAATGGTGCTGCAATAGGTGTGTTTTTTGATGGGATTGAATCATATTTGTATTTTCTTAACAAATCTCTGACATATTTTCCTTGGTTTATGAAAATTCCATTTTCAGTTTGCTTAATCTGAAGACCTAAGAAAAATGTTAATTCACCCATTAAACTCATCTCATACTCAGATGACATGATTTTAGAAAACTTTTTACACATTGCATCATCAGTTGAACCAAAAAATAATGTCATCAACATAAATTTGTACCAATAAGATATTACCTCTTTCTTTCAAGATAAACAAGGTATTATCTATTGCACCTCTTTGAAAGCCATTTTTAAGAAGATGTTTAGTTAAAGTATCATACCAGGCTCTTGGGGCTTGTCTTAGACCATACAATGCTTTGTTCAGTCTATAAACCCAATGAGGATGCTTCTCATCAAGGAAACCTGGAGTCTGCTTAACATAAACTTCTTCTTCCAATGTTCCATTAAGGAACGCACTTTTGACATCCATCTGGAAGACCTTGAACTGCAGATGGGCTGCATAAGCCAAGAATATTCTTATGGCTTCAAGTCTTGCAACTGGAGCAAAAGTTTCATCAAAGTCAACGCCCTCTGCTTGACAATAACCCTGGGCAACTAGTCTGGCCTTGTTTCTTACAACATGGCCATCTTCATCCATTTTGTTTCGGTAGACCCATCTGGTACCAATAGGTTCTTTCTTTAACCCTGGTGGACAAGGAACAAGCTCCCAAACATTGTTCCTTTCAAACTGGAGGAGCTCTTCTTGCATAGCTTCCACCCAGCTTGGGTCTGCCATAGCCTCGTCAATCTTCTTTGGTTCAATTAAAGATAAGAAGGTGACGTTTAAGCATTGCTCACTGGTGGCTCTTCTAGTCTGAACCCCACTAGTTGGATCACCCACAATCTGTTCAATTGGGTGGGCTTTAGTCCATCTAGTGTATTGACTAGGCTGGTGTACTACAATATCAGTGCAAGTCACCTGGCGATCTTCTTCAGTTGCAACAGCGTCTGAAGAAGGATCAGTCCACACAACTTCTACATCCTCATCAGAGTCAATGAGGTCTCGATTAGCATCATGAAATTCCTCAGTTGAAGGTATTTCATGAGTAACTGGAGAAGTAGGTGCATGAACTGGTGCTGATATTGGAATGGCACGAACATCAGATCCAATCACCAATTCTTGTGGTAAGTTGAAATTGATAGAAGGATAAAATGATGTGTCACTGGAGGTGTTCTTCTTCTTAACTGGTTCCAGTTTGTTGTAACTGGAAGCATTTTCTGGTGAAACAACTGACCGATGAACTTGGTCAGTTTCACCAAAATTGATTGGAATGACTGGAGAAATATCAAGGCTTGGTCTCTTGTTGATTGCTTCAGTTGATTCATCGAATGTGACATGAATTGTCTCATGCACCTTTTGGAGTCTATAATTATAAAATCTAAAGGCCTTTCGAATATCTGAATAGCCTAAAAATACTCCTTCATCAGCTTTTGCATCAAACTTTCCAAGCTGACTGGAATCGTTCAGTACATAAACTGGACAACCAAATACATGGAAATATCCAATATTTGGTTTACGATTCCTGAGTACTTCGTAGGCAGTCTTCTTATGTCTCTTGATGTAGACTGACCGGTTTTGGGTATGACAAGCAGTTGCAACTGCCTCAGCCCAAAAACTGGTGGGAAGACCAGATTCAGATAGCATACTTCTGGCGGCTTCTATCAGTGTACGATTCTTTCTTTCAACAACTTCATTTTGCTCTGGAGAGTGAACTGATGAGAAGTTTTGAGAGATGCCAGTGTCATTGCAAAATGTTTCAAGTACTTTGTTTTGGAATTCAGTACCATTATCACTTCGCAACTGACAAACTTTTCGAGTATACTTGAGCTCAATTCGTTTGATAAGTGAGATGATTTCAGCAGGAGCATCACTTTTGGATCTGATGAATACCACCAGCAATATCTGGTGAATTCATCAACCACAACTAGAGTGTACTTCTTTCCAGCTCTAGTTTGAACATTCACTGGACCAAAAAGATCCATATGAAGCATGTGAAGAGGTTCAGTGATGCTAAAATTTTGCCTAGTTTTAAAACTAGCTCTTTTCTGCTTGCCCATCTCACACCCTGGACATGGCTTTTCCTTATCGAAGGAAATTTGAGGTATCCCATCAACCAGTTGCTTGCGAGACAACTTGTTAATGTTTTTAAAATTAAGATGGGATAATCTTTTATGCCATAGCCAGTTGGTGTCCTCATCAGCCTTGGTATAGAAACATTGCTCTTTTGGAGCTGGTTCCATATCCATGATGTACACATTTCCTTTTCTTGGTGCAATCATCACCACTTTCCAATCCTTGTTAAATATGGTGCCTTGTGCAATATCGAACAATACTCTGAAGCCATCATCGCAAAGTTAGCTTACACTGATCAAGTTATATTTCAAACCATTCACAAATGCAACTCTTTTGAATTCGACTTGTCCATTATTGAGCACACCATATCCTTCAGTCTTTCCAGATTGATCGTTACCAAACGTCACTGTCGGTCCATCTTGGACAGTGAAATCTTCCAGTAGGGGCTTACATCCGGTCATAGTCCGTCCAGCAGCGCTGTCCAGATACCAGATATTTTTCTTTCGATCGCCCTACACACACACAAAAATCATTAGTTCTTTTTGTGAACCCATCTTTTCTTGATGGGTCCACTAGACTTCTCTACAGAAGCCACAGTTGATTGTTGAGGTGTTGAACTGGAGGCTGCATCTTTACTCCAGGTGCGGGAGTAAAAACAATTGGTATTTGATACTTACTCCCTTTAATTTTACCAGATTTTGTTCCTGAAGGAACATTCTTTTGTTTAGGTATTAAAGAGAGTGGATTAATATTTTGTTTGAAAACTGGAGGTAATAACCTCCTTCCAGATTGTTAATCCGGGCAGTACAACTCTGAACCTGCCGAGACAAAAGTTGGAGTTGTCTTTCCAGATTAACCAAAATATTATTTTCTTCAGGTAGTTGAACCTTGGACCTAGGTTCAACTGGTGCTTTAGTCTGTCGGGTCTTGGGCACCTTAGACTTTTGAGGTAAAGGCTTGTTACCAGTGGCCTTTTTGACTGGAGCTTTAGCCTGTTCGGCTCCAGTTTTAACCTCAAAGGGGGTGGTCTCAAAGGTTTCAGTTTCAACAGCTTTAGGTTGATCATAAGGTGTTTCAACCTTGAGAGCTGGAGGCAATGCATGAAGATCTGGTATGAGAGCTGCCATCTCCAGATCTCCAGATTTCCATGCATTCTTCTGGGCATCTATAGTTCTTGAAAATGCATCATAGTTTTTGCCAGATGCTTTTACCCATGAATTGATAATCTTTTGTTCTTTTTCAAGATCAGAAAATAGTTTTTGATTATCAAGTTCTAAAGCCTCAATCTTCAAAACTGACTCCTTGAGAGCCAACTGGACACTTTGCAAATCATTTAGTTGTGGTTTAACATTGTTCAGTTCAATTAGGATAGTGTCAAGATATCTTTCACTATCAGCTCTTACAGTTTCCACAAATGCCAAATCACCACTTAATGATTCAGCCAGGTCCAGTTTTAGTTCAGGGTCAACCTGGTTATCATAGTCACATACCTTCTTCAGTATGATGTCACCCATCTTCCAGAGATGACATCTTCTTTCACCAC
>CM067167.1:200083097-200139390 GCA_034093135.1 Erigeron breviscapus | reverse complement strand
TTCCTTAGGTTTAAGTTGAGTCACGAATCCCACAATTACTTTCTTAACACTACCAAGTGTGAAACATAACACTTTGACTAGACATTTTTAGAAATGCACGAAGATTCATACAAAATGAAGGTTACTACGTGAAACTAGACTCTCTTACAATTCCAACGATAGGTCGTAAGACTTGTTTGGAGTTATGGATCAAAAGTTATTAACGTTTAAAAATCGCCGCGCATATTTTCACAGAACCTATCCACTGCGCCGCAGTGAGCCAGAACCATGCTCACTGCGCCGCAGTGGCTAAAATGAACCAGGACCAGAAACAAGGCACTGCGCCGCAGTGAGCAAGGGTAGAGCTCACTGCGCCGTAGTGGCCACAATCTGCAGCCAGCACCTGCAGTTTATGCAGGAAACACGAACCAAAACCCCCAAATTCGACCCAAACCATTCCAAAACGACTTGTAAGGACTTTTAGCCCATTTTGAAGTATAACCAAACATCATTAACCATTAATACACATAACCCAACCCACAAATTCGACCAAAACATCATAATCACTCATAATCCTTCAAACCCTAACCCTAACCCTAATTTCCATTTTTACCATTTACAAGACTTGGAATCACATCAAAACGACTAGAAACATAGAAACAAGCATAAATGGAAGTAAAAGAGTTGAATTAGACTTACACAAACTTCTCCTTGAGCTAGAACCCAAATTAGGTCAAAATGGCTAAAATGCAAGACTTCCACCTTTGATTCTTTGATATGACGATAATGTTGTATAGATGACGATGATTATAGCGTTATAACCTTTCCAACACTAAGTAGATGGTAGAGAGAAGAAGAATGAAATGGTCTTGCTTTGCTTTTGAGAGAAAGAGAGAAAGAGATAGATAGATAGAAATGAAAATGAGAGGGGGAGAAGGGATAAGGGGGGGAGAAATGGGTCTTGGGGCTGGTGGGTCATAGACTACCCACGGGCCGACCCGTTTCTCTTTTCAAGCTAAGTTACAATCGTTACACTATTAAACATCGAATAACCATATTAACGACCCGACCAACATACCACATAGTCATATAATCACAAATGGGCCCAATTATTTCATTCAACAAGTTTGTTAGTCAAATTACACAAAAAGTCAATGGGTCAAGATTCACAGATGTTACATTATTCCCCCGTCAAAAGAATTTCGTCCCGAAATTCAGCAAATCACCAATAGTTAGACAAATGTGGGTACTTAGATCTCAACTCTAACGGTCTCCATCACACATCGACCCACTTCCTTCCTCTTGTTTGCTGGGGAATTACTCAAAACACCGCTCCTCAACAAGTCTTCAGTCACACTACCGGCCCGGTTGACAGCATCGGCTAACGAAGTAGGCATGTTAGAATTCACATAAGATCGGACTTGAGGATTCAAGCCCAATACAAACTTCTCGATGGCCCGAGCCTCAGAATCCACCAAGTGAGGAATGAGGGTAGACAACTCTTGAAATCGTCTAACATAACTCTTATAATCGGCTCCCTCCATATTGAGATTAGCAAACTCAATGGTCAAGTTTTGTAGTTCATAGGGAGGACAAAACTTTGCCTTCACTTTGTTCTTGAAATCGATCCATTCCAAGTTATAAGTCCGCCCCAAAGTTATCTCCTGGTTCCACCAACTCAAGGCGTCATTTTTAAACATGCCGGATGCATAAGAAATCCGGTCGTCATACGTGCAATGACTTCTTTCAATCACTGCCTCGATCTCCT
Source organism: Erigeron breviscapus (assembly GCA_034093135.1). Classification (NCBI taxonomy): domain Eukaryota; kingdom Viridiplantae; phylum Streptophyta; class Magnoliopsida; order Asterales; family Asteraceae; genus Erigeron; species Erigeron breviscapus. Next base: position 200,137,643 of record CM067167.1, on the reverse strand, counting down.
CAAACCACCTTATACACTCAGTGGGACCACCTCTTCCATTAAAGCACGTACCCCATGGAAAGTTGCCTTGAGGATGAATGGTTTGAAGAGGTACTATATTCAACGGTGCCGTTTTCGGTGCTCTACAATCTCTTGCCAAATGTCCAAGTTGATTACAATTGAGGCAAGCCCCACATTGGGTGTTAGTGGGATGATGCTTATTACACTTGTTACAAAAAGGATGAGGTCCCACATAAGGCCTCCTCGCCGGCTTAACTGCCGCCATCACCCTTCCCCGGTTAACATTTTTGGAAACAAACCTTCCCATTTTATTCACCCCACTTGACTCTCCCACTTCCTTCCTCTTGTTTGCTGGGGAATTACTCAAAACACCGCTCCTCAACAAGTCTTCAGTCACACTACCGGCCCGGTTGACAGCATCGGCTAACGAAGTAGGCATGTTAGAATTCACATAAGATCGGACTTGAGGATTCAAGCCCAATACAAACTTCTCGATGGCCCGAGCCTCAGAATCCACCAAGTGAGGAATGAGGGTAGACAACTCTTGAAATCGTCTAACATAACTCTTATAATCGGCTCCCTCCATATTGAGATTAGCAAACTCAATGGTCAAGTTTTGTAGTTCATAGGGAGGACAAAACTTTGCCTTCACTTTGTTCTTGAAATCGATCCATTCCAAGTTATAAGTCCGCCCCAAAGTTATCTCCTGGTTCCACCAACTCAAGGCGTCATTTTTAAACATGCCGGATGCATAAGAAATCCGGTCGTCATACGTGCAATGACTTCTTTCAATCACTGCCTCGATCTCCTCAAACCACCTTATACACTCAGTGGGACCACCTCTTCCATTAAAGCACGTACCCCATGGAAAGTTGCCTTGAGGATGAATGGTTTGAAGAGGTACTATATTCAACGGTGCCGTTTTCGGTGCTCTACAATCTCTTGCCAAATGTCCAAGTTGATTACAATTGAGGCAAGCCCCACATTGGGTGTTAGTGGGATGATGCTTATTACACTTGTTACAAAAAGGATGAGGTCCCACATAAGGCCTCCTCGCCGGCTTAACTGCCGCCATCACCCTTCCCCGGTTAACATTTTTGGAAACAAACCTTCCCATTTTATTCACCCCACTTGACTCTCCCACTTCCTTCCTCTTGTTTGCTGGGGAATTACTCAAAACACCGCTCCTCAACAAGTCTTCAGTCACACTACCGGCCCGGTTGACAGCATCGGCTAACGAAGTAGGCATGTTAGAATTCACATAAGATCGGACTTGAGGATTCAAGCCCAATACAAACTTCTCGATGGCCCGAGCCTCAGAATCCACCAAGTGAGGAATGAGGGTAGACAACTCTTGAAATCGTCTAACATAACTCTTATAATCGGCTCCCTCCATATTGAGATTAGCAAACTCAATGGTCAAGTTTTGTAGTTCATAGGGAGGACAAAACTTTGCCTTCACTTTGTTCTTGAAATCGATCCATTCCAAGTTATAAGTCCGCCCCAAAGTTATCTCCTGGTTCCACCAACTCAAGGCGTCATTTTTAAACATGCCGGATGCATAAGAAATCCGGTCGTCATACGTGCAATGACTTCTTTCAATCACTGCCTCGATCTCCTCAAACCACCTTATACACTCAGTGGGACCACCTCTTCCATTAAACTCCGGTGCCCCACAGCTTTTGAAGTCCTTAAATATACATCCCTGTCGGTATCCCCCGTATTGATTATACATGGGCATGCGGTTATCAATTCCCACCGGTTCCTCTTCTTCCTCCTCCACAGCATGAGGTTGAGCATTTTCATTATTCACATTCTCTGGGGCTTCATTGTTTTGAGGTCCATTGTTTTGCCCAAGACTTGCCGTGACTTGAGCAATTATGGTCGGCATGATATTGGCGACCGTTTGAGCGATCACCTCAGCCAAGTTTGGCTCGGGAACTTCACCACGACCTCTTCCTTGGCCTCTACCACGACCTCTACCACGGCCCCTACCACGGCCCCTACCTCTACCTCCTTGTACCTCCGGTTGAGCTTCCGGTTGAGGTTCTTCCAGTTCAGCCCTATAGTTCGTTCCGGCTCTTCTTGGTCTCACCATTTCTATAAAGCAAGTGACACGTTGACCCGAGAGTTAGTCTCAAATGCTCACATGTTAGTCACACAAGTAGTCAATGCTCTCATACCGATACCACATACTCATTTCATATCATTAAGCTAAGGCAAGAGTGCTAGAATCCTATGAGATTGTTACTTAGCATATCATTATGTCAATTTTATTACAATCGTTCATCGTTAATTCAAGTAATCATGCTCAATACCTCATAAAATCAAACAATTAACACAAATGGGTTAAGTATAATCTGAATTCGATATGCTCTCTAGTTATTGATCAGGTATGTATACAGGGTGTACCAACGGCTAACCCTCCACCCAATCAACTTCCATTAAGCATATCGGTTCCCTATTATACACTAAGCCAAGCAACTAACACGAATGATTCAAAGTATAATCCGAATTCGATATGCTCTCTAGTTATTGATCAGGTATGTATACAGGGTGTACCAACGGCTAACCCTCCACCCAATCAACTTCCATTAAGCATATCAGTTCCTTATTATACTCTAAGCCATGCATGCGCAATCCATGATGTTACTAACTTGTTATAATGTTGGGCGACCATAAAAGAGTTGATCGGGTTCTTTTAGGGTTGCCACAATATTATACTAAGTTAATAACATAACTTCACTTTGCTCTAAAGCATCCAACAAACATCACTCAGTAACAACAATCCATATCAAAGACAATCAATTTCAATCAATGCACGTATTAACCACATCGTACCCATTCCACATTCATCACGTTGAATTCAAGCCATCACATAAGTGGTCTTAACTACGAACTCACAATGTACACTTTCTAGGTTTCATAGAATTCACGTTACACACAAATTTCCTAACCATGCATGCTATATGAAGAGTTTTAACTTAAGCCGTAGTCTAGGTCAAACCGCCTAATTCTCTACGACCACGCATGGGCCACCATTCTGTAACACCCCAAGCCAAGGCTCAGAATATCACGGAAATCATATAGCACAAGGTGGGATTAATGTAGAACATGAACTAAGTGCAAATAAAGGATTCAGGGAATCCATACAATAAGGGGAACAAGTCTCAAAATACAACAGGAGCAAGTAACCATCAAGTTTACAAACGACATCAAAAGAAGGCTATCAATCCTAAATACAATGCAACATAAGGCAAATGGATCCTTGATCCATATAAGTCCAGTCCGGGTTCAACAGCAAGCAAACAAATCAAACTCCACGTCCTGGATAACCTGGTTACCTGAAAAGTGTACTAAGCATAGTCAACACAAGGTTGGTGAGTTCGTAGTAATGGTCCATAAAGAACCATCGTCCATAATCACAATATACAAGTAGAGGTGGAACATGACTTACAGTGAGCCTCTAAGTAACACAATATCGTCCACAATCAAGGTTACACAAACAAGTAAGCGTGTAATAAATGTGCACAAATGATGTAAATATCAATACAAGTGCTAAATGCATAAACAGTCATAATGCATATCATAATGTATATCAAATTCGTATCAACCATGCCACAAATGCACCAAATAGGGTGTGCCTGCGTGTAGACCGCTTAAACAGAATATACATGCGTGTGAACCGCGTATATAAATAGGCTATGCTTGCGTGTGAACCGCGTATAAATATATATATTATGCTTGCGTGTGAACCGCGTATAAATATATATATTATGCTTGCGTGTGAACCGCGTATAAATATATATATTATGCTTGCGTGTGAACCGCGTACAAACACCAACCACAAATTCAACAATCATCAACCATCAATAACTAATTCAAAATAAACTACACGCACATACACTTAGGAGGATTCTACTTTCATCAAGTTCTAGATGCTTATGTATAGGGTCACCCGCAGCCTTCCCACCACATCTAGAACTCTTTGAAGGCATAACCGACTTCCATGTATGTACTTCTATCCTAATACCTTACAATAACACAATCACAATCGTAAATCATCACACAATCAATCAAAACTATCTGCCAATCAACAATTAATCAGAAATTAACTAGACAGTCAATCAAATCAACCAAACAATCCAACAAACACGTAAATGTACACTTTTCAGCCCGAATCTCTATTGAGTAGGGAGCTACGAAACTCACCTTGATCGGCAAAGAAGCTTAAGTCGAGTAAATGAAAGATTAATAGCGAGTATTGGGCCCCACGTGTTCACAACCTATCAAAGCATGCCATATATCATACTGTCAACTTTATAATTATAAATAAGTTGGTTCCTTAGGTTTAAGTTGAGTCACGAATCCCACAATTACTTTCTTAACACTACCAAGTGTGAAACATAACACTTTGACTAGATATTTTTAGAAATGCACGAAGATTCATACAAAATGAAGGTTACTACGTGAAACTAGACTCTCTTACGATTCCAACGATAGGTCATAAGACTTGTTTGGAGTTATGGATCAAAAGTTATTAACGTTTAAAAATCGACGCGCATATTTTCACAGAACCTATCCACTGCGCCGCAGTGAGCCAGAACCATGCTCACTGCGCCGCAGTGAGCCAGAACCATGCTCACTGCGCCGCAATGGCCAGAACCATGCTCACTGCGCCGCAGTGAGCCAGAACCATGCTCACTGCGCCGCAGTGAGCCAGAACCATGCTCACTGCGCCGCAGTGAGCCAGACCATGCTCACTGCGCCGCAGTGAGCCAGAACCATGCTCACTGCGCCGCAGTGAGCCAGAACCATGCTCACTGCGCCGCAGTGAGCCAGAACCATGCTCACTGCGCCGCAGTGAGCCAGAACCATGCTCACTGCGCCGCAGTGAGCCAGAACCATGCTCACTGCGCCGCAGTGAGCCAGAACCATGCTCACTGCGCCGCAGTGAGCCAGAACCATGCTCACTGCGCCGCAGTGAGCCAGAACCAGCTCACTGCGCCGCAGTGAGCCAGAACCATGCTCACTGCGCCGCAGTGAGCCAGAACCATGCTCACTGCGCCGCAGTGAGCCAGAACCATGCTCACTGCGCCGCAGTGAGCCAGAACCAGCTCACTGCGCCGCAGTGAGCCAGAACCATGCTCACTGCGCCGCAGTGAGCCAGAACCATGCTCACTGCGCCGCAGTGAGCCAGAACCATGCTCACTGCGCCGCAGTGAGCCAGAACCATGCTCACTGCGCCGCAGTGAGCCAGAACCATGCTCACTGCGCCGCAGTGAGCCAGAACCATGCTCACTGCGCCGCAGTGAGCCAGAACCATGCTCACTGCGCCGCAGTGAGCCAGACCAGCTCACTGCGCCGCAGTGAGCCAGAACCATGCTCACTGCGCCGCAGTGAGCCAGAACCATGCTCACTGCGCCGCAGTGAGCCAGAACCATGCTCACTGCGCCGCAGTGAGCCAGAACCATGCTCACTGCGCCGCAGTGAGCCAGAACCATGCTCACTGCGCCGCAGTGAGCCAGAACCATCCACTGCGCCGCAGTGAGCCAGAACCATGCTCACTGCGCCGCAGTGGCTAAAATGAACCAGGACCAGAAACAAGTCACTGCGCCGCAGTGAGCAAGGGTAGAGCTCACTGCGCCGCAGTGGCCACAATCTGCAGCCAGCACCTGCAGTTTATGCAGGAAACACGAACCAAAACCCCCAAATTCGACCCAAACCATTCCAAAATGACTTGTAAGGACTTTTAGCCCATTTTGAAGTATAACCAAACATCATTAACCATTAATACACATAACCCAACCCACAAATTCGACCAAAACATCATAATCACTCATAATCCTTCAAACCCTAACCCTAACCCTAATTTCCATTTTTACCATTTACAAGACTTGGAATCACATCAAAACGACTAGAAACATAGAAACAAGCATAAATGGAAGTAAAAGAGTTGAATTAGACTTACACAAACTTCTCCTTGAGCTAGAACCCAAATTAGGTCAAAATGGCTAAAATGCAAGACTTCCACCTTTGATTCTTTGATATGACGATAATGTTGTATAGATGACGATGATTCTAGCGTTATAACCTTTCCAACACTAAGTAGATGGTAGAGAGAAGAAGAATGAAATGGTCTTGCTTTGCTTTTGAGAGAAAGAGAGAAAGAGATAGATAGATAGAAATGAAAATGAGAGGGGGAAAAGGGATAAGGGGGGGAGAAATGGGTCTTGGGGCTGGTGGGTCATAGACTACCCACGGGCCGACCCGTTTCTCTTTTCAAGCCAAGTTACAATCGTTACACTATTTAACATCGAATAACCATATTAACGACCCGACCAACATACCACATAGTCATATAATCACAAATGGGCCCAATTATTTCATTCAACAAGTTTGTTAGTCAAATTACACAAAAAGTCAATGGGTCAAGATTCACAGGTGTTACATGATGCGGAACCAAGATAATACACGAATGTAAATATTCTAACAACCTATGAAATACAATTGATCTACACTCGGAATTTCTCAAGACAATCGAAACACTTAAAGTTGTGAAATGTTCCTTTTAGCGATTGAGAGAAGATTGCACAAGTTCACCAAGAATATTGCAGGTTTGCAAAGTGTGAATTCTATCGAAGTTTATTCGAAGAAGTAATATTCTTGGTTGTGCAATGACTTGTATTTATAGGCAAAGTTAACATTGGGATGTTAACTTTAGCCGTACAAATGTGGTTGGGAGCATTTAAGGAATAGCATTTAATTCCTTAAAAAGCAGTGTAAAGTCGCATGTTAAAGTGACTTTACATAACCACCTTTATGTACCTTTTAATACTTAAATAATAAGATAAGGCTTATTATCCGGGTAAAGGTACATAAAGCATACAAGTTAATTCCTCGTAATCAGTGTAAAGCTTTGTAAGAGCTTTCCACTGATGGTCTCCAGTTTGTAACTGACTAGAATGCCAACTGGGCTTCGCTGCCATTGCCATTCTCTATCTTCCATTTGTTGTCTTCGACTTCAACTGGAATGCTTCTTCAACTTGGTCAGTTCTCAACTGGAGGAAGTCTTCAGTTGCGTTAACTGTACGGTGCAACTGGACTTCAATATATTTCTCGACAAATCATCTTGGTCACCAGTTTCACTAGTCTCCAGATGCAACTGGTGACTGACAAGTGTGAACTGGTGACTGGCCAGTTCCAGGTGACCTGGTCCTAACACATAGACTGGAGAAGAGATTTGGATATGATCCACAAGCTCATATGAGAGCTACGGCAGAGATTGCGGATTATTATTATGATCCAGGATCTATGTGGGATCAAGAGAAAGAACGGTGAGGGTTGACTCATACTCCTTCAAAGTTAGAGTCAGATTCTGATTTTGAAACTGAGACTGAGAAGGAGCAGAGCAAGAGCAAGAAGAAGAAGCAGAGGAAGTAGATTGATGACAAAGACAAGACAAAGATATAGGTATGTTAACGTCTAGAAGCTATTGCCAAGGGGGAGTCTGTAAGTGCACGTCTATGTCAATAGCAGTCTAGATTGTTTGGGCTTATATTGTTATATGTCTTTGTAATGTGATTGTTATTAATGAACTTAGTATTATGCATAGAATACTAGATTAAGTTTAAGTATTGAATGTATAGTAAATCTGCTAAGTGTGAATTGCGAGTTCGCAATTCACAAAGGAAATGAGACTTCGTAATTGCAGGGTCAATTACGACGCAGGTCACTGATTTACGACCTCGTAAATGTGACGGGCTAGGCTGGAAATGCGAGGCCGACTCGCTGAAGCCCACGTCACACGATTCCTATATAAACCAAACCCTAACAGAGTTTAGGGTTGAACATTTGTCGAAATTTTGAGCATACTTGTGCAGGTTAAGTCGTCAAAGCTTGTTCCGCTAGTCCGAAGAAGATCTGCGAGGCAGCAGATGATCTAGGGGCTTTTTGTTGATCACCAAGTTATAGTGAGGGATTCCGCACCTCAAGATAACTGGAGCAAGCTATTAACGATCCGTACCAGGGGACTTTCAATTCATCATCCTGGCATCATTCTTAAATGCCATGTAGACAGTCAAAGGAATGGACAAAGCTTTTGCGTTCAACTTATCCAAAACTCCACTATTAAGCTGCTCTACCTGTTTAATTTGAAGATCACGTCTTAATTGCATTCGTTCTTTTTTAACTTCATCTTGCATAATAACAAACTTTTGATAGTCCGCCTCAGAAACATCTTTCCTGTCTGGAAATCCAGAATCACCAACAGACCGAACACCAACAACATCTTTATTTGTAAGGTCAAAACGTTGCTGCAAAGCTGATACCATATTATTATGAGAGACCACCAATTCATTCAACTTTTCCTCTGTCAATTGTTCATTGAGTGCAAATTTTTCTACTTCGGATCTAATACCAGCATTCAACAGTGATAACTTGTTAACAGATTCAGTATGATCCATAGATAACCTACGGACATCATCCACAGTTGTAACAATGTGACGAATATCGGATTGAGATTTCTCAAGGATGGATTCGACAGATGGAAGTTCGGGTTGAGATGAACTACCGACCCGAGTATACTTTGTGATCTTTGAATTGAATTTTTTTATGAAACTGTCATAAGCTGAATCTTTTAAAACGGATTCAGATTCTGAAAATGCAGCAGGTTCTGTATCCATGTTGAGCGAATCAGTGTTTCGTTCCGAGTTGAAGAGTGGCATTGTTTCACATGTCGTAGTGTACTTGTGATACGTAGTCACGCAAGTTTGCCTCCAAACCACACTCACCTTCAGCATCCTGCATAGTAGCGTCAACCTCATCGACATTTTTTCCTTTGATGACATCATTAAATCATTCCAAAGATGTATCATCTTGTAATTGAAACATGTTTTCCTCTGATTCAATTGAACACGAGCCTTTAATTTGATCCAAATTTTCATCTGTTTGGTTTCCCGGACAAGAATTCAATGGAATAGCAGCCAATGGTTTCGTGCCGTCATGATTCTTACATTCATTTGCATTTACCTGTTCAACAACACCATCTTCAAAAAAATCAGCGTCAACTTGAGAAGCAGGTGCGTTTGAAATTACCAGAGCGCCAACATTAACATTTCCTGACCCATCATTGGACGCTTCATTATCTACACCTTCATTTGTGTTATAAACTTCACCAACTTGTGATTGAGCAGCCAAAATCTGTTGATGAGGGTCCGAAGGCAACACTTGTGATACGTAGTCACGCAAGTTTGCCTCCAAACCACACTCACCTTCAGCATCCTGCATAGTAGCGTCAACCTCATCGACATTTTTTCCTTTGATGACATCATTAAATCATTCCAAAGATGTATCATCTTGTAATTGAAACATGTTTTCCTCTGATTCAATTGAACACGAGCCTTTAATTTGATCCAAATTTTCATCTGTTTGGTTTCCCGGACAAGAATTCAATGGAATAGCAGCCAATGGTTTCGTGCCGTCATGATTCTTACATTCATTTGCATTTACCTGTTCAACAACACCATCTTCAAAAAAATCAGCGTCAACTTGAGAAGCAGGTGCGTTTGAAATTACCAGAGCGCCAACATTAACATTTCCTGACCCATCATTGGACGCTTCATTATCTACACCTTCATTTGTGTTATAAACTTCACCAACTTGTGATTGAGCAGCCAAAATCTGTTGATGAGGGTCCGACGGCACAGTCACTTGTTGATTGACCTCCTTTTCGACAAAACTGTTATTTTCAAATGGTTCTGACCCACCTTTTGAATTATATGAAATGTTGTTGCCTACTTGAGACGGCATATCGGCAACTAATTCATATTACTTTTGTTTAATTGTATTTCTTTTGGAGAAGATTCAAAATTCGGCGCACGACAGACATCTTTCGGAGGTTGATAAACGGAAGTCATAAGATTTTTGTTTTGTTTTGGTGGCATATCTATAACACAAAGATGATGGTTAAAAATTGAAATCAAAAGGGAAAACGGTGGTTATTTTGGGTTTCTTTTGGAGGGTTATTGTAGACGAAAATATCAAAGTTATGAGATTAATATAAATAAATAATATAACAGATCAAACACACCGATTAAACGATCGTATGATAAAAGTGTCTGGATACAGAGTAGGAGATTTTAGTTCTTAGTAAAGGGTTTATGAGAATGAAGAAAATAAATGACGACGATTGAAAAAGATATAAATATAAATAAAAGTAAATAAAATCACTCGGCTAAAGATTTTAATTTTTAGTCGGTTATTTTGCTATTAATTTTAATGTTAAATTCATTGTAATACAAATCACATTTCAAATTTCGAAATTAGTCTACACGCAACCTGCAAAACAACTGCTTAAGTACGGTTAACAGTCCACTTTTACATAGACCCACTAAAATATTGACACATATCTTAAACCGTGACCCACTTTATACACGTGGACCAATATGACAACTGTTGCCTTTTAATATGACGATTGGTCTAACCATGCTGATTATCTTTCAGTGAATAATATAATACTGAAATAATCTTCAGTGTATTTTAAAATCATTTAAATCCCTAGAAAGCAATATCCATATGAAACATTAGTCAGCACATTATTTTCTGAAAGCAATTAAATAAATAATATAACTAAGGCTTTCAGAATGTCCTAAGTTAATCAACACTGAGATTCACCGTTAACTAAACAATCAATTCCAACACGTATCAAAACAATGTGAAGCTAAAAACAATTGTCGACAATTAGGAAAGTCCATCAGTTTACATTAGCATACGATAACAAAATAATAAAACATGTCCTGATAACAAAATTAAACGTAATTATAATTGAAAAAAGGGATTATGAATTTCTAGCTTACATACAAGCAAGATCACCAATAAAATTTGATTTCAGCTTAATTGCAATATCATAATCCATAATGAGGGCACTAAGATCATCTGCATGTTTGATATCACGCCTCATCTCCGACTGAATAAATGAAAGACACAAAGCAGCAAACGGGGATGACACCTCCTTAAACGCTTCGAGCACCACAACTTTTGAGTTGATAGACGACCGCAGTCATCCCACATAATAAAACATCTCATGCATTCGATTGTAATCCTTCCGTAAATCAAGGTACAAATGATCAATCATCATTTGCTTCATCAAATTTTTCAGCGCGCTACTCTCTGAAATACAATCATTATCAACCTTAGCAAACTGGCTACTTTCTGACACATAATTACCCCTACCAGTTTCACAATTAATCCCATTTGAACCTGAGCCAACACAACCACGACGTACGACTTTATTTTGAGCCGAAGAACCCATTTTAATTAAATTTCAAAGAAGATATAAACAAAACAAAAAAAACACAAAAATGATATGACGAAAAAAATAAAACATCTCATGCATTCGATTGTAATCCTTCCGTAAATCAAGGTACAAATGATCAATCATCATTTGCTTCATCAAATTTTTCAGCGCGCTACTCTCTGAAATAGGATCATTATCAACCTTAGCAAACTGGCTACTTTCTGACACATAATTACCCCTACCAGTTTCACAATTAATCCCATTTGAACCTGAGCCAACACAACCACGACGTACGACTTTATTTTGAGCCGAAGAACCCATTTTAATTAAATTTCAAAGAAGATATAAACAAAACAAAAAAAACACAAAAATGATATGACGAAAAAAATAATGCACAATCAGACTTTATAAATGAAGATGTACGTGGGATACAAATATTACGGGAGATCGTGTCCTTAATTATCGGAACCATATATAAACCGTATGCATTCTGAAAAAGAATTAAAAGTAACCACCCTAAGTAAAATTATAGAAATGACACAGAAATAACTGAAAACACGAAGAAAAAAAAACTACTACCATTGACTTGGTCATAATTACTTCGAAAATTATATAACAAAAATATTAATATCAGCTAATACTTCGACATTAACATGATACAAAATAATAAATTCTTTATCAAATAATAAAAAACAAAGCAACCACATCTCTTATAAGTAATATACGAAACATATTATACTTTTCCGTACCATCAATTAACAAAATAATAAATTCTTTATCAAATAATAAAAAACAAAGCAACCACATCTCTTATAATTAATATACGAAACATATTATACTTTTCAGTACCATCAATTAACAAAAATAATATGCTGAACACAAAAATATAGCTGAACATACAAATCATTTCGACCAAACAAAATCCACATATCTTAACACATCATATTTTTATAAATATTAAATTATGGACATTGTTACTTACGAAGTAAAAATAATATATTGCAATTCTAAATAAAAAATATACGAGTATATAATAAAGTAAAAAATGGCGGTTCCAACATATCAAACGTCTAATCCGTGCACAGTCAATCATCATACTACTTGACTTTTTTGCTTGTGTACGCCGATTATACTATTCTTTATTTTAATAGTAAATAAATAGTCATGTTTCTTTTTTAACCTCTTAAAAAGATGAATATATAAAAAATACCAGCAATTCTCATTAACATGATACAAAATAATAAATTCTTTATCAAATAATAAAAAACAAAGCAACCACATCTCTTATAAGTAATATACGAAACATATTATACTTTTCCAGTACCATCAATTAACAAAAATAATATGCTGAACACAAAAATATAGCTGAACATACAAATCATTTCGACCAAACAAAATCCACATATCTTAACACATCATATTTTTATAAATATTAAATTATGGACATTGTTACTTACGAAGTAAAAATAATATATTGCAATTCTAAATAAAAAATATACGAGTATATAATAAAGTAAAAAATGGCGGTTCCAACATATCAAACGTCTAATCCGTGCACAGTCAATCATCATACTACTTGACTTTTTTGCTTGTGTACGCCGATTATACTATTCTTTATTTTAATAGTAAATAAATAGTCATGTTTCTTTTTTAACCTCTTAAAAAGATGAATATATAAAAAATACCAGCAATTCTCATTAACATGATACAAAATAATAAATTCTTTATCAAATAATAAAAAACAAAGCAACCACATCTCTTATAATTAATATACGAAACATATTATACTTTTCAGTACCATCAATTAACAAAAATAATATGCTGAACACAAAAATATAGCTGAACATACAAATCATTTCGACCAAACAAAATCCACATATCTTAACACATCATATTTTTATAAATATTAAATTATGGACATTGTTACTTACGAAGTAAAAATAATATATTGCAATTCTAAATAAAAAATATACGAGTATATAATAAAGTAAAAAATGGCGGTTCCAACATATCAAACGTCTAATCCGTGCACAGTCAATCATCATACTACTTGACTTTTTTGCTTGTGTACGCCGATTATACTATTCTTTATTTTAATAGTAAATAAATAGTCATGTTTCTTTTTTAACCTCTTAAAAAGATGAATATATAAAAAATACCAGCAATTCTCATTAACATGGATACACAATACATATATATGTACATAATAAAACTTGTATAAATAATGGAAAATGTTTGGTTATGATAAGTTGTATAACAGTAGCACGATCTTATTAATCAATACACAATACATATATATGTACATAATAAAACTTGTATAATTAATGGAAAATGTTTGGTTATGATAAGTTGTATAACAATAGCACGATCTTATTAATCAATACACAATACATATATATGTACTTAATAATTTGACATGTGAGAATCGAATATTACCACGAAGGGTTGTATCAAGGATGTACACACCAGAGAGACACGTCACTTAAAATTTTCTATTTTTTTGTTTTTGTTTTTTGACAACTGTAGACAATTATCACATCAGACACTCTAATAGAGTTTTTTTCTTTAAAAAAAACACAAAAACCAAGTGTACGCTAGTGATCACGATCACAAAATACCAAAATGAGGGAAAAGCCATAATAGTCCACCTAAAGGGACAAAAATATATTACAATACAACGTTGACTCCCACTCGAACTTGGTTCTCACAAAATAAAATACATCATACAATAACTTGCTTTCCAAATGGGCTACTGACACAATGATCCCCTCACCCAATACATAGTGGGAGGAAAAACAATCAGATACTCCTACAGAAGTAAAAAAAAATGTCAACATGATAATCGACACATATATAAGATAAGTCTTCACAAAAAACACGATATTTTAAATAAATATCATCAATTCGTAATCCCTTACCCCCGACATGTATTATGATAAATTTTTATAAATGTAATATTTTAATAATCAATAATAATTAATAAATCAACATTGACATAAAATGAAGCAAGAGTCCCAGCTAGGAAGATGACAAACATTAAACATTCTAACATGTTGATCATGTGAAAATGCTTGATTAATAAAGCTAACACGAATTTCACATTTATTGTTAAAAATTAAAGGATATAAGAAAGATGAATGTAAAAACCAGATTTTAGCTCAATGGTGGAAGACCATCCCCCTTGCATCAGGTCTTGTGTTCAAGCCTTGGGAGGACATAGCAATTAAATCCCTTTATGAGGGTTTGGTTTGGGTATACTTATGTGTTGGAAATATAAAATGGTGTTTAATTGTAAATTAGTTATTGTGGAAGGGGTTTTAGTATAAATAGGCTTGAATGTATATAAACCCTTACCACTTAACCTTGTAACTAACCTTGTATCAGAGCACATGATTTCTCGATATTGAAGAAGACTTCATGGACCCAGTGAAGCAATGCACATCTTTACCTAACCACTCAAGTATTTCTTAACAAATGCTTGGTTTATTCTCGCGGAGATTTTCACATTTCTATTGACTCTTCATTTGGAAGATGTTGATATTGAAAATGGGAGACACTCTGCTCCGGTCCCCGACTTCATTTGATCACTATTGAGTCTAGAGCGTACTTGAAATATCTTTCATTTGACTAGGACACAATGAGTCTTTATATGTCTTTGTGACATCGCATATCTTTGTGATATTGCCGGAACATTCATAGTGATATCATATTTTTGATATTCCATGATGATCGAATGGAAATCCTACCAATGCTAACATCATTTCCAACGTTGAACGTAGGTCTCACATTTTCATTTTATGAATTTGTCGAGTAAATGAGAAGTCTATGTGACCTCGGATTTATTTCCCAAAAAGTCTTTGAAGATAGTAAGACATGGTTATCGAACGCCTTTGTGACACTGACCATGTATTACATTCTTTAAAGCAATCTATCGGTTGAAAAGCCATAGACCGAACCATTTAGAGATAAGCTTTGTGAATTTCTCGTTGATAATGGGAAGTCCTAAAAATAGTAATCGTATTTTTAGGCCACACCATTAATCCTTTTGATTTGTGGTTGTGTCAACGGATCATTTTTATCCGGATTTCATTTCTCTTCGCACAAACACAAAGAACACAAACACCATATAAAAAAAATATGTTTTTCCAACAACGCAACCTTACATTCTAGTTCACCAATAGGTTCATTGGGAATTGGGAATTGGGTTGGATTAATTTGGTTGAATATTGTTTGTTGTGATCTACCGTTTATTCTATCAATCATTATTGTATGATGACAACGTTTCACATTTTCATCATAAGGGGGAGAAATGATTATATGATTGATAGATAGAGTTCAAGGATATAGGTAGAATTTGATTGATAGATATTTGTTCGAGGATGATTGTTGTGTTTGGATGTTCAAAGGATCGTTAGTTTAGGTGAAGAGAGTGAATAATTATCGTGCTAAGTTGAGAGATTGTTGAGAAAGTTAAAGGATTGATTCGAGATCGAGTTTATTCAAGATGAAGTACTGGTCGATAATTGAAAGATTTGATTGGAATAATTGACCATTTGTTTGATGATTAGAAAAGTTTGAGATTGAATGGAGATTGTTCTTTTGTTAATACTTGGATAGTTAAGTTCATTAATAGTTTGAAGAGATTGTTCAATTAAGGGGGAGCAAGAGTAAACTCATGAGTCGTTAAATATGCTCCGAAATGATTGTTTGTTCGAGGGGGGCAAGAGATTAAAGATTTGTTATTGAATTATTTGCTCCGAGATAGTTGTTTGATTAAGGGGGAGCGAATGTTAATTGATCAAAGAATCAAATGCTCCAAGATGCTTATTGATTCAGAGACAAGTTAGACCAAGAATTGAAGTTTTAAAGACAAAATCAAATTTCCGCATTCCAAAACCAAGCTTCCGCAATGCCAAGAGATTTCAAAGATAATCAAGCTTCCGCATCCAAAATAATTCAAAGAACACAAAGTCAAAACCAAGCTTCCGCATGCTACTCAAAGTTTGAAGTTACTTCTCCAAGCAACATCAAAATGAAATCAACATTCAAAATTTCAAGTTGTGAAAGCTCAAAAAGCAACAAAGATTTCAAAGATGCTTCCAAAGTATTCAAAGTTGCAAAAGAAGATCAAGATTTAATAAGTCATTGTCAAATATATTTGTTTGTTGAGAAGATTCAAAGTCAAGGTTGATACAAGACGTTGAAGACAATGAGAAAGCTTCAAAGTCCAATCAACATTGAAGATTTTTAACAAATTAAAATCAGAAAAGAATCTAAATATGTTGTCCCTTTTATTATTAACCAAAATTCTCGTCTTACAATCTTTCTGCTGCTTTACTTGTACATTTTCCTTAACAATAAACATTGCATTAACAGGTACGTTTTTTCAGTAATTTCTTATATATATAAGAATAACTGAATGAATTAGTGAATCAACTATATCTATAATTTATGGGATTTTTTACTTTACCATAACTTATATAATCGAATAACCGTCACTTGTAGAAATGAGGGTATTAGATTTTATTAGAGTATCATGTTTGCGTCGCATCCTGTAATAACTTTATAAGTAGGATTTAAAGAAGGATATCAATTTATTGAGAATGAATAAAGGAAGCAAATCACTTTAAAATGGATGATTATATTTTAACAAATTAAAACCAGAGAAGAATCTAAATATGTTGTCCCTTTTATTATTAACCAAAATTCTCGTCTTACAATCTTTCTGCTGCTTTACTTGTACATTTTCCTTAACAATAAACATTGCATTAACAGGTACGTTTTTTCAGTAATTTCTTATATATATAAGAATAACTGAATGAATTAGTGAATCAACTATATCTATAATTTATGGGATTTTTTACTTTACCATAACTTATATAATCGAATAACCGTCACTTGTAGAAATGAGGGTATTAGATTTTATTAGAGTATCATGTTTGCGTCGCATCCTGTAATAACTTTATAAGTAGGATTTAAAGAAGGATATCAATTTATTGAGAATGAATAAAGGAAGCAAATCACTTGAAAATGGATGATTATATTTTAACAAATTAAAACCAGAGAAGAATCTAAATATGTTGTCCCTTTTATTATTAACCAAAATTCTCGTCTTACAATCTTTCTGCTGCTTTACTTGTACATTTTCCTTAACAATAAACATTGCATTAACAGGTACGTTTTTTCAGTACTTTCTTATATATATAAGAATATCTGAATAATGTATGGGATTTTATACTTTACCATAACCTATATCATCGAATAACCACTTGTAGAAATGAGGGAATTAGATTTTATCAGGGAATCATGTTTGAGTTGCATCCTGTAATAACTTTATAGTATTTAAAGAAGGATATCAATTTACTGAGCATGAATAAAGAAAGTAAACCACTTTAAAATGAATGATTATATTTTAACAATATAATATCAGAAAAAAATATAAATATTATGCCTTAATACCTGATAAATATGACAATGTGTAGGATTATATGATGATTTGCACGATACTAAATCTTTTCCTTAAACAAAAGTAAGTATATAGTGGACATTCGTATGACATAATCTTAGAATTACAACCCCCCATTCAAGAGGTCTTGTGTTAAAGCCTTGAGGTGCATATAGTAAGACACCATATAAGAGCTTGAATTGGATATACCCAGGTTCAAGTATGAGCGGACACTTATTACCCGTATTAATTGTCACGCCTTCTGGTGAACTAATACGGAACTTTCCCCCAGCTGGGTATTTAAATAGGCATTTATACATCGATGAAGCTATATAGCGCGTACCCGACAAAGAAAACGTATAATAGACCTCCCGCTGTCGATTAATAGCATATGATGATATACAAATTGGACGTGCGAAAGTGCCACATATAATAGTTGCCATAGCCCTGTATGCACAAATTTTGGTTAAAATATATCAATGTATTGTATTTGCAGATACAGTCTTATAATGTACAGTTTAATTTACATGACCAGGCAGAAATAAAGACACAATAATAATGGCAACATCCCCGCATAAATATATAAAATATTTATTGTATTTAAGATTCTTGTACCGTTGATTACGGTTGTATTATTTGCAGAAATGTCTTCTGAAAATACAGAAAACACCCAGCAATCGTCTGAAGAATCCATGAAAACCCATTCACTAACTTATTCAGGAAAAAAGGACAAACAACAAATCATAACTTCACAAAGTATTCCAACTGGGAATTACGAAGAAGCAGAAGAACATGGAGAAGCACTTGGGATTGGAACATCAGCAGATCGGTCATTCAAAAAAAGAAAGGCCTCACCATTTTTTAAAATGCGACAATATACATCAAAATTCAGTCATGATACAGACACGCAGATGGAATCAGAAACGCTTATGAAAGAAACAGGTATGTGGTTTTTAATAATCATAACTTAAAATTTATGAAGAGAAGTAAAAATTTTATAGAATTTCTTGAAATTGTAGGATTCCCGTTGTTTGAAACTCTGCCAGATGGTAGATATTGTCACCGCACATTTGAGTCGATGATACCATTAGGTTCGCTGACACCAATGCTAGAAAGTACATGTTCAGATTTGTCTCAACTTTACAATAAGGCCATGTTTGCTGCTGCTGTGTCTGGGAATGTGATGGATACAAAATTACATAAAATGGAGCAAGAACTGTCAAGATGCAAAGCAGAATTGGAGAAGGTACACCAATATGATGAAGCTAACAAAGAGTTGAAGAAGGTAAACCAAGATAATAAATTAATATATTGCGTCTGTAAAAAAAATATGTTTACATTTATTATATAATAAAACTCAAAAAATGAGAGATTACAGTTGAAAGAAGATAGTTGTCATCTGAAGGAGCTATTGTATGCGGAGGTTCAGCAATCAAAACAAATATCAAATGCACTTACTACGTTGCAAGAAGAACTATCAAGTTTCAAATACAAGATAATGGACTGTAAGTCCCAACTCAATAGATGGTACTACCTGAAAACACCTCTATGTCGATGGTGGAGTTACTTTGCAATATAAACGCTGAACTGGAGACGACCAGTTACAGAGAGTATATACCAAGTTCTAGATAGATTACTTATTTAAGTGACAATAAGTAATGAACAATGCAATAATATAAAATACTTGTAAAGTAAATTGGTGAGACAATATGTAATTTTCAAGTGTAATTTATTTATTAACTTTAAATAAATTACAAGGTTGTTGCGGAACCAAGATAATACAAGTATGTAAATATCCTAACAACCTATGAACTACAATTGATCTACACTTGGAATTTCTTTGAACAATCGAAACACTTAAAGTTGTGAAATGTTCCTTTTTACGATGGAGAGAATATTACACAAGTTCACCAAGAATATTGCAGGTATGCAAAGTGTGAAGTGTTCTCACTTTTTATTCATGTTGTGCAATGACTTGTATTTATAGGCAAAGTTAACATTGGGATGTTAACTTTGGCCGTACAAATATGGTTGAGAACATTTAAGGAATAGCATTTAATTCCTTAAAATGTTGTGTAAAGTTGCAGTATAAAGCAACTTTACTCAACCAGCTTTATGTACCTTTTTGTACATAAATAATAAGATAAATCTTATTATCCAGGTAATAGCACATAAAGCATAAAAGTTAATTCCTCGTAATCAGTGTAACTGACTAGAATGTCAACTGGGCTTCGCTGCCATTGTCATTCTCTATCTTCCACTTGTTGTCTTCGACTCCAACTGGAAGGATTCTTCAACTGGTCAGTTCTCAACTGGAGGAAGTCTTCAGTTGCATTGACTGTACGATGCAACTGGACTTCAATATATTTCTGGACAAATCTTCTTGGTCTCCAGGTGCAACTGGAGACTGGCCAGTTTCACTGAAACTGGTCCTAACAAATTCCCCCTATTTGTCCTGAAATATTGCCAAGTCCTTTTCAGTTCTTGTATCTGTACAAGTGTGAACTGGAGAGACTTGTTCGATTAAATCTATCTAAGTTTTCCAAGGCATTTTTATAGATCAATAAATGCCTTGGGTTTTTTTTTTTTAAGTTTGTTAGATCTAATCTATTATCTACCTTGTGGTTACAAACTGGTAACTTCATTTATACAAGGAAAAGAAATTTACACAAGTTACAGAATGTAAATAAAATTACAAGTAGATAAATTGAAAAGAGAACTTAATTAGATGGCCCTTCGCCAGTTCGTCTTCTCTTTGACACTGAAGAGATAGGTTGTGAGTCTTCAGGATCAATGTTCAACTTCAGCTCCAGATTCTCTTTGTGTTGAATTTGCCCTTCAAGAAGTTGACCCATGCTTTCTCAAACCTATTCTTTTGTGCCTTTGCTTCCAAAAAGTTTACCATTTCCAACCATTCAGATAACCCATATTGCATTGCCCTCTGACATAACTAACTGCAACATGAAAGTACTCGGTGCCTGGCTTGATAGTAACAAACACACCATTAATTACCCCACGGTGTCTTCTGGTTGCCATGATCTGGGAGTAATACTCTCTTGCTTCAGATTCATTTGTTATTTTAATACTCCCAGCTCCAGCAGCCAGTACAGCAGACTTGATGTCATCATTCGATACATCGCCAGTTGGTTCTATGAATGTTCTAAGGTCAGCATCTCTGGTCAGTGGTTTTCTTGGTTGAGGGTTCCTCCTTGGTGGATTCAAAACCTTTTTCACAACCTTCTTTACATTTTCAATCCTTTTCAAAATCCCACTGGCCCTGTTCTCCTTTGCCTTCTCCACTGATATATTAAAATTTCTGGCATCCAGTTCAACTTCATCATCAGGATAGTGTCTGTCTAATTCAACATCAAGCATTTCTTTCAACATGTCAACTATCCTGGGATCATTCTTTACTCTGGCATACTCCTCCTTAGTGATTCCCAATAAATGAGCATCACTAATATCAAGCAATCTTAATTTTGCGAGATGCTCTCTGGCTTTAACTTGGTTGGCTTGTTTCAATTTCTTTCTTTCTTTTATTTTATTACCAAGCCTTGCCAGACGCTTTCTATCACTTTCAGAAATTGGAGGAAGTACATCAGCATTGCCAGTTTCCAACATTGGTACATCAGTGGCCGGTTGGGCTACATCAGATGCTAAACCTTTACCTTTGTCAATAACATTCCCCCTATCACTTATATTACCAGTTTCATCAATTCTTTGCTCACTAGCTTCAGTACTGGCAGCCACAATCATTTCACTACCTATTTGAGTTCCAGATGGATTACTTTTAGTTTGAATTTGTGCAAGAACTGCACTTCTTTCCCCCTTGGCAGCATCTAGACCATCCCTAATAACTTCCCATTCAGAATGGTGAGCTGGCAACCGGTCAAGAGGCTGCCACGATTGCATGTTCTTGCATTCTTTGAATATGGTGCACATCATCCTGAAAGATCTCCATAGGTGGTTGGTTTCTTTTGACTGGTCAGAACATTTGCTGCAACTTGTTCCTAACCAGTTTTCAGTTCATTCAAGGTCTTTGAATCTTCATCCAGACCAGAAACCACCTTGTCCTTCACCTCTTCATCCTTTTTCTTCAAATTATCCACTTTAGTTGTCAGTTTGTCAATAGACTGAGAGTGAATGGATACCTGGGTGTTTAAATTATCAATGCTGCCCCTCAACTGGTTGATCTCATTTGTGAGTGGGGCCAGATCAACCTGAGGAGTGGCCAGCTTGGTGATCTCAGCTATCACCTTTTCAATCAATTGTGTTTCCCTTGCACCCAGTGTATCATCAATTCTCTGAACAACTAAAGTCATCAACTGTTGCCTAAGCTCAGTCACATTTAGGCCAGGTTTTTCAACCAATTTATTTACCTGCCTTTCAATCTCTTTCAAATCAACCTCTGATTGTCTTACAGTATTTCCCAGCAGGTTAGAGATTGAAGTAGTGACTCTTGACTGAGTAAGGTCGAAGGCTTCCTTTAGAGAAACAGCCAGATTGTTACAGCCCTCGACCAGCTCATTGAGCTTCTTGAATACTAAGTCCTCATTATTAGCAAACTTGTTTATCCCCAGATCAACAACCTTAGAATTTGTTGTTGTATCTTTGTTGTATCTGGAGAGGGACTTGGTATTTTTGTCAATTGTCTTTTGAACATCCTCCACCCTATGAATAAGATTTTGGATGTCGGCTTGAAAGGAGGCAAATTGAGTGTCCAGTGACGGGGAAGAATGTGTCACTGGACCAGCAGCAGCTACTACTGGAGCAACTGGACGAGGCAAATTGAGAGAAGCCTCCCCAGTTGACATTCCAACAGTTGAAGAAATAGTAGGAGTGGTGGTAGAAGAAAGGACTGGAAATTCAAATTGTTGGACATGCTGAGAATGCTCAGGTGTGTCCAACGGCGGCGGTGGTGGTGGCATTTCTCGAAGGAGTGAGAATTTCCCAGATGGTGATGGTGACATACGTCTGTTTCCAGACATATAGTTATAAGTGGGAAAAGGAATATTTGTAGGCTCATTTTCTTGAGTTTGTAAAAGTGAAATTGAAACATCTGGAGGTGAGACATGAGATGAAGGGTTTTGATCTTGTACAGAAGACTCAAAAATCTCAATGTCTGATGCAGTACCTTCTGAATCCGAAGACTCAATAAGGATTTCCTCGTCATTAACACCCATGTCCAGATCCATGAATGTAACTGAGGGCTGACCAGATGGGTCAGTCTCCAGATGACCTTCTCCAGTTTCCTGGAAGGTTGCATCTGTTGGAGGATCAGATACCGAGGTATCTTCACCAGGGATAGAGGTCACTGGGGTTGCCTCAGTTATAATTTCTCTATCCACAACCATAACATCATCGGCCGAAGAGTTAGGAACCTCAGTCTCCAGTAGTGACTGGCCAGAGACTTTGTCAGTTCGTGCAATAGAAGTGTCAGAAAGGCCGTGGACACTTTGTGCTGACTCAAACTCTATTCTGGGTTGGGGTAGCCCAGTTTCATTTTCACCACCCTCTCCTACAGAAATTGCGAGGGTGGCTGCTTGCGGTTGTCCCATTTGACTTTCTCCAGGTTCCTGTTGGGAGGAAACTGGAGGGATGGTCAGGTTTCTACTGTCAGTGGCAAGTGCTGACAAGGTCCTAATGCGACGTATTCTTGTTGCCTTTGGAACTCCTGAAAGACCTGTTGGGAGGTCTCCAGGGAAAATGGTTGTGGGGACAGACACGCTGGAGCTGGAGGGGTTAGACTGTTGTTCGGGCTCGGCAATGGTCACAATTCCAGCAGACGAACTGGTGGGTCCCTCATTATTTTGAGGCCCGCCCAGTTGTCTTTCCGACTCACCTTGGACTGGTGCATCGGTTTTTGCGAATGCCAGCCGCATTCTATCTGGAATGTCGACCTCTCCAGCTTCAGATACTAGAGAGTCAAGATTCCTCAACAAATCTGGGACAGTGTAAAGTGAATATGTGCTTAAATAAGCTTCACTGCCCAGAATTTGTAGAAAACAAAGAGAGAGAAACCTGGAGAAGGGGATACATAGTCCCCTGGTGCCCTTCAGTTTTTGAACCAGGCTTCTGAAAAGGATATCAGCAAAATCCACTCTCAATCCATTCCACAAGCAGTATGCCATCTCTGCCTGTGCGGAGTTAATCTGGTCAAGTCCACCAGAACTCCCACCCATACTTTCCACAAGGTGGATGAAAAAGTACCTCCATGAATGTGTAAGACCCTTCATGGTCATCGCACCTTTAGTTTTCAAAACCCCTTTCTCCAGGCACTCCTTATGTCCCATATCAAAGAGGACCTGGCGAAAATTAATGTTTGGGGAGATGACAACTGGAGATTCACCCTCTCTCCAGTAGTTGAGGTGTAAAGCATCCCTCAACACATCTGCTGATAAGGTACACCGGACTGTTCCACCTTTTAATGTGAAAGTGATGGAAGAACAATCGGAAGAAAGAGAAGCAGTGTACCAGAAATCACACAAGTAGTCGTGAAACATCTTGCGTGGGTTTAAAGAGAATGAGGGTCCAATTGGAGAATCCTTCAAAAATCTTTGGATTCTCCCAATAAGGGTATTGGACCCTTGGGTTCCTTGTAAACTCGCCATCGGATTATTCGGATTTAATTTGATGAGCGTAGTGTTACCAGGAGCATCAGATGCCTGTTTGACATCTGGTGACGGAGCATATGGACAGATAAGAGATTTACATCTCTTGAACGGGATGATTTAGGTGCCATTGGAAAATGAAATTGAAATTTTGGAATTAGGGTTCTTGATTTATGAAGCAGAGAGAGAAAAGAAGCAATTTTAGATGATTGGGAAGTAAATGAAAAGAATGTAAAGGGAAGTAAATGTGATCGGAGTAAATAAGGGTATTTATAAGGAATTCAAGATCCCAATGAAATTCCAAAAATTATATTTTATTTAACAAAATCAATTTTGTAGATATTTTTACAAAATAAGTTTGAATTTTGAAATAAAAACATAATTTACCGTGTCAGCATTAAATGCTACGACGGCTTAACTTACCCACGCGCCCACTAATTTTCATTTTCCCAATAAAAACAGTTGTCATTTACCAAAATGTCTTTAAACACGTCAGATGACGATATCAAGTGGTTTAAAACACTCGAGTACCATCACGTGTCACAAATATTGACCAAGTATTTTCAAACGTTATGAAAAATTAAGACAAGACTGAACCTGGTCACTGGAGGACTAGTCCAGCGCCAGTTTCCAACTGGAGAGTTCTCCAGTTGCCATTTTCAAACAAAACGAATTTTAGTCAGAAAATTATTTTGAGTCTTTCCCCCTAAAATGATGATCCAGAAATCGATTAGTGCCAGGATAGTATCACAAAGGCGTTCGATAGCCTGGCGAGCAAAGATTATCTGGACCTCCTCAACTGGAGAACTTCATCAGTGTCACTGACGCGTTCATAACAAAAATCTCCAGTTTTAAGGATTTAACATTCCCAGTTCGCTGATGAGATTTTTAAAGGTTTTCTCATCAAGAGGTTTTGTAAAAACATCAGCGAGCTGTTTGTCAGTGGGGATGAAATGTAATTCAATGTCTCCTTTCATAACATGATCGCGAATAAAATGATACCTGATGTCAATATGCTTTGTCTTGGAGTGCATCACTGGGTTGTGAGATATAGCAATTGCACTAGTGTTGTCACAAAAGATTGAGGTCCTTGTATACTTTTGACCATAATCTAGTAACTGGTTCTTGATCCAGAGAATCTGGGCACAGCAACTGGCCGCAAAAATGTACTCTGCCTCAGCAGTGGACATAGAGACTGACGTCTGCTTCTTACTGGTCCAACTTACCAGTTTTCCTCCAAGGAAATGACAACCACCAGTTGTTGATTTTCTATCTATGTTACAACCTGCATGATCTGAATCTGAATAACCCATTAGATCTAACCCTGAGCCTTTGGGGTACCAAAGACCAAGATTAGGACACCCTTTCAGGTATCTAAAGATACGCTTAACAGCATGCAAATGTGATTCTTTAGGGTTAGCCTGAAACCTGGCACATAGACATGTTGCAAACATTATATCTGGTCGACTGGCAGTTAAATACATCAGTGAACCAACCATACCACGATAGTCAGTTATGTTCACTGGTTTGCCAGTTGGGTCAGAGTCCAAATTTAATGGTGCTGCAATAGGTGTGTTTTTCGATGGGATTGAATCATATTTGTATTTTCTTAACAAATCTCTGACATATTTTCCTTGGTTTATGAAAATTCCATTTTCAGTTTGCTTAATCTGAAGACCTAAGAAAAATGTTAATTCTCCCATTAAACTCATTTCATACTCAGATGACATGATTTTAGAAAACTTTTTACACATTGCATCATTAGTTGAACCAAATATAATGTCATCAACATAAATTTGTACCAATAAGATATTACCTTTTTCTTTCAAGATAAATAAGGTATTATCTATTGCACCTCTTTGGAAGCCATTTTTAAGAAGATGTTTAGTTAAAGTATCATACCAGGCTCTTGGGGCTTGTCTAAGACCATACAAAGCTTTGTTCAGTCTATAGACCCAGTGAGGATGCTTCTCATTGATGAAGCCTGGAGTCTACTTAACATACACA
Organism: Erigeron breviscapus; assembly: GCA_034093135.1. Lineage (NCBI taxonomy): Eukaryota > Viridiplantae > Streptophyta > Magnoliopsida > Asterales > Asteraceae > Erigeron > Erigeron breviscapus. The sequence continues at coordinate 200,111,284 of CM067167.1, read as the reverse complement.
ACTTCTTCCAATGTTCCATTAAGGAACGCACTTTTGACATCCATCTGGAAGACTTTAAACTGCAGATGGACTGCATAAGCCAGAAAAATTCTGATGGCTTCAAATCTTGCAACTGGAGCAAAAGTTTCATCAAAGTCAACGCCTTCTGCTTGACAATAACCCTGGGCAACTAATCTGGCCTTGTTTCTTACAACATGGCCATCTTCATCCATCTTGTTTCGGTAGACCCATCTTATACCAATGGGTTCTTTCTTTAACCCTGGTAGACAAGGAACAAGCTCCCACACATTATTCCTTTCAAACTGGACGAGCTCTTCTTGCATAGCTTCCACCCAGCTTGGGTCTGCCATAGCCTCGTCAATCTTCTTCGGTTCAATTAGTGATAAGAAGGTGACGTTTAAGCATTTGCTCACTGGTGGCTCTTCTAGTCTGAACCCTACTATTTGGATCTCCCACAATCTGTTCAATTGGATGTGCTCGAGTCCATCTAGTGTATTGACTAGGCTGGTGAATTACAATATCAGTGCAAGTCACCTGTCGATCTTCTTCAGTTGCAGCAGCTTCTGGAGGAGGATCAGTCCAAACTACTTCTACATCCTCATCAGAGTCAATGAGGACATGATTTGCATCATGAAATTCTTCATTAAAAGGCATTTCTTGAAGAACTGGAGAAGTTGGAGTTTGAACTGGTGCTGATATTGGAGTGGCACGTACATCAGATCCAATCACCAATTCCTGTGGTAAATTGAAATTGATGGAGGGATAGAATGAGGTGTCACTGGTGGCGCTTTTCTTCTTAACTGGTTCCAATTTGTTGCAACTGTAAACATCTTTTGGTGAAACAACTGACTGGTGAACTTGGTCAGTTTCACCAAAATTTATTGGAACAACTGGAGAAATATCAATGCTTGGTCTCTTGTTGATTGCTTCAGTTGATTCGTCGAATGTGACATGAATTGTCTCATGAACCTTTTGGAGTCTATAATTATAAACTCTAAAGGCCTTTCGAATATCTGAATAGCCTAAGAATACACCTTCATCAGCTTTTGCATCAAACTTTCTAAGCTGACTGGAATCGTTTAAAATATAAACTGGACAACCAAATACATGAAAATATCCAATATTTGGTTTACGATTCCTGAGTACTTCATAGGCAGTCTTCTTATGTCTCTTGATGTAGACTGACCGGTTTTGGGTGTGACAAGCAGTTGCAACTGCTTCAGCCCAGAAACTGGTGGGAAGACCTGATTCAGATAGCATACTTCTGGCTGCTTCTATCAGTGTGTGATTCTTTCTTTCCACAACTCCATTCTTCTCTGGAGAGTGTGCTGATGAGAAGTTTTTGAGAAAGAAAACAAGACGATCTTCATACCAAGATCGTCTCATTTCCTAGATACCCAAGACGATCTTCACCAAGATCGTTTTTAACAAGAGTGTGTTGTGGTAGTGTTTGATTCTGGCTAATTAATCCGAAAGGATTGGTTTGGTCAATTCAAATACTTAGAAGTTTTTGAGAAAGAAAACAAGACGATCTTCATACCAAGATCGTCTCATTTCCTAGATACCCAAGACGATCTTCACCAAGATCGTTTCATACCTGAGATACCCAAGACGATCTTAACCAAGATCGTCTCATTCCTAGATACCCAAGACGATCTTCACCAAGATCGTCTCATTTCCTAGATACCCAAGCCGATCTTAACCAAGATCGTCTCATTTCCTAGATACCCAAGACGATCTTCACCAAGATCGTCTCATTTCCTAGATACCCAAGCCGATCTTAACCAAGATCGTCTCATTTCCTAGATACCCAAGCCGATCTTAACCAAGATCGTCTCATTTCCTAGATACCCAAGCCGATCTTAACCAAGATCGTCTCATTCCTAGATACCCAAGACGATCTTCACCAAGATCGTTCATTTCCTAGATACCCAAGACGATCTTCACAAGATCGTTTTTAACAAGAGTGTGTTGTGGTAGTGTTTGATTCTGGCTAATTAATCCGAAAGGATTGGTTTGGTCAATTCAAATACTTAGAAGTTTTTGAGAAAGAAAACAAGACGATCTTCATACCAAGATCGTCTCATTTCCTAGATACCCAAGACGATCTTACAAGACCGTTTCATACCTTCAAAACCCAAGACGATCTTGCTTAGAACGATCTCTTTCAAAACGATCTCATCCAGGACGATCTTCACAAGATCGTTTCATTTCTCATACTTAACCAAATTTTCACAAAAGATTCCAGGACGATCTTCACAAGATCGTTTCATTTCCTGTTTCTCAAGATCGCTTCATTTTCTATCAATCACAAGATCGTTTCATTTCCTGTTTCTCAAGATCGCTTCATTTTCTATCAATCACAAGATCGTTTCATTTCCTGATTAACCAAATTTTCACAAAATTCCAGGACGATCTTCACAAGATCGTTTCATTTCCTGTTTCTCAAGATCGCTTCATTTTCTATCAATCACAAGATCGTTTCATTTCCTGTTTCTCAAGATCGTTTCATTTTCTATCTCACAAGATCGTTTTTAACAAGAGTGTGTTGTGGTAGTGTTTGATTCTGGCTAATTAATCCGAAAGGATTGGTTTGGTCAATTCAATCTAAATCTCGAGATTGAATTTTGAGTTTTGGCGCGAATTTTGAGGGATTTGAAGCTGTTGTGTTTTGTGTTGAAGTTTGTTCATAATTTGGTTGCGGACATGAATTCAAACAGTTTGCCAGTTATTTCGTGATCTAACTCCTAGTAATTCAAAAGATATTGAAGTTTTAAAAAGTTGTTAATGGAGTTTTTCTGGAAAATTGTTGAGATGAAGAAGATGACCAAGACGATCTTCACTAGGACGATCTTCCTAAGATCGTTTTAGTTCCAGTGATTTGTGACTTGTTAGACGATCCTCACAAGATCGTTTTTAACAAGAGTGTGTTGTGGTAGTGTTTGATTCTGGCTAATTAATCCGAAAGGATTGGTTTGGTCAATTCAAATACTTAGAAGTTTTTGAGAAAGAAAACAAGACGATCTTCATACCAAGATCGTCTCATTTCCTAGATACCCAAGACGATCTTCACCAAGATCGTTTCATTACCTAGATACCCAAGACGATCTTCACCAAGATCGTCTCATTTCCTTGAATTATTTCAAACCAAAATCACTTTTATTCAAGACCGTTTCACATCAAGATCATTTCATTTTCAGATTATTTTCATTTCAAGACCGTTTTATTTTTCAAGACCGTTTCATTTTTAAGATCGTTTCATTTCTCATACTTAACCAAATTTTCACAAAAGGTTCCAAGACGATCTTGCTTAGAACGATCTCTTTCAAAACGATCTCATCCAGGACGATCTTCACAAGATCGTTTCATTTCCTGTTTCTCAAGATCGCTTCATTTTCTATCAATCACAAGATCGTTTCATTTCCTGATTAATTCAAGATCGTTTCATTTCCTGATCTTACCAAGATCGTTTCATTTGCCATTTTAAATTCAATTCAATTTTTCAAATCAAATCAATCTCTAATGGCTTCTCGTGAAGCATTGGCATTGGGTTCAGATACAAGACCTCCAGTTCTCTACCGTGGTTCTTACGGACTATGGAAGAAACTTATGGACTATGGAAGAAACGATTTATGGACTATGTGGAAAGTCAGACAAATGGTCACATGATGAAAGATTCCATCCTTAATGGACTTGCCGTTCATCGCCATCCCACTACTGATGCAATTATTCTGACTCCTGATCTGTTGAATGCTGAACAAAAGGATCAAACAGCTGCAGATAACAGAGCTAGGTCATGCCTATACAAAGCTCTACCGGATGAAATCTATGGCTCTGTTGATTCTTATGATACAGCCAAGGAGATATGGGATGAGGTGGCTAGACAGATGGAAGGAGCTGACGTGACTTCGACCATAAGATTGACAAATATTCTGACTGAGTTTGACAACTTCTCCAAATTGCCTGATGAATCTCTTGAAACTGTCTACTACAGATTCTGCAATGTCATAAATGAGCTAAGGAAGAACAATGTCAAGAAAACTGAGATTGAGCTAAACATCAAATTCATCAAAGCTCTTGGTCCAGAATGGGAAGATTTTGGAACACAGATCAAGCAACATCAAAATCTGACCAAGTTCACCATTCATACTCTTTATGAATCCTTCAAACTCAATGAAAACCAAGTACTAAGCAAAGCTTCATCAAACAAAATGCCAGAAGTTGTATCTTCTGATCCTTTGGCATTGATAGTTGAGAAGAAGATTTCTGAAGCTCTTAAGAGGCAAATGGTGGTTGTTTCTTCGTCTGATGAGGAGGGAGATGATCTGATGGCTACAAGAGATGGTGTTTCAGATGAACTATATCAAGCTCTTGCTGCGGTAACAAAGCATTTCAAGAGGAAATTTTACAAAGCGAGGCCAACAAACAACAATCTCCGCACCTCTTCTACAAGTGCATTTCCCAAGAAGGAACACTATCATCCAAGGAGCAATGAGCAAGGTGAAGCTAATGGATCAAGGTATGGTGAAAAGAAGGAAGCCTATGAAAAACCAACTGTTGAGAAGGGTAAGGCATCAGACAAAAAGTGCTACAATTGTGGTATTCCTGGACATTTTGCCGTTGACTGCAAACAACCTCGAAAGCGGGACTATGAGTACTACAAGCAGAAGATGCTGTTAGCCAAACAAGTTGAAGCAGGACATGCATTGCTTGCTGAAGATGACAAATGGCTGTTGCTCACTGATGATGAAGATCAAGATCTCTCCGCTAATGTTTGCTATATGGCAAGATTGGCCAAAAACAAAGTCCTTGAAGCAGAAAGCACTGATGATGAATACCCAGATGATGAGGTAAATCTCGACTCTACTTTTTCTTTGGTTAAAAACAAAGAGTCTTGTAGATTAGCTTTATCTAATTTAACAACTCATATCAATTCTTTAGCCAACAAAAATAAAAAGTTGACAAATAGCATTTCATTTTCTAAAAGGCATTGAGATTGAGAATCTTGAAAAACAAGTTGAGGAATTTAAAAAGAATATACTTTTCTATCAAGAAAAGCTATATAAAGTTGAACAAAATCCTTTCTTGAATTTCACTGCCTATTTCAACAAGTCAAAAATTGACAAAACAGAACTTCTTCTCGGGTTGGGATTTGAGAATATCACACCATTGCAAAAAGCCAAAGAGGAGATTGAACCCTTGTATGATGAAAAATTTCTACGACTTGGTATGATACAACAATTTATTCGTCCATTGAATGATGAATTTGAGACTGATGACGTTGAGAGAACACCAAAACAGGAATTTTTGGTTAATTATGATGCAATAAATGATTCATACAAAACAAAAGAATCTTCAATTTTCAAATTGGAAGAAATTGAATCAAATTTTCAAAACCAAGAATCTGTCGGTAATCTACCAAAACCAACTAAAATGTACTTTCCAACCACATTTTTGGAAAAACAAATAGAGGGTTTACAACAAAAGGTGAAATCTCAACAAAAAGTTATTAATCACCTCAAGTCTCAAAGTCCGAACTCAGAGGATAAATGTATTGCTGTTGATACTAAGAAAGTTTGTGAGAATGTTTCTACTCAAACTGACCAAAAAGCCTCAGTAGAAAATTCTACCCAAACTACTTGTGATTCATCCACCTATACCTCTACCCAGACCTTGACTGATTCTCTTGAATGTACTTGTCAAAATACTGCTACTTTTATAGCTGATGATTGTGTGCAATCTGTTTTTTCTGATGAAGAACTTGCACATAGTTTAGTTTTGATATGGTACTTCTATAGGTTTTTCACATGCAACACTGTTGATGAGTTAGTTGTTCACCCTAAGCCTAGTGCTAGTATAGGTGTTGATACGTCTACTCAATTTTCTTGTGAGACCAAAGATGTGTCAGTTCAAGTTGACCTAATTTCTGAGAATACCCATGATGTGAAGTTGGACACAAAGATTCCTGATTTTTCAAAACTTTCAAATGAATCTGAAACTAATCGATCTCCATTGAAATTTTCATTTTCCAAAGATTTCACAAAGAATGATTTTGATAAATTCATGGAGGGAGAATATGTTTTTAATTCAGAAACTGAGAAAAAGATTGAATCTACCAAAATCAAAGTGGAAATAAAAGTGGAATCTCAAAAACCATTGTCCAAAGCTCCAACTTCATATTACTCAAAGAAACGAGTTAAGACCAAACTCGTCAAGACTGAACCAAAGACCATTAAGTTAGAAACCTTTGTTGCTACCCCAGTGAAACATGTCAAAAAGGAACAAGCTGAAACCCCACACACGACAAAGTACACCAAAGTGAAACTTCCGAAAGACTATCCTAATGCTTCTCAAACTAGCTCTCAATCTAGTTCTATACCTAAGGTGTCTAAGTCTAGCAATGTTTCGCTAACTAAGGATACATCAAATGGTTCAACTAGATATAGGGATAGATATGGATGGTTTTCTCATGATAAACCAAAGAAGCAAGAAGTTTCCTCACCTCCAAAAGATTCCAAAAAGATAAGAGTGTTTAAAACTCCTAGTTCTAATCTTCTTAATTTCAATTCAACAGGTGGAAAGAGTTTAACTAGTGGTGCTAGATGGGTTGCTAATACTTTAGTACCTAAGATCACTAGTAATCTAAAGAATGCTGAGAAAAAGATGAAAAGAAGGAGGAGAAAATCTGTCAATGGGAGGAAAGGTGTTACTGTAAATCAAAACAATTCATCTGTGTATAATAATGTTGAATGTGCCAAGGCAAGGCCTTGTGAGCTTGTAAACAATTTTAATTCTCGTATGGTTGATGTGAATGCTTGTAGACATGTTACTTTTAACTCTAATGTGAATGTTCGTACCTTTTATTCAAATGTGTTTGTTGATAATGTGCTTGTCAATGCTTATGTTGATTCAACAACATGTTTGAATGCGAATCCTAAGTTATATCTCCTGCCTGTTTTAACTAACCATAAAGGACCCGTCCTCAAGTGGGTACCTAAAAACGGTTAAATTTCATTGATTGCAGGAAATAACCATCTGTGTTTGGATACTCGATTCCGGGTGTTCGAAACACATGACTGGAAATAAATCTTTGCTCAAGAATTTCGTTGAAAGATTCATGGGAACAGTTCGCTTTGGAAACAACAATTTCGCTCCTATCTTAGGTTATGGAGACATTGAACGAAATGGAATCATCATCAAGAAAGTTCACTATGTTGAAGGATTAAGTCACAACTTGTTCAGTGTTGGACAATTCTGTGATAACAATCTTCAAGTTCTGTTTCGAAAATCTCTTTGCAAAGTCCAAACTCTAGATGGAGTTGATATTCTTTGTGGTGATCGTGATGATAACCTGTTTACCGTCAATCTTGATGATAACCAACCAACTGATAATATTTGTCTCATTTCAAAGGCTACTTCAAAGAATTCTTGGTTATGGCATAGAAGGCTCTCTCATCTGAATTTCCAAACTATCAATACTTTGGTCAATAAGCATCTTGTTGAAGGCTTACCTGACTATAAGTATGAAAGTGAGCATGTTTGTCCTTCTTGTGCTGTTGGGAAGATCAAAAGAACTTCTCATAAACCGAAGAAATCTCCAAATTCTTTAGCACCTCTTCATTTGCTTCACATGGATCTTTGTGGGCCGATGAAAGTACAAAGCCGAAATGGGAAGAAATACATCTTGGTTATTGTTGATGATTATTCAAGATATACGTGGGTCAAGTTCCTTGCATCCAAAGATGAAACAACTCAGATGTTGATAGATTTCATCACTAATACTCAAGTAAATCTTCAACTTCCAGTTCGTTACATCCGTTCGGATAATGGAACTGAGTTCAAGAATGCTGTTTTTGATGAATTCTGCAACTCCAAAGGAATCACTCATCAATTTTCAGCAGTTCGCACCCCACAACAAAACGGTGTTGTTGAAAGGAGAAATCGATCGCTGGTAGAAGCAGCAAGGACAATGCTTGCTTATTCCAAATTACCATCCAATATGTGGGCTGAAGCTGTTGACACTGCCTGTCACACTCAGAATCGGTCCATTATCAATCAGCGTTTCGAAAAGACTCCTTATGAGGTTATTAACAAACGCAAACCCAACATCAACTACTTTCACATATTTGGGTGTGTTTGTTACACGTTGAATGATCGGGAGAATCTTGGAAAGTTCGAGAAGAAAGGTGATGAAGGATATTTTGTTGGTTATTCCAAAACATCAATTGCCTATCGAATCTATAATCGTCGAACCAACACAATTCAAGAAACAATGAATGTTTGGTTTGATGAGATGTCAGGCATGATTTTTGAGCAAGAAAGTTTGCTACCAACAAGTAATGATCCAAGTGCTTCAAGTCCTTCTACAAGGAATTCTACCTTAGCTTCTAAATTCAAGAAGTTCCAACTCCTACAAGTGATGAATTAGATATTCTTTTTGAAGAATTCTACAATTCAAAACTGATTCATGATCAAGAACCTCAAGTCATCGTTGAACCAAATGAAACTCTTCATAACAACGATTCAGTTCCTGACAATATTCATGAATCTTCATCAAGTTCTTCAGAGCAAGAATCCTCGTCTCCTGATACTTCTCCACCATTCTCTCAGGATAATTCTTCTCAAGTGAATGTTCAAGAACAACCTTCTCGATTAACTCAGACAACAAATCCATTGAACACTCCAAGTGTGTATGTACCACTTGACTTTGATCATCCAGCTTATGAGGAAAGAATTACACCAAGTTATGATAACATCTCTCAACATAACTCAAGCTTTAATGATGATGATGTTGATCTTCAACAACAAGATCTCCTTCCTCATGATCACAAGTGGACACGTATGCAGAAATACCATCCTACTGAACAAATTATTGGAGATCCACAAGCAGGAGTAACTACTCGTACTTCAGTGAATGAGTGTCTCGTTGCACTTTCTCTTAGCAATATCGAACCCAAAACAGTATCTGAAGCTCTTCGAGATCCAGAATGGGTTAAGGCAATGCAAGAGGAACTCGCACAATTTGAAAGACTGAAGGTATGGAGATTAGTTCCAAATCCTAGAAAAGATGATCCAATCGGAACGAAGTGGATATTCAAAAACAAAAGGATGAGAATGGAGTAGTAGTAAGAAATAAAGCTCGACTTGTTGCAAAGGGTTATTGCCAACAACCTGGTGTTGACTTCGACGAAACTTTTGCTCCAGTTGCAAGAATGGAGGCCATTCGGATATTCTTAGCTTATGCTGCATTCAGAAACTTTACTGTGTTTCAAATGGATGTGAAGACTGCTTTCCTGAATGGTGATCTCAAAGAAGAAGTTTACGTTGATCAACCAGAAGGTTTTGTTGATCCTCAAAGACCAAACCATGTCTACAGATTGGACAAGGCTCTCTACGGTCTTAAGCAAGCACCCCGAGCATGAGTGCCATTGCCATTGCAGTCAACTCAGTAAACCACTCTCGCTCAAAGCATATTGATGTTAGATATCATTTTCTCAAAGATCATATTGAGAAAGGTGACATCGAGCTCTACTTTGTGGGTACTGACTTTCAACTTGCAGATTTGTTCACAAAACCATTGGATGAAAAGAGGTTTAACTTTCTTATCTCCAAGCTTGGTATGTTAAATCTTAAACCTTAATTCTTTTTACATTTGAAGGAATTCTTGATACATTCCAGAAAACCAAAATACAAAATTTGAAAAGAGAAAATCAAAAACAAAATATAATATTTTTTCAAAAATACACAAAAAGATATTTATTTCAATGGCTTGTATATACTATGTATGCAACCCGTTCTTAAATGATATATTTATTTGTAGAGTGTTTTTACATTCTAAGATATTGTTATTATACATATAAATTGATATAAGATAACAAGGAATCGAACGCCTTTGTGTACTCCCTTGTTGTCTCATTTTATACAATTGATTGGATTTTCAAATTGCTTAAATGTTTTAATTGCCTCCAACGTGTTGTTGTAAGTTGCGACGGATTGAACGCCTTTGTGTACTTCCAAGTGTTCTTATATGAATATGTATGTGTGATAGCAATCAAAGTTGTTCAAATAACATTTTCAAAACTCTCAATTGTTGATGTGAGACACAAAGGATCGAACGCCTTTGTGTACTCCCTTGTTGTCTCATTTTATACAATTGATTGGATTTTCAAATTGCTTAAATGTTTTAATTGCCTCCAACGTGTTGTTGTAAGTTGCGACGGATTGAACGCCTTTGTGTACTCCCTAGCTGTCTTACATTCAACATTGTTGTTGAAGCAAAACTTTTCCGAAATATCAAAACAAAGATTTTACTCATGTTTGATCTCACAAAACCAATTTTTGCTCCACCTTTCTATGAAAATTTTTGATCTATTCTTGCATAGCTTAAGGAGGAGTTTGTGATTTCAACAACCTTCAAACCTTCAAATGTGTTTCAAATTTTTTTTCATGCACACATTTGATGTTTTTCCAATGATTTTCAATCAAATGGAGTTCGGTGATTAGTTTGCACATGAGGGATAAGTATTTCTCAAATTATACTCCATGAATTTCATCATCGCCGATGAGTTCTTACCCCGGAGTATTCACTTCTTTCATTAGATAGTGAGGGTATTTTGAGTGCTGTTGTTTTCGTGCAAATAGGATGGAGGGAGTAAAGTCGAAAAGTGAGAGGTTAAGGTGATATGTTGTGCGAAAAGGGTTAAAAAGAAATGATACCCTTCCCCAAATTCTCAAAAAGCCGGGTAAAACACGCTCCTATCAGATTTCATTTGTTGATTTCTTGATATTGAAGAAGTCTTCATGGACCCAGTGAAGCGATGCACATCTTTACCTAACCACTCAAGTGTTTCTTAACAAATACTTGTTTCATTTCTCACGGAGATTTTCACATTTCTATTGACTCTTCTTTCGGAAGATGTTGATATTGAAAAAGGGTGACATTCTGCTCCAGTCCCCGACTTCATTTGATCACATTGTGTCTAGAGCTATATTAATTGATCATTAGTTTGATTATTCTTCACTTTAGGACACATTCGAGTCATATCTTTGTGATATAATTGCTTATCTTTGTGATATAGCAGGAACATTTGTAGTGATATCTTAATTGATATTCCACGATGATCGAATGGAAATCCTACCAATGCTAACATCCTTTCCAACATTGAACGTAGGTCTCACATTTTCATTTATGAATTTGTTGAGTTAACGAGAAGTCTATGTGACCTCGGATGTTATTTCCCAAAAAGTCTTTAAGGATAAAATCGTGGTTATCAAATGCTTCGGTAGTGTTAACCATGATTTATATTCTTTGAAGCAATCTCGTGGTTGCAAAGCCGCAGATCGAACTATGTTAGAGACTTGTTTTGTGCATATCTCAATGATACATAGGAAATCCGAAAAATGTTATACATTTTAATCGGTCATTTCATTAATCCTTTTGATTTTTGAACATGCTAACGGATCATTCTTATCTGGTTTCATTTCTCATCACACGAACACAGAAAACACCAACACCATGCTATAACGTTTGTCCCAACAACTTCAATCTTCCATTTTAGTCACCCCTAGGATTTCTTGGGTTGGGCTAATGGTTCGGGTTGATGTTTTGATGGTTGATATTTCTCCATGTGTTCATTCGATCATGTTATTCTTGTTGACAATTAATCAATCAATGTGTACATAATGAGATTGGTTCCCAATCTTGTCATTATGAGGGGGAGAAAATTTTATGATTGATTTACTGATTAATAAGGAATACAAGGAGAAAAGTTCGTGTTTGGTTTGGTTGTTTCACTACGTGTTAGGATTATCAAAGTTTGTGTATAGAGGGAGAAAATTCTTCATGATGTGTCAATAGTTTCAGATGTTCACTAGATTTTAGTTGATTGAGAATTTGATTTTAAAAGGGGGAATCTGAATTGATGTCATAGATAAGAATGAAACCAAAGATGAAAAGATTTTCACTCAAGATGCTTCAAAAGTTCAAAAATGCTTCACTCAAGATGCTTCAAAAGTTCAAAAATGCTTCACTCAAGATGCTTCAAAAGTTCAAAAATGCTCCAAAATGTGTATACTCATGGATTGAGGGGGAGCATGATTACTTCATAAGAATTTCATCCAAACTTCATTCAATTGCTTACTCTCCAAAGTATTCAAGTTGATGTGACAAAGATCAAAGCTTCAAAAAGGATTAAAGATTTGTTAGAAGATTCAAGTCAAAGAAGTAAAGCTTCAAAAGAGTCTTCATCAAACATACTTCATCCAAAGATCTTCAAGTCATACAACAACATTTTGTCAAGAAACTCCAGAGCATACATAAAGGGGGAGAGTTCATTGTCATGAAACTTCATTCCAAGAAGATGAACTTCACTCAAGAATCAAAATTGAAGAATCAAAAAGATGAATTTCACTCAAAGATCAAAAATTGAAGAATCAAAAAGATGAATTTCACTCAAAGATCAAAAATTGAAAAATCAAAACCAAGATTCATACCTTCCGCATTTCAAAAGACAACTCTGGTTCATGATTCAACAATTCTTGAAGATTCAAGTCACACACTTGTTCGACTTCATTATTCTCTTTCTTCAAGACTCACACGCATTCATTATTCTCTGTTCTAAAAGAACATTGAGAATCCTCACATGATTTAACTTCAAGAAGTTCAAGACCAAGACCAAGACTGAATCAAGTTCTCCAAAGACAAAAGAGAAAGCTTTGAAGACTTGTGTCAACACACCAATTGTCTTCATCACCGGGCTCATCAAATTCATTCCTACAAGACAATATAACACGTATTTCATTCATTACAATGTATCACTAAGGGGGAGAATGTTAGAAATCCAAAAATAGTGATAAATTGTAATCTAGATTAGAGGAATTTCTTGTTGTTAAGTCATAGATAAATGATCACTAAGGTTGAGGGGCTAATTGTGACAATTAGCATAATTGTGTAATTAGACTATAAATAGCCCTATCATGCCTTAGAGATCATAACTTTGACACATAACTTGAACACATAACTTTGTCTTAATACCAGATCTACACACAGTTACACAATTCTCTCTCAAAACACATACAAACACCAAGAACACACACTCACCAAATCCACCATTGATGAATCGAATTCAGTAGTTAAAATCGTGTTATAACACTTCGCAACTGACAGACTTTTCGAGTATACTTGAGTTCAATTCTTTTGATGAGAGAGATGATTTCAGCAGGTGCATCACTTTTGGATCTAAGGAATACCACCCAACAGTATCTGGTGAATTCATCGACCACAACTAGAGTGTATTTCTTCCCAGCTCTAGTTTGAACATTCACTGGACCAAAGAGATCCATATGTAGCATGTGAAGAGGTTCAGTGATGCTAAAGTTTTGCCTAGTTTTGAAACTGGCCCTTTTCTGCTTGCCCATCTCACACCCTGGACATGGCTTTTCTTTATTAAAAGAAATCTGTGGTATCCAATCAACCAGTTGTTTGCGAGACAACTTGTTAATATTTTTGAAATTAAGATGGGATAATCTTTTATGCCACAGCCAGTTGGTGTCTTCATCAGCCTTGGTATAGAAGCACTGCTCTTTTGGAGCTGGTTCCATATCCATGATGTACACATTACCTTTTCTTGGTGCAACCATCACCACTTTCCAATCCTTGTTAAATATTTTGCCTTGAGCAATATCGAACAAAACTCTATAGCCATCATCACAAAGTTAGCTGATACTGATCAGGTTGTATTTCAAACCATTCACAAACGCAACTCTCTTGAATTCGACCTGTCCGTTATTGAGCACACCATATCCTTCAGTCTTTCCATTTTGATCATTACCAAACGTCACTGCCGGTCCATCTTGGACAGTGAACTCTTCAAGCAGGGGCTTACATCCAGTCATAGTCCGGCCAGCAGCGCTGTCCAGATACCAGATATTCTTCTTTCGATCGCCCTGCACACCCACAAAAATCATCAGTTATTTTTGTGAACCCATCTTTTCTTGATGGGTTCACTGGACTTCTCTACAGAAGTCACAGTTGATTGTTGTGGTGGTAAATTGAAGACTACATATGGATCTTTTTTACCAGATCCAAGTGCAGGAGTAAAAACAATTGGTATTTGATACCTGCTCCCCTTTTTCTTATCAGATTTAGTTCCAGATGGAACATTCTTTTTTTTTGGTTTTGAAGGGGGTTTAATATTTTGTTTTAAAACTGGAGGTGATGAATCTCCTTCCAGATTTTTGATCCGGGCAGTACAACTCTGAACCTGTCGAGACAAAAGTTGGAGTTGACTTTCCAGTTTAAACAAAATATTGTTTTCATCAGGCTGCTGAACCTTGGACCTTGGTTCAGCTGGAGTTTTAGTCTTTTGGGTCTTGGGCTCCTTAGACTTCTGAGGTAAGGGCTTGTTACCAGTGGCCTTTTTAACTGGAGCACTAGCCTATTTGGCTCCAGGTTTAACCTCAATGGGGGTGGTCTCAATGGGTTAAGTTTCAACAGCTTCAGGTTGATCATAAGAAGTTTCAACCCTGAGAGCTGGAGGCAATGCATGAAGATCTGGTATGAGAGCTGCCATTTCCAGATCTCCAGATTTCCATGCATTTTTCTGGGCATCAATTGTTCTAGAAAATGCATCATAGTTCTTTCCAGATGGTTTTACCGATGACTTGATAATCATTTGTTCTTTTTCAAGATCAGAAATTAATTTTTGATTATCAAATTCCAAAGCCTCAATTTTTAAAACTGACTCCTTGAGAGCCAACTGGACACTTTGTAAATCATTAAGTTGTGGCTTAACATTGTTTAGTTCAATTAAGATAGTGTCCAGATATCTTTCACTATCTGCTCTAACAGTTTCCACAAAAGCCAAATCACCACTTAATGATTCAGCAAGGTCCAGTTTCAGTTCTGGATCCACTTGATTGTCATAATTACATACCTTCTTCAAAATGATGTCCACCCATCTTCCAGTGATGACATCTTCTTTTGCCACATGGTGCTGTTGATCTTCCAAGGCCATGAAACACATGTCCCTTTCCTCTTCTTCATCAGATGATGAGTCATCAGAGTACTCCCATTTTCCCTCAGTTTGTGCCATCAAGCACTGATCCTTTTCTTTTTCAATGGACAAGAGGGCAATCTGGGCCTTAAGCTTCTTATATTTAGCTTTGTAGCTATCATCAGGCCGATTGAAATTAGGGCAGTTTGCTTGTTCATCTAACTAGATCTGCATTCCTTCATAAAATGACCTTTCTTACCACAATTATAGCAGGTAAGATTGGTTTTATCCACAGAGCTAGAGCTGGAAGCATTGTTTGGGCCATTAAATCTTTTAGATTTATGCTTAAACCTATTAAAGGTTTTAGCGATCATGGCTACCAGTTCATCATCGTCAGTTTCATCACAACCGTCACTGATTTCAGTGGTCAGGCCAGAGTTCAAGAAACTGTTTAACATCTCCTTCATTGAGTGTGCCTGGACACTCTCTGCAGACATTAAAGCAGTACAAGGTCGCTCAGTTACACTAGCAACCTTGGGACTCTGGGCATGGTTCATGGCATCCTGCTCAGCCACCAGTCTTGCAGCATTATTGTCTTCAGTGAATCTGAAGGCTCCATAGAGCGATACAAGAGTATGGCTGTGCAGGGTTTTACCTTGTCTTAAGACAAGAACCATATTCTCCCATTTGGAAGGAAGAATATCACAAAACTTCTCAAGAAGAATATCCTTATCCTTCTCTACACCCAAGCCTCTCAACTGATTAATGAAGCTAGAAAACCTGGTGTAAGTACCTGTTAGACTTTCATTGGGCAAAGCAAAGAAGGATTCATACTTCTTGTTCAAGGCAACCTTTCTGGTGACAATAGTGTCATCACCTCCTTCAAACTGAATAACTAATTCATCCCACATTGACTTGGCACTGGGGAACAACACAAGTGTTGGAATTAGATCTTCAGGAACAACTCCAAGGATCATGTTTTTGAGTCTGGTGTCCAGATCTACAAGTCTACGATCCTCATCAGACCAGTGGTCTTCGAGCTTTTCTCTGGAACCTCTTCTTCTAGTTGGATCGAGAAGAGGACTTACCCCAAGAGACATGGGTATATACGGTCCATCCTTAAGGATTTTCAGCATATACCTCTCTATCCCACCAAAATGCAAAAGCATTCTGGCCTTCCATATACCAAAGGACTCACTGTTACCATCAAATTTTGGAACAGGAGTGTTAGAATAATGTACATGGACGTGATTTAGGGCAGTAGGAGGAGGAGGGTTTGTATTAACATTTTAAAAAGGTGGTGTATTAGTATTCAAAGGGTTTTCACCTTGACCAGAACCATCTCCACCTTCAGTAGTAGTCATCTAAGCAGATCTAGGCAAGTTTATTAGCCTTCTGCTCTGATACCACTTGTAAGTCCCAACTCAATAGATGGTACTACCTGAAGACACCTCTATATCGATGGTGGAGTTACTTTGCAATATAAACGCTGAAATGGAGACGACCAGTTACAGAGAGTATATACCAAGTTCTAGATAGATTACTTATTTAAGTGACAATAAGTAAAGAACAATGCAATAATATAAAATACTTGTAAAGTAAATTGGTGAGACAATATGTAATTTTCAAGTGTAATTTATTTATTAACTTTAAATAAATTACAAGGTTGTTGCGGAACCAAAATAATACAAGTATGTAAATATCCTAACAACCTATGAACTACAATTGATCTACACATGGAATTTCTCTGAACAATCGAAACACTTAAAGTTGTGAAATGTTCCTTTTTACGATTAAGAGAAGATTGCACAAGTTCACCAAGAATATTGCAGGTATGCAAAGTGTGAAGTGTTCTCACTTTTTATTCTTGTTGTGCAATGACTTGTATTTATAGGCAAAGTTAACATTGGGATGTTAACTTTGGCCGTACAAATATGGTTGAGAACATTTAAGGAATAGCATTTAACTCCTTAAAATGTTGAGTAAAGTTGCAGTATAAAGCAACTTTACTCAACCAGCTTTATGTACCTTTTTGTACTTAAATAATAAGATAAATCTTATTATCCGGGTAATAGCACATAAAGCATAAAAGTCAATTCCTCGTAATCAGTGTAAAACTTTGTAAGAGCTTTCCACTGACGGTCTCCAGTTTGTAACTGACTAGAATGTCAACTGGGCTTCGCTGCCATTGTCATTCTTTATCTTCCACTTGTTGTCTTTGACTCCAACTGAAAGGATTCTTCAACTGGTCAGTTCTCAACTGGAGGAAGTCTTCAGTTGCGTTGACTGTACGATGCAACTGGACTTCAATATATTTCTGGACAAATCTTCTTGGTCTCCAGGTGCAACTGGAGACTGGCCAGTTTCACTGAAACTGGTCCTAACATGGACAGGAAGAAATCTGATGCAGAAAAAATGAATCTTAAATATGCCAGAGTTGAGATCAATACTTATCCCAAATGTTTGTAAAAACCTACTTAAAAGTGCAGAGTTTGGTGAACTATTGGATACTATACTCACTGCAAATACAAAGGAAGCAGAGGCAAAGATGTTTCATCAAATGGCATCATATGAGGACGACAAATTGAGCACAAAACAACTTGCTATGGAGGCTGCTTCAAAAGTTGAAACAGCCAAGGAAGCTCTGAAGAACGCCAGTTTCCCATCCTTCACGGCAAACATGGAAGCTCAATTCAAACAGTTATTCGAATTTAAACCTCACGACATGTGAGTTTGTCCTTTTTTCTTTCAGAAACGAATGGATGTGAAAAACAATGTATGGTAATGATATTTTGGATACTTGTTGGTGTTTGATGTTTCAATCCTTGAGTAGCTTTATTTTGATTATGAGATACCATAAGACACAAATTACACTAATAGCAATCATGACTATGCCTCAATCATGCTTACAATGTGAAAAATAGATATGATAAATTTAACCAAAATTTACCAATCATGATTATGTCTAAATCATAGTTTTTCGATTCTTCCACTATTCCTTCTAGTTTTTGAATATAAGCCTCTTCCTTGTTGTATTTTGCCAACTTGATATAAAATTGTTATTTTTTCTTTTCATTCCTTTGCATGAATATTGGAATCAAGTATTCTTTAACTTAAACATAATGTTTTGATAAACTGACAGATAAAACTAAGTTAATATAATTTGTCTGTATTTTAAGATTCTTTTATAAATATATATTTTTTTAATAGTCCAAGCTCATAGATCAAACTGATCTAATATTTAACACACTGATACACTTTCAATCTGATAAACTGATACACCAAACATAATGATATTTTCAAGCTAATACTAAAATACATATTCTACACACGTGTAACTTACCTTTATACATATCATACACAATTTTTTTTTAATTCAAACTGATAATACAAGCTGAAAATATTATCAAACTTACAATATTATCAAAAAATAAATAAAACACAATAAACCTAAATATGGTACCCTTCCTCACCTACACTGTATATTACATGAAATTATTACACTGCAAAAGGCATTCCTTCGCACAAAACATGTAATATAATCCTCTTAATACAAAATATATGGAATAACACACAAATAACCATATTTTACCTAATTAAGGACATCCCAACCAACCGACAAACATTGAAAATGAAACATTATTATCTACGCTGATCCACTTACAACTAACTCATCATCAGAACTTTCCATATCAGTATCATCACTATCATCCGTATCATCAACTAAATCAGAATCATACTCATCACGGTAGTAAATGATTAATGGAAGAACACCAATCAAATTTTCTGGTCGGATAAACCCTTTATCACCAAGACGACAAAGAACCTATTTACAACAAATAAACACAATTAGAAAAAAAAATATCAAATGATATCAAGGATTCACAATGAAAAACAACGTCGAGTATAACGTACGATTCAACATTCAAAAATACAAGAATTTACAAAAAAAAAAAAAAAAAAAAAAAAAAAAAAAAAAAAAAAAAAAAAAAAAAAAAAAAAAAAAAAAAAAAAAAAAAAAAAAAAAAAAAAAAAAAACAAAAAAAAAAAAAAAAAAAAAAAAAAAAAAAAAAAAAAAAAAAAAAAAAAAAAAAAAAAAAAAAAAAAAAAAAAAAAAAAAAAAAAAAAAAAAAAAAAAAAAAAAAAAAAAAAAAAAAAAAAAAAAAAAAAAAAAAAAAAAAAAAAAAAAAAAAAAAAAAAAAAAAAAAAAAAAAAAAAAAAAAAAAAAAAAAAAAAAAAAAAAAAAAAAAAAAAAAAAAAAAAAAAAAAAAAAAAAAAAAAAAAAAAAAAAAAAAAAAAAAAAAAAAAAAAAAAAAAAAAAAAAAAAAAAAAAAAAAAAAAAAAAAAAAAAAAAAAAAAAAAAAAAAAAAAAAAAAAAAAAAAAAAAAAAAAAAAAAAAAAAAAAAAAAAAAAAAAAAAAAAAAAAAAAAAAAAAAAAAAAAAAAAAAAAAAAAAAAAAAAAAAAAAAAAAAAAAAAAAAAAAAAAAAAAAAAAAAAAAAAAAAAAAAAAAAAAAAAAAAAAAAAAAAAAAAAAAAAAAAAAAAAAAAAAAAAAAAAAAAAAAAAAAAAAAAAAAAAAAAAAAAAAAAAAAAAAAAAAAAAAAAAAAAAAAAAAAAAAAAAAAAAAAAAAAAAAAAAAAAAAAAAAAAAAAAAAAAAAAAAAAAAAAAAAAAAAAAAAAAAAAAAAAAAAAAAAAAAAAAAAAAAAAAAAAAAAAAAAAAAAAAAAAAAAAAAAAAAAAAAAAAAAAAAAAAAAAAAAAAAAAAAAAAAAAAAAAAAAAAAAAAAAAAAAAAAAAAAAAAAAAAAAAAAAAAAAAAAAAAAAAAAAAAAAAAAAAAAAAAAAAAAAAAAAAAAAAAAAAAAAAAAAAAAAAAAAAAAAAAAAAAAAAAAAAAAAAAAAAAAAAAAAAAAAAAAAAAAAAAAAAAAAAAAAAAAAAAAAAAAAAAAAAAAAAAAAAAAAAAAAAAAAAAAAAAAAAAAAAAAAAAAAAAAAAAAAAAAAAAAAAAAAAAAAAAAAAAAAAAAAAAAAAAAAAAAAAAAAAAAAAAAAAAAAAAAAAAAAAAAAAAAAAAAAAAAAAAAAAAAAAAAAAAAAAAAAAAAAAAAAAAAAAAAAAAAAAAAAAAAAAAAAAAAAAAAAAAAAAAAAAAAAAAAAAAAAAAAAAAAAAAAAAAAAAAAAAAAAAAAAAAAAAAAAAAAAAAAAAAAAAAAAAAAAAAAAAAAAAAAAAAAAAAAAAAAAAAAAAAAAAAAAAAAAAAAAAAAAAAAAAAAAAAAAAAAAAAAAAAAAAAAAAAAAAAAAAAAAAAAAAAAAAAAAAAAAAAAAAAAAAAAAAAAAAAAAAAAAAAAAAAAAAAAAAAAAAAAAAAAAAAAAAAAAAAAAAAAAAAAAAAAAAAAAAAAAAAAAAAAAAAAAAAAAAAAAAAAAAAAAAAAAAAAAAAAAAAAAAAAAAAAAAAAAAAAAAAAAAAAAAAAAAAAAAAAAAAAAAAAAAAAAAAAAAAAAAAAAAAAAAAAAAAAAAAAAAAAAAAAAAAAAAAAAAAAAAAAAAAAAAAAAAAAAAAAAAAAAAAAAAAAAAAAAAAAAAAAAAAAAAAAAAAAAAAAAAAAAAATACAACAGAAATCTACCAATTTGTTCACATTATGAAGAAATTGATTATCATAATTAGCTTCCAACTTAAATTCATCAAGAGCTTGTAAGTCATGATGAATTTGAAGTACCCATGATGTTCCCTCTGGTAATTTAATCAAAAAAAATTCTCAGTATTTTACTGATTTCGTTTTATATATGAGTATAGTATATACTGAACCCCTTTTTTTGTTTATACTTTATTAAATCACATTTATGTATTTTGTAACACGAGGACTGTACCTATCATTATAGGTAGTGGAAAGAAAGTCAAAAAGTAAGAATATATCGAAGTACGTTTCTTTTTTAATCATAATAATGACGGCTAAGTAATGATGACGATAAAGTAACCATCACATCAACTACAGTATCCACTCAAACTGTAACATTATTTTTTATTTATAGGGCGTGTGTGAGCGGTTGTAACTCCCATGAATCAAAGGGGTATTTGACGGTTTCGAATTGTATATAGGAACTCATATAACTTCTTAATCAATATAATCACACATATATATTTTTTACATCAATAACTGTATAAATAATATATTTAACAAATATAAGAGAAAAATTAACGTTCTGATCGTCTTTATCCCAACTATATTTTGAAGGTATTTCTTAATCTATTATTTAGTACACCGTTTGTAATTTTTTGGTATATGATTATGTCACATTTTTTGTAGGCAAATGAGTAAAAAGAGAAACATTACTGATTTGGCGGAATCATCCCATCAAGCTTCTAATCCTGTACCAATTGATGAAGCAAATACCAGAAAAAGTGCAAGACTTATTGCAATGAATACTCAGAATAATGTGAAGAATCCCCGTGAATCAAGTAAACATAAAGAAAATCAAAATACACAATACTTGCTGAACGACAAGCCACTGGGAATAGATATCTTGCTAAAGCGAATTGCGAATCGGGAGGAGCGTTTGGCCGACAGTGACATAACAATCAGGGCTCTACGTTCTTGTCTTGAAAAATGTCATAATGAATTGCTGGAGAAAGACGTAGAGAATTTTGTATTGAAGCAGCAGATTCAAGGTATCAAGTCAAAAGTAATTCCTTTTGTTTGTAAAACACTTACAACTGAACCACAAGTTATCGATCTAATAGAGAAGGTGGTCAAAAATGCAAAAGAGTTAGGTAGACAGTCAGTTATGGTGAATGAAAATTCTACTGAATATCTCACAGCAAAAGAGGCGTTGATTGCTGCTATGACAAATCTTGCAGAATTTCATTCAAACTTTTCTGATGATATTACTGCTAACCCAGAAGCTACTATTCATGAAATGCTAAATGTTAAGCCTCGCTTTTAAGATTTCATAGTTTATTATGTGATAGTCATATCATATGTCACGAAATCTGTATATTTTTTAAATTTTTTGGTATATGATTATGTCACATTTTTTGTAGGCAAATGAGTAAAAAGAGAAACATTACTGATTTGGCGGAATCATCCCATCAAGCTTCTAATCCTGTACCAATTGATGAAGCAAATACCAGAAAAAGTGCAAGACTTATTGCAATGAATACTCAGAATAATGTGAAGAATCCCCGTGAATCAAGTAAACATAAAGAAAATCAAAATACACAATACTTGCTGAACGACAAGCCACTGGGAATAGATATCTTGCTAAAGCGAATTGCGAATCGGGAGGAGCGTTTGGCCGACAGTGACATAACAATCAGGGCTCTACGTTCTTGTCTTGAAAAATGTCATAATGAATTGCTGGAGAAAGACGTAGAGAATTTTGTATTGAAGCAGCAGATTCAAGGTATCAAGTCAAAAGTAATTCCTTTTGTTTGTAAAACACTTACAACTGAACCACAAGTTATCGATCTAATAGAGAAGGTGGTCAAAAATGCAAAAGAGTTAGGTAGACAGTCAGTTATGGTGAATGAAAATTCTACTGAATATCTCACAGCAAAAGAGGCGTTGATTGCTGCTATGACAAATCTTGCAGAATTTCATTCAAACTTTTCTGATGATATTACTGCTAACCCAGAAGCTACTATTCATGAAATGCTAAATGTTAAGCCTCGCTTTTAAGATTTCATAGTTTATTATGTGATAGTCATATCATATGTCACGAAATCTGTATATTTTAAAGTCAATTAATGTATTACCACCACTGAACTTTGTTTCTTCGCTTTAATTAACATGTGTTTGGGATATGTATCCTGAATATTTTTGTAACTACAGAAAGTAATATTAAAATCCACTATATAATGAAGTGCATTGCGTTTGTAGTGAAACAATCCTTATCAAGTTCAGTAACCTTGAAAGTTGAAAACATTTCGTTAATGGATAGAATGTATATATCATGCCAATAAGTAAGCCGGCTTGGTTTTGGGCCTTTTATAGATAAATTTTAAGCCCAAATTGCATGGGGCCCTTACAAGACATGTAAGCCCAATTAAAACTTCCACAAACTTCCTCTATAAATAATATATTTAACAAATATAAGAGAAAAATTAACGTTCTGATCGTCTTTATCCCAACTATATTTTGAAGGTATTTCTTAATCTATTATTTAGTACACCGTTTGTAATTTTTTGGTATATGATTATGTCACATTTTTTGTAGGCAAATGAGTAAAAAGAGAAACATTACTGATTTGGCGGAATCATCCCATCAAGCTTCTAATCCTGTACCAATTGATGAAGCAAATACCAGAAAAAGTGCAAGACTTATTGCAATGAATACTCAGAATAATGTGAAGAATCCCCGTGAATCAAGTAAACATAAAGAAAATCAAAATACACAATACTTGCTGAACGACAAGCCACTGGGAATAGATATCTTGCTAAAGCGAATTGCGAATCGGGAGGAGCGTTTGGCCGACAGTGACATAACAATCAGGGCTCTACGTTCTTGTCTTGAAAAATGTCATAATGAATTGCTGGAGAAAGACGTAGAGAATTTTGTATTGAAGCAGCAGATTCAAGGTATCAAGTCAAAAGTAATTCCTTTTGTTTGTAAAACACTTACAACTGAACCACAAGTTATCGATCTAATAGAGAAGGTGGTCAAAAATGCAAAAGAGTTAGGTAGACAGTCAGTTATGGTGAATGAAAATTCTACTGAATATCTCACAGCAAAAGAGGCGTTGATTGCTGCTATGACAAATCTTGCAGAATTTCATTCAAACTTTTCTGATGATATTACTGCTAACCCAGAAGCTACTATTCATGAAATGCTAAATGTTAAGCCTCGCTTTTAAGATTTCATAGTTTATTATGTGATAGTCATATCATATGTCACGAAATCTGTATATTTTAAAGTCAATTAATGTATTACCACCACTGAACTTTGTTTCTTCGCTTTAATTAACATGTGTTTGGGATATGTATCCTGAATATTTTTGTAACTACAGAAAGTAATATTAAAATCCACTATATAATGAAGTGCATTGCGTTTGTAGTGAAACAATCCTTATCAAGTTCAGTAACCTTGAAAGTTGAAAACATTTCGTTAATGGATAGAATGTATATATCATGCCAATAAGTAAGCCGGCTTGGTTTTGGGCCTTTTATAGATAAATTTTAAGCCCAAATTGCATGGGGTCCTTACAAGACATGTAAGCCCAATTAAAACTTGCACAAACTTCCTCTATAAATAATGTTTTACTTCATCATACAACCACTATGATCTATTATCTTTCTTAAACCTACACATTTTTCTAGAATGGACTATATAAGAAAGTTGATTAAGGTTATATTAAAAGATATAATATTATTTATGATCATAACAGTTGACACTATATGTAAGCAAACATGTTAGACATATAATATCCTACTCAGAATAAACTAAAAATCAATATATTCCAAATTGAAGCATACTCTGACAGTACTCAAACTATAATTACATAATTAGTTGGTGAACACCGTAATATGCAATGTATTTTTAGATTGTTTACTGAGAAACCATGTTTATTATAATATTATATTTGAACTTCAAATAAAATAAACTAAAAATCAATATATTCCAAATTGAAGAATACTCTGACAGTACTCAAACTATAATTACATAATTAGTTGGTGAACACCGTAATATGCAATGTATTTTTAGATTGTTTACTGAGAAACCATGTTTATTATAATATTATATTTGAACTTCAAATAAAATAAACTAAAAGTGCATAACTACATGAAAATGACAAAATTAGATGAAACATATGGTAAATGATTTCATCTTAACGAAAATCGGTAAACATTTTTATAATAGTAGGGAATTACTGTAAATGGCTTTGCTTTATCAAACCTAAATAAGCATAAACATCAAGCAACTCCATCCTGAGAACATCCAAGTCATTCCTCACATCACCCAACTGCTGCTGCAAACAGGATACGTATGATACTGCTTTTTTTTTTTTTTTTTTTTTTTTTTTTTTTTTTTTTTTTTTTTTTTTTTTTTTTTTTTTTTTTTTTTTTTTTTTTTTTTTTTTTTTTTTTTTTTTTTTTTTTTTTTTTTTTTTTTTTTTTTTTTTTTTTTTTTTTTTTTTTTTTTTTTTTTTTTTTTTTTTTTTTTTTTTTTTTTTTTTTTTTTTTTTTTTTTTTTTTTTTTTTTTTTTTTTTTTTTTTTTTTTTTTTTTTTTTTTTTTTTTTTTTTTTTTTTTTTTTTTTTTTTTTTTTTTTTTTTTTTTTTTTTTTTTTTTTTTTTTTTTTTTTTTTTTTTTTTTTTTTTTTTTTTTTTTTTTTTTTTTTTTTTTTTTTTTTTTTTTTTTTTTTTTTTTTTTTTTTTTTTTTTTTTTTTTTTTTTTTTTTTTTTTTTTTTTTTTTTTTTTTTTTTTTTTTTTTTTTTTTTTTTTTTTTTTTTTTTTTTTTTTTTTTTTTTTTTTTTTTTTTTTTTTTTTTTTTTTTTTTTTTTTTTTTTTTTTTTTTTTTTTTTTTTTTTTTTTTTTTTTTTTTTTTTTTTTTTTTTTTTTTTTTTTTTTTTTTTTTTTTTTTTTTTTTTTTTTTTTTTTTTTTTTTTTTTTTTTTTTTTTTTTTTTTTTTTTTTTTTTTTTTTTTTTTTTTTTTTTTTTTTTTTTTTTTTTTTTTTTTTTTTTTTTTTTTTTTTTTTTTTTTTTTTTTTTTTTTTTTTTTTTTTTTTTTTTTTTTTTTTTTTTTTTTTTTTTTTTTTTTTTTTTTTTTTTTTTTTTTTTTTTTTTTTTTTTTTTTTTTTTTTTTTTTTTTTTTTTTTTTTTTTTTTTTTTTTTTTTTTTTTTTTTTTTTTTTTTTTTTTTTTTTTTTTTTTTTTTTTTTTTTTTTTTTTATATGGTAAATGATTTCATCTTAACGAAAATCGGTAAACATTTTTATAATAGTAGGGAATTACTGTGATGTGAGGAATAACTTGGATGTTATCTGTAGGTCCTTGTGGACTGATCGTACACGAGAACGCTTATAGTTATGACGAGAGTGCGGAATCCTCTCGTGATAACCTGTTTGCTTAATTAGATTATCGTCTTTCGTTGTTAATACAACCTAAGACCTTAAACGCGCGCGGGTTTGCAATAGGACAGAGTTTAGGCGTATTAGCTTAATTAACTGTTACTAATTACGTATTATGTGTGTGTATTTATACTATACTGTTCATAAACGCGTGCTAATTATGGACCGTATGTCTTAAAGCCCATAGCCCATTAACAAACGCGTGTTATGACCACGTGTTTAGACAAACTCGTGTTACTGTAGCACGAGTTTAGGCAAACTCGTGTTACTGTAGCACGAGTTTAGGCAAACTCGTGTTACTGTAGCACGAGTTTAGGCAAACTCGTGTTACTGTAGCACGAGTTTAGGCAAACTCGTGTTACTGTAGCACGAGTTTAGGCAAACTCGTGTTACTGTAGCACGAGTTTAGGCAAACTCGTGTTACTGTAGCACGAGTTTAGGCAAACTCGTGTTACTGTAGCACGAGTTTAGGCAAACTCGTGTTACTGTAGCACGCGTTTAGACAAACTCGTGTTACTGTCCACGTGTTTAGACAAACTCGTGTTACTGTAGCACGAGTTTAGGCAAACTCGTGTTACTGTAGCACGAGTTTAGGCAAACTCGTGTTACTGTAGCACGAGTTTAGGCAAACTCGTGTTACTGTAGCACGAGTTTAGGCAAACTCGTGTTACTGTAGCACGAGTTTAGGCAAACTCGTGTTACTGTAGCACGAGTTTAGGCAAACTCGTGTTACTGTAGCACGAGTTTAGGCAAACTCGTGTTACTGTAGCACGAGTTTAGGCAAACTCGTGTTACTGTAGCACGAGTTTAGGCAAACTCGTGTTACTGTAGCACGAGTTTAGGCAAACTCGTGTTACTGTAGCACGAGTTTAGGCAAACTCGTGTTACTGTAGCACGAGTTTAGGCAAACTCGTGTTACTGTAGCACGAGTTTAGGCAAACTCGTGTTACTGTAGCACGAGTTTAGGCAAACTCGTGTTACTGTAGCACGAGTTTAGGCAAACTCGTGTTACTGTAGCACGAGTTTAGGCAAACTCGTGTTACTGTAGCACGAGTTTAGGCAAACTCGTGTTACTGTAGCACGAGTTTAGGCAAACTCGTGTTACTGTAGCACGAGTTTAGGCAAACTCGTGTTACTGTAGCACGAGTTTAGGCAAACTCGTGTTACTGTAGCACGAGTTTAGGCAAACTCGTGTTACTGTAGCACGAGTTTAGGCAAACTCGTGTTACTGTAGCACGAGTTTAGCAAACTCGTGTTACTGTAGCACGAGTTTAGGCAAACTCGTGTTACTGTACCACGTGTTTAGATAAACTCGTTTTACTGTAGCACGAGTTTAGACAAACTCGTGTTACTGTAGCACGAGTTTAGGCAAACTCGTGTTACTGTAGCACGAGTTTAGGCAAACTCGTGTTACTGTAGCACGAGTTTAGGCAAACTCGTGTTACTGTAGCACGAGTTTAGGCAAACTCGTGTTACTGTAGCACGAGTTTAGGCAAACTCGTGTTACTGTAGCACGAGTTTAGGCAAACTCGTGTTACTGTAGCACGAGTTTAGGCAAACTCGTGTTACTGTAGCACGAGTTTAGGCAAACTCGTGTTACTGTAGCACGAGTTTAGGCAAACTCGTGTTACTGTAGCACGAGTTTAGGCAAACTCGTGTTACTGTAGCACGAGTTTAGGCAAACTCGTGTTACTGTAGCACGAGTTTAGGCAAACTCGTGTTACTGTAGCACGAGTTTAGGCAAACTCGTGTTACTGTAGCACGAGTTTAGGCAAACTCGTGTTACTGTAGCACGAGTTTAGGCAAACTCGTGTTACTGTAGCACGAGTTTAGGCAAACTCGTGTTACTGTAGCACGAGTTTAGGCAAACTCGTGTTACTGTAGCACGAGTTTAGGCAAACTCGTGTTACTGTAGCACGAGTTTAGGCAAACTCGTGTTACTGTAGCACGAGTTTAGGCAAACTCGTGTTACTGTAGCACGAGTTTAGGCAAACTCGTGTTACTGTAGCACGAGTTTAGGCAAACTCGTGTTACTGTAGCACGAGTTTAGGCAAACTCGTGTTACTGTAGCACGAGTTTAGGCAAACTCGTGTTACTGTAGCACGAGTTTAGGCAAACTCGTGTTACTGTAGCACGAGTT
>CM067167.1:200032089-200072114 GCA_034093135.1 Erigeron breviscapus | reverse complement strand
CAAGGTGTGGGCAAAGACCACCAACTCTGGAAAATTTTGAGGAAGGTAAAAGAAGGAAACAAAATAGGTATCCTGCAACAGAGAAAGGTGAAGAGCCCAAATGCCCATGGAGATGTGTTATAAATGGATTTGAGCTTAATGAGGTTTAATGGGTTTTAAGGATAGTGTGTAAAGTGTGTTTGTGTGTGAAAGGGAGGTTGAAGATGATGTAGAGAGAGAAAGTATAAGTTTAGAGAGAAGTAACTCTGGAATTATGTCCAAGGCTTTTTCAAAATGATTAAGGAAGGGGTATTTATACTAATGATCTAATTAACACTAATACCCCTTGAATAACTAGAAATATTACAATTTAACACCATTTATATTTCTAACAATCTCCCCCTTGGTGTTGAATTGTAAATGTTGCATCGTCTTCGGTCTTTAAATAACATGATGAGCCCATTTGTTGAAAATCTTCAATGTTGATTGGACTTTGAAGCTTTCTCATTGTCTTCAACGTCTTGTATCAACCTTGACTTTGAATCTTCTCAACAAACAAATATTTTTGACGATGACTTATTAAATCTTGATCTTCTCTTGCAACTTTGAATACTTTGGAAGCATCTTTGAAATCTTTGTAGCTTTTGAGCTTTCACAACTTGAACTTTTGAATGTTGATTTCAACTTGATGTTGCTTGGAGAAGTAACTTGAATCTTTGAGTAGCATGCGGAAGTTTGGTTTTGACTTTGCGGAAGCTTGGTTTTGACTTTGAAATCTCTTGGCATTTCGAAAGCTTGGTTTTTGGAATGCGGAAATTTTTTTTGTCTTTAAAACTTCAATTCTTGGTTGTAACATTTGATACATTTCAATGCTTCTTTAAAATTTACTAGACAGAGATGACTTGTTTCATTCTTAACCTTCAAAAATGGTGAAGAGTAATTGTGTCATGTCGATTTACATTTAGAGTTCGCTTATCTCTGGGTTTTTCTTTTGACAACCAACACTTGATGTAGTTAGTATGAATCTCAAACTTGGAATCTAGTACTTGAGGTGAAGCACTGTTTGTGCACCGAACCGAGGTTAAAATAATGGGAGATGGTGGATGTTTTTGGTTGTTTATTGGCGATTCCCCGAAGGTAGAGTGAATCTCTTTACGCCAATTGAGTTACTTTACATGATCTGAGTGCGACCGTGAAGGTTGAATTGAATGCCTTTAGTAGGTCTTACGATCCTCCTTTTATAGGAGGATTTAGCTTAGAAAATAAGCATTTGACTTAGGGTTTCCTAAGTTTTAGGAGGTCAAAGTCCAGAAGGATTGTTTCCTTCTTTAAAGGACTAAGAGATATGATTAAATCCCGAAATTATAGGGGAACAATTCTTATCTTGTTATCTTATAGCGGAAGCCTTCGTTACGGACATCCTTCGTGTCGTAACGTGTTACTGTTTCTTCGTGTGGCAGGTCCTGCTGGGATGGTATGTCATCAAGCCCCCCAGTCCGAGGTGATGATTTTTTCCAAACAAGCATTACGTTGGACTATTACTACGGTCCTCATAATGTTCAGGGGCATGTTGTGTAATTTCCTAAACCGCCTTAATTAATTTGAGTTGAAAGGTAATTAAAGGTGGTAGATGGGCGCGTATCTCTAGGCGACTTTTATACGGTTGTGATCTTCATGCAGCCGAGTATTTAAGCTCATTTTTCCGTCCTTTTTTTCCCTCTATTCTCCTCAAAAATAATTCCTCTTTTCTTTAGGGTTTCTGCTCCTTCCAATTTGCCATTAGGTACGCAATTTCTTTCCTTTGTCTTCTAATTTTCTTTCGATTTCCGTCTTTTAATGTCGAAAGGAGGCATTAAAACTACTGAATCGACTGTTATCTGGTCGAAACTGGATAAGTTTGTAGATAAATATTTTCCTGGTCAAATATCATCTTTTGAAATTCCCTCTGATGGTGATACTGTTCTGACTCCCCCGGATGGGTATGTCGGTTTTATATTAAATCGATGACTGAGGGTAATGTGAGATACCCGTTCTCATCCTTTATGCTTAGTGTTCTTGATTATTTTGATGTTCATATCTCCACTGTCACACCGCTTGGCCTATCAAGGATAATCGCTTTCGAAGTTATGTGTAAGGCGTATGGTGGTGAGCCATCACTTGATCTATTTCGATATTTTGTTCAAACCTGTCCCTCTGGCGATTGGGTTACTGTTGGTAACCGTTCGAAGGCTGGGTGTTTTAAAAGGGGTGGTCTAGATATTCGTAATTGGAAAAGTGATTTTGTCTTTATGAAAGCCTCTTTGATCCCTAGTGATTATGAGTCTGTAACCAATAGGGAGTTACTTCGTATCCATGAAAAATATGAGAATCCTTTTCCTGATTATGTTGTTGATGACTTGTGTCGTGAAATTCGGTCAAACCCTATCCAAGTCGTGTTGTACCCTGATGTTGTGTTGTATAAGGCCAGGTTGATAAGTACATTGCCCGGTGGTGTAGATATAGATGGTAAGGATTTGATATTCTTTGTTTTTTGGAATCTATTTGTCTTGTTTTCCCTGATCATCGTACTGTCATTGTTGTCTACTGCAGACATGACTTTTAGAAAATTTGTTAGAAAGGGTGTGAAGGAGGTAACTGAAGTGCCTCGAATTGAGGGGAGTCTTGTTGCTGATGCTGGTTCGTCTGGTGTTCAGAATGATAACCCGGAGGTGTCAAGTGCTGTTGATCCCCCCATTTTAAGTGTAGACATGTCTGAAGTTGAAGTTCTTGGAGTCTCTACTGTTGGCAAAAGAAAGAAGAAGAAAGATGTCCCTGGCTCTGCCATCCCTCAATCTGTTGCAGGTCGTGTTGTAAAGAGAAGAAAGGTTGGAGAAGATGTCAAGGCTACTGAATCCCGCAGGCCTTTGGATCCTAAGACAGGTTTGACTTTTTTCTGCTTCTCTTATTTTGTGTAATTTTGATATATTTTTCTCCTTCTTGCCGTACTGAATTTTTGGTTATTACAGATGCTCATGATCAGGAAATTCTTTCCTGGTTGGAAGGTGGAGACATGAATGCCCAAGATGTCAAAAAGATAGACGACATGGACAATGAGACATTCCTTCGTGTGTTCAAAAAGGATCGCCAATTTCACACCTATCTTGATGCGGCTGCTGCCAGGCGCTTTTCTAGGATGTCGATTGATCTCAGGTCCAAAATTTTGGAGGTGCAGTCTCTGTTGGCCACAGTTGATGACTTGAGGGCTAAGGAGGCCAGGTTTGTGACCACTGTTGAGTCATCTGACATTGTCCAGGATCTGAAGCAGCAGGTGAATATGCTAAAGGCGGATGCAGTGGTTCATGATGAGGCTGTCTTGAAGTTGCAACAGGAATATGCTGATGAGCGTGAGTGCAGCAGGCTGTTACGTGAACAGATTGAAAGTTTGAAGCAGGATCGAGTCAGGTTAGTCACAGAGGTAGTTCCCCATGTGAGCAGGTCATTGTTATTTAGTGATGAGGTTGGACAGCTTTTGGGGGATGTGACCACAGCTGAAAGGGCGGAAGAGAGGTCTACTGTGTTGGAGGAGTTTTCTGCAGAGGGTAAGTGTGATTTACAATGCCGGGCAGATTACGTTGCGAATGCCTCTCATGACCTTGAAGTCGTGACCAGAAGTGGAGAGAAGCAGTCTTTCCTTACCTGGGCAAAGTTGTGGCTGACCCCAATGCTGCTGTTGAAGACCTGCTAAAAATTGTGCCTGACGTGATTCAACCTGAAGCCGATGTGGACCCTCAGTAGTTGGTTAAGGCTGCGTGCCTTTGGATATGGCGTGTGTGCCAGCTTTAAACAATATTTCTTTTGACAACAGCTCTGTTATGCTGTTTTGGACAACTTACTTTTATGCTTGTAGTTGTTTGTGGATATTTAGCTTTTGCCCACAGTTTATGAACTGTGGTTTAATAACTAACGGTCGCAGTCTTATAGGCTGCTTAATATTATGAAACCTTTCTGCAGTTTCGAAGTTGTCGCAATGTTGCAGCTTGAGAGCTGTCTAATTGGTGCAGTCTTATATGCTGCTTTGTAGGTTTTTATGCGACTTTGGTGGCAGTTTAAGAACTGTCTTTGAGGTAGTTATCACCCATTTGCATGCTTATTTTATGGATATATCCGTAGGTGTTTATTTGGACTATAGGTCCTTTTAATTTTTGGAATTCCAATATGTATATGGGCGTCCCCATTTTCATACACATTTATTTTTATGCGTATATTTTTATGCACATATATGCGTCTTTGTTTTTGAGAAATAAAAAGCCTTTATTTACTAATATAAGTGAGGTTACATACCATATCCTCTAGGCTTTATAAAATAAAATAAAAAAAAAAGAAAGACTAATTATCCTTGTGGATGGGGCTTGCCTTTGGATGTATCACTATCCGTCCAATTGCCCATAGTAGGGTCCTTCGCTCCATGAGAGACAATGAGGGCCGTCTTGGCCTCCTTCAGATAACATTTTTTCCTTCGTCACCAAGGTCCCTACTCCTCCGCTTGGGTCGTATTTGATCATACCATGTGTTACGGACGGGATCATTTCAAATTTTTGGATTCCGGGTCTCCCTAGGATTGCCTGGAAGGGTGATGTTCCGCTTACCACCAAGAATGTGATCTTCTCTTTTCGCTTCCAGCGTCCTTCTCCTATTGTTGTTTGCACCGATAGTTTTCCCAGTGGTTTGTCTGTGGTCCCGGAATACCCTTGTACCGAAGCTCCTATCCTTCTGAAGTTCATTCGTGACACGGGATGTAACTTCCAGAATGCTTTTTCGTATAGGATATTGCATTCGCTTCCTGTATCCACAATAATGTCTTTTACCTTAGATATTTCTAGAAGTGCAGAAATTACCAGGGGGTTTCTGAAGACTTTGCCATTATAGGTCGAAGGGAACGTGATGCTCCTCATATCTCCCCTGTAGGTCTTTGGTAGCGAATGTTCTGCCCCAGGTTTGCTTTTTATTATTGTATAAATAGTTTTCTCAGGACCTTTCTTCTTTTCATTCTCATCGTCTTCTTTCTTCGTGCCCTGCTTTCTTAAACTCTTCACTAAGTGCGAGAGCTTTCCTTCATTGATCGCTTCTTCTATAGCTTTCCGGAGTTGCCAGCACGCGTTTGTGTCGTGGCCATGGTCTCTGTGGAACTCGCAATATTTTTCCGGATCCTTCCTATTTTTACCACTTAATCTTGGCGGGGTGGGGAAACTCTTTGCAACACTTTCGGTGAGCAATATCTCTTTTGGAGTTTTGTGCAATTCCGGAAGATTGACCCTAAGGTATCCTTTGTCATCCTTGTGATATGGGCTATACCTTGGTTTTTCTCTTTCGCTGTTCCATTTTCCTTTTCTGTTTGTCGGAGTTTCCTTTTCTTGCGTTGGGATGATATCTCCCTTCGAGGCGGTGTCTCTAGCATCTAGATACGTGTGAGCTCTTTTCTGCACCGCTTCGTATGTTTTCGGGAGGTCCCTATATAGGAACTCAATTAGTCCTCTGCTCCGGAGACCATGCAGCTATCCGGAGATCCTTTGTGACTCAGGGAGATCTACGATTTCCTCCGTTTCAGTGGTGAATCGATCCATGAATGCTCTGCAACCTTCAGTTTCTTTTTGTTTTATGCCATGGGCAGCCACATGGATTTTCTTGTGTTTCTTTTGTTGACTGAAACGGGCCCTGAATTTCTCTTTAAGGTCGTCAAAACTAACGATGGATCCTTTCGTGACGTTCTTCAGCCATTCTCTAGCATCCCCTTCGAGTGCATACCTGAACATCCTGCATGCAATTGGTACGTTCCAAACTTTCATTTCTGCTGCCCCTTCGAATGCTTCTAGGAAATCATCCGGGTCGCTTTTTCCTTTGTATGTTCCTAGATGGGAAGGATATTTCAAATCTTTCGGAAGGGGATAGTTTTGTATCCAGGCGACAAATGGTGAGTTTTCGACGCTTCCTCCAACCATCTGTAATTCCAGCGCGTTTTGATATACTGGAGCCCCCCAGCCCTGTGGGCCATAAGGTCCTGCGACGGGGGCTGGTACAGTGTACTGTTGTGCTCCGATACCTTGTTGGACCCCCTGGGTCAGCACGGTGTACTGCGGTGCATAATACTGATGAGGATGCGCCTGCCCTGTCGTTTGACTGCCATACATTCCTCCTGAAGGGTGAGTACCATATTGCTGTGAGGGGTATTGCTGCCCTCCGGATCCGCTCATATTTCCATAGCCTTGGTTTGGGAATATCTGATAGCTCTGCCCCATAGGCCCTTGAGGCATCTGGCCTACAGGTTCATAAAAGGTTTGGCCCGAATATCCTTGGAACTTTGACCTAAGGGTCCTTGAGAGGTTTGGCCCAAAGGTCCTTGAAATGTTTGGCTTGAAGGTCCTTGGAAAGTTTGACCTAAGGGTCCTTGAGGGGTTTGGCCCAAAGGTCCTTGAAAAGTCTGGCCCGAAGGTCCTTGGGAAGTTTGACCTAAGGGTCCTTGAGAGGTTTGGCCCAAAGGTCCTTGAAAAGTCTGGCCCGAAGGTCCTTGGGAAGTTTGACCTAAGGGTCCTTGAGGGGTTTGGCCCAAAGGTCCTTGAAAAGTCTGGCCCGAAGGTCCTTGGGAAGTTTGACCTAAGGGTCCTTGAGAGGTTTGGCCCAAAGGTCCTTGAAAAGTCTGGCCCGAAGGTCCTTGGGGAGTTTGACCCGAAGGTCCTTGGTGACCTCTGGACGGAATATTGTTCGTTGTGCTAGGCCCTCCCGGAACAGATCCTGACCGAGGTGCATTGGGGTTCTGGTCCCTAAGTCCTCCGGATCCTGGAGGAACATTAAACTGAGTGTTGACCATCGAGGCTTCGGTTTCCTCCGGTTGTGTCCGGTGCGGAGGTGTTCGGGCCCCAGGGCCCTCACTTATTTGTCCGGATCCGTGATCGATTCTGACTCGAGATATCGGGACCCGAGGGTATCGTCGGAGTCCTCTAGGAGGGGTGTCAGCATCATAGTCGTCCTCTGTTTCATCGTCAAAGTTCAACGTCCTGGTGATATCGTCAAGTGCCCCAACGCTTCTAAGATATCTGATAGTATGATTGATGTGGCTATAATTTTGAATAATATAGTCTGTGTCAAATAACTGCGGGGCCCCAGATGGAGACCCTCGCGTGAACCCTCCTTGTCTCCCCGGTGTTTGTCCTGGGCGCTCACTGTCTCCACCAGCTCGACGATTAGTCTGATGGTCGCCATTGATTGGTGTTTCAGTCGTCGGCCCAGATCTGGGTGGGGAATTCCCATTGGGCTCGTTCCCGGTTGTTTGTTGGGAACTTTGCCCAAATCTTGGCGGAACATCGGCCATTTCTTTTTCTTGATTCGATACAAAAAACAGGGTCGAAAATGGTTATGGGATCTGAGTGTAGGGTCCCACGGATGGCGCCAAATGTTTGTGCACCGAACCGAGGTTAAAATAATGGGAGATGGTGGATGTTTTTGGTTGTTTATTGGCGATTCCCCGAAGGTAGAGTGAATCTCTTTACGCCAATTGAGTTACTTTACATGATCTGAGTGCGACCGTGAAGGTTGAATTGAATGCCTTTAGTAGGTCTTACGATCCTCCTTTTATAGGAGGATTTAGCTTAGAAAATAAGCATTTGACTTAGGGTTTCCTAAGTTTTAGGAGGTCAAAGTCCAGAAGGATTGTTTCCTTCTTTAAAGGACTAAGAGATATGATTAAATCCCGAAATTATAGGGGAACATTTCTTATCTTGTTATCTTATAGCGGAAGCCTTCGTTACGGACATCCTTCGTGTCGTAACGTGTTACTGTTTCTTCGTGTGGCAGGTCCTGCTGGGATGGTATGTCATCAAGCACCAATGAGCTAAATATGTTTGTGATATGGGTTGCATTGATATGCAGCTTTGATGCTTATATAGAGAAAATGATGATTCATAATTTAGTATCCGTTTCATCTGTTAGTGACAAGCTTGCCAAGTTACTAGCTAATTTTCATTAGGGCTTGATATATTTTTCTGTGGGAGGTGTTACTTATATTAAATACTGTTTTTTGGCAGCCCCCTACTTATGTGGATCCCCTAAACATAACTGCAATGGCATGCCCTGCTCTGCCTCTGTGCCCTCTTGCCATAAATGAAGCTGAGCGAGGGATTCCTGACCTCCTTAAGCGGGTTCGGGCTGTATTTGAGAAGGTATTACTCTAATTGGAATTTAATATAAAAGATGCAACTGCTCATTGTGTTCTTTAAGTCTGTTTATAATCTTTATTAACAAGTGTGCATGATGCTATTTCAGGTGGGTCTCTCGTATAACGAATCCATAGTAGTAAGAGTTACCGGTTGCCCTAATGGTTGTGCCCGGCCTTACATGGCTGAACTCGGATTAGTTGGTGATGGTCCTAACAGCTATCAGGTATATTGTCGGTTGTTCCATTTTTGACTTGGTCCAAGGAGTTTTCATGCTATTGCTAATTTTTTAATGTAACTGCAAATGATGCATCTTTATAGATCTGGTTTGGGGGGACACCAGCTCAAACTTCACTAGCCAGAACTTTCATGAACAAGGTTAAGATTCACGACCTTGAGAAGGTGTTCGAACCATTGTTCTACAGCTGGAGATTGAAGAGGAAATCTAAGGAATCATTCGGCGACTTCACAAATCGCATGGTGAGACACATATCCAAATGTATTTTCAAGTAGAGGTGGAAAAATGGGTGGGTCAGGCAGGTTGGACAAGGGGTCTTAGTGGTTCAGTATATGAGCAGGTAAATATGGTTCAGGTTGGTTAATCCGAAAATGTTTTTTGAAGCTTTATAGTAGTATTTAGTGTGTCAAACATGATGAGAGAAACTATATATTCTCAGTTACAATGTATATCTTTTGTAATATGATACTGTATTATTTTAGAGGCTTTATGTATTAAAGAGACGACATTTGACCCGTTCCCTATTTAGCAAATCATTTATTTTACCTTTTTAACCCGTTAGATATAAGACATAAGCAAGTAACGGGTCAAAATTGCCTTCTCAATAATGAGGAAATCTATCTTTGCGGGTCATTTTTTGGAATAACATGGGTTGATGTGTTTTTCCCACAGGGATTTGAGAAACTTCAAGAAGTAGTTGATAAGTGGTAAGGAGTACCAAAATCGTCATCAAGATACTACTTGAAACTTTTTACAGACAAGGAAACATATGAAGCTGTGGATGCACTTGCAAGGATTGAGAATAAGAGTGCTCACCAACTGGCAATGGAGGTCATTCGTAATTATGCTGCTTCCCAGCAAAATGGCAAAAGCCAGTAAGATCATGAATGTCCGTAGCATCGACTATTTTTGTTCTACCATATTGCTCTTCTCTCGATGTTCATGGAAATGGCCGGAATAAGATCACGTTTTAGTGTGTTTCAATTTAGCCGTTGATTCAGATTTATATCGATGTATGTCGTTACTGTTGGAACTATTGTTTTGACATTTTGTTTTTCTATCTTCAGAGAGTAGTATTTGATTTCGAGTCTGACCCAAATGAGGATCAGAGTTCTCTGGTCCAAGGGAAATGGATTTGGTTTTGTTTGAAGTAGTCTGATGTTGTCATCTTCTGGTGTTTATATCCATAAATTTCTAGATGTTAAAATCCTGTTCGATCGTTGTTCAATCAATCAAGTATGAAATGTCATTCTTCACTTATGAATATTGTTTGATCACCGTAAAATGTGATTTGTTTTCAATTAACAGAATAATGCTACATGCCTATATATATCGGTGTGAATTTTGTGTCTACTTCATCTAACGATTTTTTTTTATGATAACGGCAAACTTGGGTTGCGATGTTGTCCTTTCATATATGACCGTTTTCAATTCTAAAGGAAATCCTGTAATATCAAGAAAAACTCGCGTTATCAACCCGAGAAATGTCTTGCTCACACTCATATTTAAACGGGATATTTTAAAGTCTCAAGTTCATAAATACCGATAAGGCGATCTATAAGTTGATGGTTGGTCAAAATGACGTTAATAGGGTTAAATGCAAATTTCGTGCATGTGATATGAAAAAAGTCGCTATGGCTTCGAATGCTATGTATTGTTATCCGCCGCATCGCGCAAGTTCCCATCTAATATGTACATAAACTCAAAAGAGCAAATCTCAATTTTAGAGTTAAATCAATTAACTAAAAAAATATTTATGGTTTAATCCTAGCCTTTGATTTAACTTAATGGCTAATCATTGTTAAACTTTTCTAGTAAGTAACTTTAGAGGATCCCATCTTAAAAATAGAATTATTTTTTTACATGCGTGTTGCTGCGGAATACGTTTTTTACACAAACAATATTTTAAATCCAAATGTATGTCAAATATTCAAACAGAAAATTTAAAAATGACAACTAAACATGTAGCAATAACAATAAACATATGATCAGGTTTTGTGACAATTAGGGATACCTAATTTCACCTTTAATCCCTGGCCATCAACTCCCAAAGTTACACTTACGTCCCTCAACTTTTAAACATTACTTTCTTAGCTTAACTTTCTCACCACTACACTTAACGATTTAACGAGCACTTATCTTTCATGACTTTACTTTAATTACTTTCTCTCGACATACCTTAATCATATTATATTAAAAGCATAAGCATTTAATCACATAATCCCAATTTATGGCACATAAACTTAACGAATTGACGTCAACTAACGGAATAGTCAAATAGTCAAACTTGAAAAGTTTGGGATGTTATAGAAATCCTTCTGAACTGTCATGTTGATGCTAATCTCTGTAAAACAAACAATAAAAGCAACCCGTGAAAAGCAACAGTTTATTGATAAAAACGAATAGACGAAAAAAAAAGACTAAAATTAAATCTAATCTAAGCAAATAAAAGAAGAATATTTTTGGATTTTTAAAATTTTACAATTTTTTTTGGGTTTTTTAGAATAATGAAAACAAAATCTAAACTAACTATGCTAGACGGAAAATAAAAGACAGAAAAGTAACTTTCTCGTGAGTGAACACGAAAAAGGGTTGAATCACAAAATCTCACTAAATTCCTAGTGAAATAGTCCCCGGCAGCGTCGCCAAAAACTTGATGTGTCGTTTGTGTATAAAGAAAAGCGGTCAAGTTTTAAATTTACAAGTCAAGGAAATATCAAACTAAACACTCACTCACGGACAGTGGATCCGTTCGTTTGTAATATAGCTATTAGGTAAGACCAGGTTCGTTCGCAGAGACTATGTTTAAGAACTAAGTAAGATTAAGTAATACTAAGGTTTGTTGGGGGTTTTGTGACCGAGTTGTCACGTTGCTTAAACTAATAATAATAAAAGACAGAGAATCTGGTATTACCGGTGCAGGCTGTTTCGGAAGAAACAACGAAAAGATTTTAATTCAAAACAATAAAATTAAGAGTGTCATCTACTTTGAATCAGATTCATAACATGTTTCGGTTGCATAGATTAATACAGCAGTAATTCTGTCTACTAGTTTACCAAACTATTAACACGTGGATTCCTATTAATATTATCTTGTACTCTATCATACCATGAATCAAACAATCGTTTACCAAACAATCAAGATCATATTATCATGCATCTAATACCATTAAAAGCATAATGATACAATCAACAAGACAATAATAATTAATAAGAATTCAATAAGCGACAAAACACTAGCTGCAGTCACTATAATAAACACAACCGTCACATAGTCATGTCACTTCATCTAGTTAAATGATAAAATATCTAGCTACTCATAGTAAAAGAACAATATCAATCAATAATGTATGAAGACATAATGTACCGAAAGTGAAATAGAGATTAGAATGATGATGATGTTGTACAAAATCAATGTCTGATCTCCGGTGTGATATGGAGGTGTTATGACGGCTTAGATCTCGAGAAAATACCCTAGGAGAAGCCCCAAAGTCGTCTGCAATCAGAGAGTGTCGAATTTTAGGGTTTAGGGTTGGTATTTATAGGTTTACGAAAATTCCAAATCTGGCCGACCTACTTCTAGCGGCGCTGGCTGCTTGTGAGCGGCGCTAGCAGAAGTCCCAGCGGCGCTGGCTGGCTCCCAGCTCCGCTAGTTGGGTTTAGGATTACTTCCAGCGGCGCTGGAGTGAAATGAGCGGCGCTGGGGGCTTCAGGTCCAACACGAAAGTTGTAGATCTTTCTCTCGCCTTTCCGTGGATAGCTTACTCGTCAGAAACGGAGTCCGTATGAAGAAGTTATGTCCTAAATACTAACACATGGTCATAGGCTTCATACGCAAGTTTTTTCATCTTAAGTCTTGAATCTCGACCCGAATCTTCATCGAACCATCATTTATCTTCCTTTAAGTCCTTTATCACTATTTCTTGATGTTTTCCTTCATGCCACGAGCAATGTACCTGAAATCACAGATACACGCCATTAAGTATCATAAGTTCATTCAAATGACTATAAAATGGCCAAAACAAGTGTGGTAAAAGTCTATATAATTATCGCTCATCAACAGCCATATGATTTTTTTAATTTATCGATATACGATTTTTGAGATAAATTTTTTTTGAAACAATTTCAGGATTAAAATGATTTATGCAGAAGAGAGAAAAATGAGTGGTTAGATTCGAGTAGAGAGAAGAAAATGAGTGATTAAGATTAAAGGGTATTATAGGCATATTAGGTAGAGATGGTTAAATTAGTGAATAAAAAAAGGGGTAATTTAGATAGTTCAAAGTTGTAATTTGAGATTTAGAAAAAAGGACTCCTCTATTATAATGATTTATTTATAGATATAAATATAGATAGAGATAGAAATATCATCATATGTATATGTATATAAACTAACGAATCCCCAATTGCACGTGAAAAAGCCCGTTACCCGACGGTTAATCACTAAACGGGTACTTGTGAGGTCCGAGTAAGGCTGGCATACAGTCCGACACGACCTGTTAAGACACGAACATGTTAAGACACGAACATGTTAAGGTCAAACACGAACACGGCCTGTTAATTAATCGTGTCATTTTTCTTAAACACAAACACGACACGAAAATTA
Source organism: Erigeron breviscapus (assembly GCA_034093135.1). NCBI lineage: Eukaryota > Viridiplantae > Streptophyta > Magnoliopsida > Asterales > Asteraceae > Erigeron > Erigeron breviscapus. Next base: position 200,059,108 of record CM067167.1, on the reverse strand, counting down.
ACCGGTGCACCTGTTAAGGACATGTTAACCATAAAACATATATAACAACTTCGGTGATGTATCAGGATTACCAGGTTTCATAAAACAAAAAAAGAAGAAAAAAGTATATTACATAACCCAAAATTACCAATAACAAAAATATTATCTTTTTTACCAACCAAAATTAAATCAGAAAAAGTTCTCTCAAAACTTACAATCAATTTAAATAACATAATCACGATAATATATAGATCCAATGTAGATCTGAAAAGTCGTAAGTACCATTGGGCGGACATTGAAACATTGTTCGTCATCTCTGTCTCAAAACCATGTTCACCACTGCCTTTGTCGGATATATATAAGTAAATCGATAGATACAAAGATAGAACGGTTAGTTGAGATAGAAGATAGACTGGGTTTAATTTTGTGATATTTTCCTTTTTTCTTTTTATCTGAGAGAGAGGGATTTGAAGATGAAATATGAAATGATTTCATTGATTGTGTCACTATGGAAGTGAAATATCACGTGCAACTCCAATAATAATTTCGTAAAGGATCCTCAAGTTTGATGGGTTTTACAAGAACCATACCTTTTACTTTTTAGTATTATATATATGATTTTTTTAACTTAATAATATTAACAGGTCGTAACAGGTCGTAACAGGTTCAGACCTGTTAAGACACGAATTTTATCGTGTCTTAACAGGTTCGGAACTATTAAGACACGAAACCTGTTAAGAACAAATCTTGTCGTGTTAACAGATTTCGTGTCAAAATTACCAGCCTTAGGTCCGAGTACGGATTGGAACATGAGATTTTTAATGGGGCCCGGATCCGGATAACTTAAACCGGCCCATCCCTAGCCCGTTGCTCGTCCTTGACTCAAAAACCCCTATATTTACTTTCACTCCGCCTCCTCGTTTCTCTCTCTCTCAACCGCCCCTATCTATCTCTTCATCATCATCATCAACATCTTCTTAAGATACAAGGTAAGAAAATCAATGGGTTAAGCCGTTTTCTTTACAAACCGAAAATCAATGTAGTTCATCTAATCGGATTGTACACACGAAAATCTTTAAAAACCGAAAATATATATTTTCTAAGCATAAAATCAGATAGATCTTAGATGGATCGGGTCGTAAACGCAGTTTCGAAAAGCATGTATTTCTTCTTCGTTTTTCTTCCGGATCCAAGAGTTTGCAAAATTAGGGTTTCTATTTTTATTTATTATATATATCTGTAAGTATTTGTGGAATATATATATATTAGTTTGTGAGCGATTTGCTAGTCTCGCTTATTTGATAATTTTTATTTATTAATATCTGTAAGTTTTGTGGAATATATATATATAATTATATATATATTAGTTTGTGAGCGATTTGCTAGTCTCGCTTATTTGATAATTTTTATTTATTAATATCTGTAGTTTTGTGGAATATATATATATATATTATATATATCTGTAAGTATTTGTGGAATATATATATTAGTTTGTGAGCGATTTGCTAGTCTCGCTTATTTGATAATTTTTATTTATTAATATCTGTGTGTATTAATTCTACAATATAAAAGCAGGAAGGAACCCCTTTCATCGGTGATCGATAATTATGGTAATCCGGCCTCCTCATTATCACTCGGTAGTGTTTATTAATATTATTATTGACTACTAACAATAGTTTGTTTGATTTTATTTTTGATTTGGCTTGTACCATCAGTCTGAAGAAGAAGACTACAGTTCTCAAGATGAGGTGGATGAGGTGCGTATAACATTTTTCATTCTTATATCCCTGTTTCCACTAAAATAAAACAAGTATTAATCGGTAGTGTTTATTATTATTGACTACTAACAATAGTTTGTTTGATTTTATTATTGAATTTGGTGGTACCATCAGTATCCAGATCTAAGCTACAGTTCTCAAGATGAGGATGAGGTGCGTATGACATTTTTCATTCTTATATCTCTGTTTCCACTAAAGTAAAACAAGGTTAAAAGACCAAATTTGTCATTTAAAATATGTGAAAGGAGCAAATTTGCCACTAATTTTTTCAAAGGCTCAAATTTGCCACTGCATAACCTTAAAAAGAGTAAATTTGGCACTCGAAATATATGAATGACCAAATTTACCACTGATTTTTTTGGAAGACTCTTATTTGCCACTAAACAAAGTTACAAATGTAAAATGTTATAATAAAAATTTAACAATAGGTAAATTTGTCACCAATCATTTTCCACCAAATGCTCCAATTATTTCAAACTATTGTCGTATATTTCAAATCGCGTACATACATGTATGTACTCATTCTCTAATATGTGAAACTCATATGAAACAATACATATTATGCTCACGATTTAATTAAATATTCAGTTATGACCATGACCAACTAAAAAGATGAAGTTGGTTACTTGAAATATTGTTCATATTAATCAAACATGAATCTAAGGTGTATTGATTTAGAGTTTTTGTGTGTGTATGTGTATGTATTTTTTAAAAGAGTTCAAAATTCCACATTGTCTAAATTAAGCGTCATTTAGAACATAAGCGAACAATTGCAATGTTTATTGTCAATGTGTGAAATTTAAAAAGAAAAAAAAAGTTTTTGTAAAAAGTGACAAATTTGGTCTTATTAAAGTTATTTAGTGGCAAATTTAATGGCAAATTTGCTTTTAACATATATTAAGTGACAAAATTGCTCTTTTAACCATAAAACAAGTATTAATCGGTAGTGTTTATTATTGACTACTAACAATTGTTTGTTTGTTTTTATTATTGAATTTGGCTGTACCATCAGTATCCAGATCTAGGCTACCGTTTGTATGAAGATTGGGTACGTATGTCATTTTTTATTTTTATTTCCCTGTTTCCATTAACGATTATATTCATTCATATGTGTATATATATATATCTGGTGGCAGGGTGTTGTAATACCTCTTCTTATGACGGAGCTTAGAGAAGAGGCCCAAAGCTTGATTGATAGTGGTGTTACACCTGAATTAATCTCTCAAGTTTTCGAAAATATTCTTCATAAGGTACATACAAATCTGTATTTATTTATTATTACTTTTTATTACTTAACATCCACTAATAATTTATGTTACAGGTCGTTAAGAAGATTACCAGTTTAGCTATAAGCATGCATGGTTTTGACATGAAAGCCGTACTATCTGATTATTATGCCACTCAACTTCCGAAGCAGCTCTTTCATGAATCTCGGAGTCATATAGCAACCATCATTGTTGATGCTGTCTATGCTTCAGGATATGATTATGATTGTGCTGGTCCTTATGAGAATGATATGAGTGATTTTGAAGATGGGTTCAACCTGATTGGAATAAAAAAGGTTTTATTTATTTTTAATTTTGCTAAATATATATAAGAATTTGCGTGATTCGTATGCTTGCATATTTTGTTGAGAAATTCTTTGATTTATCATGGTGAGTTTGATATAAAAGACTCTAAAAATCTTAGGGTATGATTGTATGATGTTAAATTTGATATAAAGTACTGTAAAACTTGTATATATATTAGAGGCATATGATTAATCGTATAATGTTTTGTGATAATTGTAGTCAAAGATTGAAGAGTTGGAAAACAAATGATTCTTGTGTTTGCAAAAAGACTTGTATATCGCCCCTCACTCATAAACAACAAACATCGCCTTAGATTGTTAACCATACAACCAATAGAACTGTTATGTGAATGCAACGTTTTCTGATTATTTAATTTATATGCATTATTTAAGTGTTCTTTTCTCTAGGTTTTGGGTGGTCATGTGGATGACTCCTTTTCTGTAGAAGGTATCAGCATCGCGTTTAAACCACATGTTGATGGTTTTGAGAATCTGGGTGTGGTTAAGAATCCAGAGATCCTGATCTTAAAGGATATGAGGTAGCTATTGTTTATCACTTATCAGTTTATCTTGCTTATTAGATTTCTTCATGGGATTTGACTCTATATTCCTTTGTATTGACAGCATTGAGGTTAAACTAATTGATATACTGAAGAGGGGTCCCAACGTCGTTTTGACAAGTCAAGCTTTTGATGGGGATTTAAAACAGGTGGTTAACATCGATTCTTTCACAATGAAACCCATTTTTTATATTTCAACTTTTGTTTCTTTTTTTTATCACCAGGAATTGGCAAAGCGATGTATATACATTGCAGATCTGGTTTCTGAAGATGATCTAAATCGTGTTGCAAAAGCTACTTGCGCTGAAACGATATCATTCAACCATAACTATCCACAAAGAATAGTAATCCTCTTCTACTTTGAACCAATCTCTTCAAACAAAACTATATGTTTATTGATATCCTGTTATTTGCATGTTTTTTTTATGTTGAAATTATCTGAAATATGTATTTGTACTTTTAAATTCTTGGAAAAGCAAATTGGTACTTGCAAGAGTTTTCAACAAAAGATATTTGGAAATGAAGTGTTTGGCATATTTAGTGGATGTCCTAGAGGCAACGTAGCCACTGTTGTTCTTTATGGAGATGACCAGGTTCTTCCCCATAAACTATTTGATCTAGAGTATACGTTGGAGTATAAAAGGTTTTAGCTTTAAACAAAAATAATATTGAATTTATATTGATTATGTAATATTGATTTTATAATAGTTTATTGAAAAAGAAGAAATGTATGAGCAGAGCTGTATGTACGTGATCTGATCCCGGAAGTGAGGATTGTCATGAAAGCACGCACATTAGTTGATGGTGGTCGTAATTTATATGTATGTTTTCTGTAGAAACTGATCACAAATCTGCTATGTTTATGGTATAATGATTCTTTTATCAGTATCAGTATTATTATAATTATTATTATTGTTGTTGTTGTTGTGGTTGTTGCTGTTGCAGTACAATATTATCCAGTATGTACGTGAAGAGGCAAACTATGCAGAGACTAACTCAAAACAAATTATAAATGCATTCGCTAAAGCAATTCAGGTAGGGTTTGGTCAAATTTTTGAAGTTGTTTCATTTTTCTGGGATTTGAGAGATTATACATTCTGCCTTTTTTTCTTTTGTGATACTAATTTTTTTTCATTGTGTATGGAACCAATTGAATATGATGTTGGTATGTTGAACAGGCTGTATCAGACAAAACATGTGATAATGATGGATGTAACCCAAGTCAGGAAAATCCAACTGGTGTGTCTCATGCACTACTACTAGTCTATTTTTTTAGTTTAGTTAATATTTTTAATGAGAAACCACAACTTAAATAGAACTTGCTAGTCCAAAAATATCCATTATATACCAAAAGTCATTATTAATAAAATATTCAATATATTTTGTCTAGAATTAGAGTTTAAGATTTCGTAACTTATCAAAAGTCAATTTAGTTTTTAATGCGAGTCTTAACCGATCTAAAGTTGTAGAAAGTGTATTAATCATTGTTATAATACAATGTTTTTCACCTTATTTCTTTTAGCTAATTTTTTTTCTTCTTATCCATATCTTACTTGCTGAAATTGATCCAATTTATAGGATAAGTGGCTGGCTACATTTTATTTTCTAGTTTGGTTTTCTAAATGTTTTCATTGTGTAATATGCTATAAACAGTGTAACAACCGTGCATTTTGACTTTTGACTATGGGTACGTTTCCTAAGTTTGGTTTTAATCAATATATGATCAAGTGAAATTTAAGGTTCATTTAAGTGCAATGTGTCCATATGGGTCAATTTATTGTGCAATTTGAGACTTATGTGCTAATTGAGGTCATTAGTTGGTACTAATCGAATTTCATTAGATGGCATTTATGGTAACTAGCAAAATGATATGGATCTTATCCATGGGTTATACCCAACCCATGACCCACCCAAGTACCCAAACCTATTTCCCCCATCCATTCATTCTTCCCCTTATCCCTTCTTTTCTTCTTCTTGCAAGAACAAAGACACACACACTCTCAATCTCTCTCTCTAAATTTCTAGTTCAATTTTGTGATTTGAAGAGGAACAATAACAAAATCATCATCCTTATTATCATTCTAGCATCATATAAAAAAATCCAAGTTTTAAAGTGCAAGGAAACTCTTCATCTAGGTCAAATTCGAGTTTGGTTGCTTGTGGAAGTTTTGGTAAGTGTTTTCTAGCTTAAATTCATCATTTCTAGTTGTTAAACTTGTATTTCATCTAAATCTAAGCACTCTTGGTCTTTATAGCTTCAAAATCCGAAATTAGGGTTTCTAGTTATCTAAATTAGGGCAAAATGCGATTTGGGTCAAAAGTCATGTTTTGGAATGGGACTTTTGAGTGGGTTATGTCCAAATGAGTTGGTTATGTCCAGAAACGGGCCAAGGAACTCTTCAAAACGATTTATAAGTCGAAAACTAGGTTTTGGGTCAATTTTGGTTCAAATGGGTCAAGATCGAATTTTAGTAAGAAAATGTGTTTGAGATTGATTTTTGATGATGAAACTTGCTTAGTTATGTTCAATTATGTTTAACTATGTTCAAAAATGGGTCTCGAAGTTGTGCAAATCGATTTCATGGTCTAGGTATCAAGAAATTAGGGTTTTGGGTCGTGCATAGGTCAAGAACACCTGCTGGTGCTGTGCTGGTTTTGAACGGGCGTAACTTACGCCCCTGTTGGCGTAACTTACGGCCCTCTCCATTGTCATTACGCCAAAACCTTACTGTTTACGCCCTACTTTACGCCAAAATGCTTGTTTCGGGGTAGCCGTAACCTACGCCCAATCCAGCGTAGCTTACGCCCCTTTGGGTTCCAACCAGCGTAGCTTACGCCCCATTTGGGCCGTAGCTTACGCCCCTCAATTTATGCCTAGCGTAACCTACGCCCAGATGGGTCGTAGCTTACGCCTGTCCCTAAAGTTCATTTTCCTGATTTGATTTCTAAATCTTATTTCACTTTCCTTGGGACACATCGAACTTCCAAATGGGTCCCTCTTTGTCTTCCAAGTCATCGTATCCAGTTCCAATACGCGTTCAAGTCCCGGGTTCAATTCTAAGGTTCATAAGAGCTAAATGAGGACATGATTATATATATATTGATACGTACATGTACATTATGATAGGTTGTGATCGCTCGGCAATTAATTGACGTTCTAACTCACTTTGACTTCGGTAAATCAAGGCAAAGGTGAGTTTTCGTAGCCTCCCCTACTCTTTTAAGAGTCGGGCTGAAAAGTGTACCTTGTGCATGATGTTTTTGTGACGTTTGTTGATTGTGCTATTATGTAATTAGTTGTATGGTTATTGTAGATTGTGTATTGTGTTGTTTTAGGCTAGTTGTGTATATATGGAGGACGGTAATGCCTTTGAAAGGTTGGAGATGTGGTGGGAAGGCTGCGGGTGACCCTATATATAAGCATCAAAGGCCTTTCAAAAGTAGTATCGTACAAAGTATATGCATATGATGTTTGGTTATGTGTGGACATTGATGGTCATGGATGAGTACATTTACGTGCAATTAGTACAATGAGTGCATTTACGTGCAATTGAGTACAATGAGTACATTACGTGCAATTAGTACAATGAGTACATTTACGTGCAATTGAGTACAATGAGTACATTTACGTGCAATTGAGTACAATGAGTACATTTACGTGCAATTGAGTACAATGAGTACCTTTACGTGCAATTGAGTTCAATGAGTGCATTTACGTGCAAATGAGCACATTGGTTACAAGTGTGCAATTTATTAGAGCATGTCAATGTAAATTATGGATCGGTTGACATTGGTATGTGTTCTTGTTCATTTTTTCCTACGAACTCACCAACCTAGTGTTGACATTGTTTAGTACACTTTTCAGGTAATCAAGAGAACCCAAGAGCTTGACGTGCTTGCTAGATGTTGGACTTTGACCATGGATCCGCGATCCATTTGCCCGTTGATGGGTTTTGCTTAGGATCATGAGCCATCTTTTGAATTGTTGTTTTTGTAAACTTTTGATGGTTGAATGCTCCTTATGCTTTTGTGACATTGTAATTTAATTGTTGGGTTCCCGGAATCCTCTTATTTTCATATAGTCTCGTTCTACGATAATTCCATCTTGTGTCATGCTTTCGGTACATTTCGAGCCTAGCTCGGGGTGTTACAGAATGGTGGCCCACGCATGGTCGTAGAGAATTAGGCGGATTGACCTAGACTACGGCTTAAGTAAAACTCTTCATATAGCATGCATGATTAGGAATATTGTATGCAACGTGAACTATATGAGCATTATAAGTGTACGTTTGGGCTCGTAGGAAGGTTCATTATATGTGATAACATGAGTGCAATTGGTTGGTGTGATCAATGTGTTGTCGTATGATGGTCAAGTGCATGAGGTCAATGTGGTTACTTGAGGTCAATGAGGTCATGTGCATATTGTCGGATTGAATTGATACTATTTGATGATGTAGGGCAAGATGAAGTTATGGCATCAACATGATGTAATATTGTGGCAACCCTAAAAGAACGTGATCAACTCTTTTATGGTTACCCGGTATTATAACAAGTTAATGACATCACGGATTGCACGCGGTTGGTTTAGAGTATAATAAGGAACGGTACGCTTTTTGGGAGTTGATTGGGTGGAGGGTTAGCCGCTGGTACACCCTGTATACATACCCGGATCAATAACTAGGAAGCATATCGGATTCGAATTATACTTGGGACCACTTGTTTAGTTGTGTGATTGATTGATGTATTGAAATGGACATGTGGTTTATTGATGAACAATTATGGTGAAATATGGTATGAGGACATGATACATAACAATTCCCCTAGAATAGTTGCACCTTTGCCGTAGCGTAACGATATGAATTATGTGTGACATGTTGACATGAGAGCACTAACCCCTTGTATGACTAACATGTGAGCATTTTGAGACTAACTTTTCGAGTCGACGTTTCCTTGTTTTATAGTAATGGTGAGGCCAAGAAGAACCGGAACTACTTATAGAGAGCAAACTCCGGAACAACAACCGGAAGTTCAAGGAGAAGGGCGTGGTGGTGGAAGGGGTCGTGGTCGTGGTAGAGGTAGAGGTAGAGGTCAAGGGAGAGGTCGAGGTAGGGGTGAAGCACCAACACCCGACTTGGCAACTGTGATCGCTCAAGTGGTCACGAACATTATGCCTAACATAGTTGCCCAAGTCACAGCAACCCTCCAAGCACCTGATAATACGGTGCCGAATGTTCAAGCTCAAGTGAATGAGAACAATGAAAATGTTCAACCGGTAGGGGTAGAGGAAGAAGAAGCACCGGTGGTACACGATAACTACGTCCCAAGGTACAACCAACACGGAGTGTACCGGCAAGGGTGTTCTTTTAAGGATTTTAAGGGTTGTGGGGCCCCGGAGTATGATGGGAGTGGGGGTCCTACGGCTTGTGTTAGATGGCTTGAGGAAATTGAAGCGGTGATTGCTAGGAGTCATTGTACTTACGATGACCAAGTTATCTACTCATCCGGCATGTTCAAGGGTGATGCATTGAAATGGTGGAATAAGGAAGTAGGGGCGGGAAATGCTATACCGTGGGATCAATTCAAGATTTTGGTGAAAGAAAGATTTTGTCCACCCTATGAACTTCAAACTCTAACCTTGGAGTTCGTTCAACTCCAAATGAATGGGGCGGACTATAAAGGGTACATTCGGCGATTCCAAGAATTGTCGACACTTATTCCACACTTGGTGACTCCCGAAGCTCAAGCCATTCAAAAATTTGTTATGGGCTTGACTCCAAAGGTCCGACACTTGGTGAACAACATTATGCCTACCACCATGACGGAAGCCATAAACCGAGCCGGTAGTGTTACCGAGGACTTGCTTAGAAGTGGTGAATTGAACCAAGCATCATCATCAAAGAGGAAGGATGCACCCGAGTCAAGTGGGGTGAAGAAAGTGGGTAGGTTTGACCCTAAACGTCCTAACAAGGGAAGGGTGTTTGCGGCGGTTGAACCGGCAAAGAAGGCTTATGTGGGTCCTTACCCATTTTGTAATAGGTGCTCCCGACATCATGTTCCCACCACTCCTTGTGGGACTTGTTTCAATTGTAATCAAGTTGGCCATCTTGCTAGAGATTGTAGGGCCCCGAGAGTGGCTCCTACTCATGCGGTTCCTCTCCGAGCACATCCTCCTCAAGCTAACAATCTAAGGGGTCAACGGGGTGGGTGTTATGAATGTGGAAGCACCGATCATTACCGTAATGCTTGTCCTCAATGGGTGGGACAAAATGTGCAAGTAGCGGTTCACCCAAATCAACTTCAAATCACCGGTCCTAACCAAAACCGTGGCCAACAAGGCCATCAAGTGCAACCAAGGGGGAGAGCCTTTGCGGTGAATGCAAATGAAGCCCGCAATGATCCTAATGTGGTGGCAGGTACATTTCTTCTTAACGGTCTTTATGCCACGGTGTTGTTTGATTCCGGAGCCGATTATAGCTTCGTGTCCCATAGTTTTGTTCCTTTGATAGATGTTCATCCTTGTGCCTTAAACTATGTGCTTGATATTGAGATGGTCAATGGTACCTTAACTAGACTTAGTCAAGTGCTTCGGGATTGTATCTTGACTTTAAACGACGTCGAATTTTATATTAATCTCATGCCCTTCGACATTGGAAGCTTCGACATCATTGTGGGTATGGATTGGTTAACGGCGGTAAACGCGGTCATTGATTGTGGGGAAAGAGTGGTCAAAATACCGTTGTCAAACGGTGATATTCTTAGAGTTCAAGGTGAAACTTCCGATTCCTCTAGTTCCAAGGCTTTTAGTGCTACCGTCACAAAGGTAGAATTGAAAGCCGTTCCCATTGTTCGTGATTTTCCCGACGTTTTTCCGGATGACCTACCGGGTCTACCCCCGTCTCGTGAACTTGATTTTCGCATCAATTTGATTCCCGGGGCCGCACCCGTGGCCAAAGCTCCATATAGACTCGCCTTGACGGAAATGCAAGAGCTAGAATCTCAACTTAAAGAACTCCAAGAAAAAGGGTTCATTCGTCCTAGTCAATCGCCTTGGGGAGCTCCAATATTGTTTGTAAAGAAGAAAGATGGGTCCTTTAGGATGTGTATTGATTACCGAGAATTGAACAAGCTCACAGTGAAGAACCGGTATCCACTTCCTAGAATCGATGAGCTTTTTGATCGTTTGCAAGGTGCCAAGTATTTCTCAAAAATTGACCTCCGTTCGGGCTATCACCAACTTAGAGTTCATGAAGATGACATACCAAAGACGGCGTTTCGTACAAGGTATGGTCACTACGAGTTCACTTATGCCGTTTGGGTTGACTAATGCACCGGCGGTGTTCATGGATTTGATGAACCGGGTGTGTCGACCCTATTTGGACAAGTCGGTCATTGTCTTTATTGATGACATACTTGTCTACTCAAAAAACAAAGGAAGATCATGCCGAGCATTTGCGTGAGATGCTAGGGTTGCTTAGAAAGGAGAAGTTGTATGCTAAATTTTCAAAGTGCGAATTTTGGTTGGAAGAAGTTCATTTCCTTGGTCACGTGATTAGCAAAGATGGGATTCATGTGGATCCTAGCAAGATTGAAGCGGTTAAGAATTGGAGGCGACCCGAGACACCATCCGAGATTCGCCAATTTCTTGGGTTGGCGGGGTATTACCGAAGATTCATAGAGGGTTTCTCCAAGATAGCACAACCACTCACTCTCTTGACTCAAAAGGAAAGGAGATTTGAGTGGGGCGAGAGACAAGAACTTGCCTTTCAAACTCTCAAGGACATGTTATGTGAAGCTCCTATCTTGAGCCTTCCGGATGGGATTGAAGATTTTGTGGTCTATTGTGACGCTTCGGGTCAAGGTTTGGGGTGTGTACTTATGCAACGGGGCAAGGTCATCGCTTATGCCTCCCGGCAACTTAAGGTGCATGAGAAGAATTACCCTACTCACGATTTGGAATTGGGAGCGGTTGTTTTCGCTTTGAAGTGTTGGAGACATTACCTTTATGGCACCAAATGTGTGATCTACACCGATCATAAAAGTCTTCAACACATTTTTAATCAAAGTGAGTTGAATATGAGGCAAAGAAGATGGATTGAACTTTTTAGCGATTATGATTGTGACATTCGCTATCATCCGGGCAAAGCCAACGTCGTAGCCGATGCTTTAAGTAGAAAGGAAAGGGTCAAGCCAAGAAGATCAAGAGCCATGAGCCTTACGGTGGGGCAAAGTATTCGGGACCGTATCATAGAAGCTCAAGTGCAAGCTACCTTGCCGGAAAATTTTGGTAATGAAGGGCTAGATGGTATGGAGCAACTTTTTGACCGGAAGGAAGACAACGGGTTATATTTAGTTGGGAAGCTTTGGATTCCAATCTTTGGCAATTTGAGAACTTTCCTAATGAATGAAGCTCATAAGTCGCCTTATTCGGTCCACCCGGGGTCGGATAAGATGTACTTTGATTTAAAGGATTTCTATTGGTGGCCGGGCATGAAACGTGATGTGGCTAAATATGTGAGCGAGTACCTTACTTGCTTACAAGTGAAAGCCGATCATAAGAAACCACCCGGTTTGTTGGTGCAACCGGTGATACCGGCATGGAAGTGGGAAAGGATTGCAATGGACTTCGTCACGAAGTTACCGAAGACAAGAAATGGACGTGATACTATATGGGTGATTGTGGATCGATTGACAAAGTTGGCTCACTTTTTAGCCATTCGTGAGACCGATAAGTTCGACACCCTAGCGCGTTTGTACATTAGGGAAGTGGTGGCAAAACATGGAGTTCCGGTTTCTATTATCTCCGATAGAGATAGCCGGTTCAAATCAAATTTTTGGAAAGCTTTTCAACGTGCGATGGGTACTCAAATTGACATGAGTACGGCGTTCCATCCACAAACGGATGGGCAAACCGAAAGAACTATCCAAACGCTTGAAGATATGTTGAGGGCTTGTGCTATTGAATTTGGTGGAAGTTGGGAAGATCACCTACCGCTAGTGGAGTTCTCATATAACAATAGTTACCATGCGACTATCCAAATGGCCCCGTTTGAGGCGCTTTATGGGAGAAAGTGTCGTTCTCCACTCGCTTGGGCGGAAATAGGCGAGAGCCAACTCATTGGGCCGGAAGTAATTATCGAAACAACCAAAGTAATTTCAAAAATTAAGGAGAGATTACAAGTGGCCCGTGAAAGACAAAAGAAATACGCCGATGTGAGGCGTAGACCCTTGGAGTTCAGTGTTGGTGATCATGTACTTTTGAAGGTCTCCCCGTGGAAGGGTGTGGTTCGTTTCATCAAGAGAGGCAAGCTTGCGCCAAGATACATAGGACCTTTTGAGATCATAGAACGTGTGGGCAAGGTGGCTTACCGGCTAAAGCTACCTCAAGAACTTAGTGGAGTGCACAACGTGTTCCATATTTGTAATTTAAGGAAGTGCTTGGCGGATCCTACTCATCACGTGCCCATGGACGAGATACAAGTAGACAAGAAACTCAACTTTGTTGAAGAACCGGTAGAGATTGTAGATCGTGAATTCAAGAAGCTAAAGAAAAAGCGCTATACGATAGTCAAGGTCCATTGGAATGCTAGACGTGGAGCCGAATTCACTTGGGAGCGGGAAGACTTCATGAAGTCAAAATATCCGCATTTGTTTAGTGATTAGGGTTCCATCGAATTTCGGGACGAAATTCCCTTAACGGGGGAATAATGTAACAACCGTGCATTTTGACTTTTGACTATGGGTACGTTTCCTAAGTTTGGTTTTAATCAATATATGATCAAGTGAAATTTAAGGTTCATTTAAGTGCAATGTGTCCATATGGGTCAATTTATTGTGCAATTTGAGACTTATGTGCTAATTGAGGTCATTAGTTGGTACTAATCGAATTTCATTAGATGGCATTTATGGTAACTAGCAAAATGATATGGATCTTATCCATGGGTTATACCCAACCCATGACCCACCCAAGTACCCAAACCTATTTCCCCCATCCATTCATTCTTCCCCTTATCCCTTCTTTTCTTCTTCTTGCAAGAACAAAGACACACACACTCTCAATCTCTCTCTCTAAATTTCTAGTTCAATTTTGTGATTTGAAGAGGAACAATAACAAAATCATCATCCTTATTATCATTCTAGCATCATATAAAAAAATCCAAGTTTTAAAGTGCAAGGAAACTCTTCATCTAGGTCAAATTCGAGTTTGGTTGCTTGTGGAAGTTTTGGTAAGTGTTTTCTAGCTTAAATTCATCATTTCTAGTTGTTAAACTTGTATTTCATCTAAATCTAAGCACTCTTGGTCTTTATAGCTTCAAAATCCGAAATTAGGGTTTCTAGTTATCTAAATTAGGGCAAAATGCGATTTGGGTCAAAAGTCATGTTTTGGAATGGGACTTTTGAGTGGGTTATGTCCAAATGAGTTGGTTATGTCCAGAAACGGGCCAAGGAACTCTTCAAAACGATTTATAAGTCGAAAACTAGGTTTTGGGTCAATTTTGGTTCAAATGGGTCAAGATCGAATTTTAGTAAGAAAATGTGTTTGAGATTGATTTTTGATGATGAAACTTGCTTAGTTATGTTCAATTATGTTTAACTATGTTCAAAAATGGGTCTCGAAGTTGTGCAAATCGATTTCATGGTCTAGGTATCAAGAAATTAGGGTTTTGGGTCGTGCATAGGTCAAGAACACCTGCTGGTGCTGTGCTGGTTTTGAACGGGCGTAACTTACGCCCCTGTTGGCGTAACTTACGGCCCTCTCCATTGTCATTACGCCAAAACCTTACTGTTTACGCCCTACTTTACGCCAAAATGCTTGTTTCGGGGTAGCCGTAACCTACGCCCAATCCAGCGTAGCTTACGCCCCTTTGGGTTCCAACCAGCGTAGCTTACGCCCCATTTGGGCCGTAGCTTACGCCCCTCAATTTATGCCTAGCGTAACCTACGCCCAGATGGGTCGTAGCTTACGCCTGTCCCTAAAGTTCATTTTCCTGATTTGATTTCTAAATCTTATTTCACTTTCCTTGGGACACATCGAACTTCCAAATGGGTCCCTCTTTGTCTTCCAAGTCATCGTATCCAGTTCCAATACGCGTTCAAGTCCCGGGTTCAATTCTAAGGTTCATAAGAGCTAAATGAGGACATGATTATATATATATTGATACGTACATGTACATTATGATAGGTTGTGATCGCTCGGCAATTAATTGACGTTCTAACTCACTTTGACTTCGGTAAATCAAGGCAAAGGTGAGTTTTCGTAGCCTCCCCTACTCTTTTAAGAGTCGGGCTGAAAAGTGTACCTTGTGCATGATGTTTTTGTGACGTTTGTTGATTGTGCTATTATGTAATTAGTTGTATGGTTATTGTAGATTGTGTATTGTGTTGTTTTAGGCTAGTTGTGTATATATGGAGGACGGTAATGCCTTTGAAAGGTTGGAGATGTGGTGGGAAGGCTGCGGGTGACCCTATATATAAGCATCAAAGGCCTTTCAAAAGTAGTATCGTACAAAGTATATGCATATGATGTTTGGTTATGTGTGGACATTGATGGTCATGGATGAGTACATTTACGTGCAATTAGTACAATGAGTGCATTTACGTGCAATTGAGTCCAATGAGCACATTTACGTGCAATTAGTACAATGAGTACATTTACGTGCAATTGAGTACAATGAGTACATTTACGTGCAATTAGTACAATGAGTACATTTACGTGCAATTGAGTCCAATGAGCACATTTACGTGCAATTAGTACAATGAGTACATTTACGTGCAATTGAGTACAATGAGTACATTTACGTGCAATTGAGTACAATGAGTACATTTACGTGCAATTGAGTACAATGAGTACATTTACGTGCAATTGAGTACAATGAGTACATTTACGTGCAAATGAGCACATTGGTTACAAGTGTGCAATTTATTAGAGCATGTCAATGTAAATTATGGATCGGTTGACATTGGTATGTGTTCTTGTTCATTTTTTCCTACGAACTCACCAACCTAGTGTTGACATTGTTTAGTACACTTTTCAGGTAATCAAGAGAACCCAAGAGCTTGACGTGCTTGCTAGATGTTGGACTTTGACCATGGATCCGCGATCCATTTGCCCGTTGATGGGTTTTGCTTAGGATCATGAGCCATCTTTTGAATTGTTGTTTTTGTAAACTTTTGATGGTTGAATGCTCCTTATGCTTTTGTGACATTGTAATTTAATTGTTGGGTTCCCGGAATCCTCTTATTTTCATATAGTCTCGTTCTACGATAATTCCATCTTGTGTCATGCTTTCGGTACATTTCGAGCCTAGCTCGGGGTGTTACAAACAGGCTGGCGTAACATTGTGTGGGAGCCACCATCCGTAAAGGTAATAATTGCTTGTTGTATATGTGTTTTTTCTTTGCTAATGTTGGGGAGTTTCCTTACTTGATCATTAATACAGTTGCATACCATTTATGGTGCTGCTCGAGTAGTCTGCGCTGAGTTACTTAATCCTTATAGGTAATGCAACTTTGGTATTTCAACTTGTCGGTTTATTTCTAAACTTAATAATATGCATATCCGGATGCTAAAGCAGATCCATTGATGGTATATCATTAATACGAGCTTGGAAGGGTATATACCTATGAAAAGATGATGTATGATTTGGTTAAAAGATTTAATTGAAAAAGAAAAAAGTTGTATTCATTGTCTAAGGGAATACATAGGTTCTGCATTGCTTTGTTTTCGTATTTAAAAGTATTCGTTTTTTACCTAAGCCCGTTATCCAACTCGTCTATTATAGCCACCTTTGGGTTTTGGTACTAATTGTTTGAATGCTGTTTAAGTGCACAGACGATCATGGGAGCGACAAGCTCACAATGGAAGATAAAACAAGAAAGAGAAAAGATGTCAAGCTGTTTATCATGGGTTTTGTGTACTATTTATCATGTTGACTTTGACTTATTACCTACTTAATTACTTATGGTCTTCTAAGCAATGTTTTAAATACCGGTAAATACCGGCCGGTATTACCGGTACCGGAGACACCGCCGGTATTTTAAGTCCGGTATTTTTCCGGTATTTTCACTATTCAATACCGGCCGGTATTCCCGGTATTTTCCGGTATTACCATTCCGGTATTTCCGGTATTTTCAAAAAAAAAAAATTATTTTTTAAAAAAAATATTTTATGATATTTTAATGTTATTTTTTGTTATTTGTGAACTTTAAAACTTATATTTTGTTATGAAATACATATTTGGTATTATTTTTGAGTGAATTATAATTGTATTTTGACTATTTTTGTTAAATTGTAACAAGTTTTGTAAGATTTTTACACAAAAAATATAATAAATTAAAAATAGTCGTACCGGCCGGTATTTCCGGTAATACCGATAATACCGGTAATACCGGAAAATTTTTCCACACCGGTATGACTAAAATACCGGTTTTTAAAACATTGCTTCTAAGCACAATTTGGTTTTATACTACTCTCAAAGCCCCTTATTATTATGTAGTCATCTTTATTTGGAAATGCTGTATTTGCCTTTTGAAGCATTTTGGTTGTTTTGCAAATCTTGTATGTTGTTGGTTTAACCTATTATTTGACAAATCGTGGGCATTATCTTATCTTAATCTTATATAAATCAAGCTTTTGCAAGTTGGTTATTTTGCCTATGTGGCATGGTTTAGGATGAAAAAAACACTATCAAATCTGACGTGGCATCCCCAAAAAGTTTTGGAGCAGCGGTTTCTTAATTGCAATGAAACTCCACGGATTATAAGTGTGTATGCCTATTCCCCTACTCCCATTTTTCTGTAAACCATTTTCCCTCCCTCAATCCCTCCCTCTCTTTCTCTCTGTGTGTCTCTTATACGTAATCCCATTTCTCTTTCTCCAAATTATCAAAGGCATCAAAAAGGAATTAAATTAGGTTGAAAGATGATGATTTAAAGGTATTTTTATTTTTATGATTAATCTAATTCGGTTGATTACCCTTTGGGCATACCAAGTAACTAAGAATTTTTTGTTACATCTTGCCTTCACGATCTTCACTCTCGGTATCAAAAGTTACTTGATTTCTCATTCTTAGTTTTCGTTTGTTGAAGCTTACTAAATTTTTCGCGTTAGATGTTTTTGATTTTTTTTTTATATTAACCGGTAATCCATTAGTCTAAGTTGAAGGCGAGATTGTTCTCTGATTTATGTAAATTCCACGGTTCGGTTGCAAAACATTGGCGAACAGTTAACAAGGGTGGCCATGTATTTAAGATTTGAAACTTCATTAAAGGAACGGTTATTCACAGTAACTAAGCCCTCTTTTTACTCCAGAAATTCTGATATATTCTGTGTAAGAATTCATTGTGTGTGATTTATGTGATTAGTTGTAGAGAATTAAGGTTTTATTGAGATAATGGCGAGAAAGATTTATGAAAGAGCATTATGAATAACCATTTCAAGTTATTTATAGTATGTTTTTTTCGATTTTTTTAAAGAATAAACTAATCTGGGTATGTTAATGATTCGTTATTAAATTTGTTATAGAAATGTGAAGAGTTGATGGCTAAGGGACTATTTACTCTTGAAATAAGCGCGGCTGAAATTGCCACATGTGTTTTTTGTGATTTTTATCTTTCTGAATTATTGTAAAAAATTTAAACTTTATGGTGATTTCGATATATAGGCCGATGACACAAGTTATGTATACGTATCCTATACATTGTTTGTTGCAGGATTCCTATCGTTGGGGGCACGGATCTAGACTTGCATCGCCTATTCGTGAAAGTCACTTCCTGTGGAGGCACCAAAAAGGTATCGTTGTTTTCTCTTGCTATTTCTTTAGCTAAACGTCGTAAAGTGTGTTTGGCATTGCATTTTGTAACTGATTATCTGATAAGACTCGCAGATGATCTATTTTTAATGTTTGGTACAGACTTTGTGTACGATTCTTATATTGTGATACCGTCACAACAAAACTGACCACATGTTGCACCCTTCTCTTAACATCACTTAAGAGTCTTACTACAATTTTACAAAATCTTCCCCTCTTCTTTAAAAATGCCTTTACAATCTTTTTACCTATCACTACGTCAAAAAGTAAAACCACATCCAAGATGTTGTCGGGTATGCCATTAAAATAAGGGCTAACTGCATGAGAAGTACTCGTACTTTGACACTTTTGTTATTGTGAGGCTCGTACAAAAAAATTGCTTTCGAAGGGCAGTGCAACGGTTAATATTCCTTTTGTGGGGTTTCGTGTAAGTTACCGGTTAAAAACTATTTTTAAAAAAATGTCACTTTTTCCTTCACAATTAGGCCAATATTGGCAGGAAAGTTTTGGATAAAAAAAAGGTCACTTTTTCCTTTCTTCTCCTTTTTATTCTTTCATAAAGAGAACTCAATAATGCAAAAATAAAAGATTTTCTATCTTTTCTTGCTCCTTATAAAAAAAACTAGGGGTGAACAAAACCAAACCATAAACCATAAAAACCACCAAAAATCCGAAAAAACCAAACCACAAAACCGCCCCATAATGAAAAACCACGCATATGGTTCTTGTATTTAGAAAAACCAAATTAATGGTTCGGATTTTGGTTGCATATCAAAAACCAAACCAAAAAAACCAAACCGAACCGCATTATATATTATCAATTGTAACACCCCAAGATTTTAAGGTAAAAGAAATTAACCCATTTTTATAGTTTTGACATTAAATTAATTTCCTAGTATTTTATGTTTGGATATGTGGTTAATTTAGTTGGAACTTTAACGGATAGCGGGTATTTTAATACCAAGAAATTAGATGGGTCGTGGCATCTCCAAAGAGTGCCAGCCCTCCTTTTCTTTTGAGTCATCTTCCACTACACTCTTTTCCTTCTTCTTCTTCTTCTTCTTCATTTTCATGCATTCTTCTTAACTTTTCCAAAATCAAGCCTCATCCTCTCTAATTCAAGAATAAAAATCATAATAATCATCACCATCAATTCTTATCAAGCAAGATTAAAAAGTTAGGGTTTGTGGGTTTGTGGTGGTGGTGGCCGAAAATTGAGAGGAAGAAAGGAGAGGAGTTGTGAATTGAATACACTAGTCTTTTGCCTTCCATTGTTGAGGTATTGAGTTCCCCTATTTTAGTTTTCATCTTTCTTTTGAAATTAGGGTTCTTGGAGAGAACCAATTTGGGGGTTTTTGGCTAGAATATAAATTATGGTTAGTTTTCCCCAATTCCTTAGATAACCTAGTTTGTCATTGAGTTATGTGTTGAATTTGATTATGAAATTTATAAGTTCATGTGATAATCTTAGTTTTTGAGAAAAGAGGAGTTTTTACTAGTTATTGGAAATGAAAGTAAAAGAGACTCAATGACAAATGGGTTGGGTTTTGGGTTAAGAAAGGCTAGTGAGTGAGTATGACTAGGTTGAGCTAGTCAAGTTGTGAATGTAAGCTTATGCATTTTTATGATATGATCATAGGTTGAGCTTGTTGAGCATTATCGTTTTAGCATTTTGTCCTTGTTGCGGAGGAGGTGAGTATATTTGCATACCTTTATGTATATGTTGGATCAATTGACCACATCATGTTGAAGCCTTTTGTCCATGTGTGGAAAGACCACCATGTTGAAGTTTATTTGTCCATGTGTGGTAATTGATGCGGCCTTAGCCCATGTGGGGCATAGTGTTTATGAGGCCTAAGAACCTCCGGGGCCTAAGAACCCCGATAGTTGATCTATTGAGGCCTAAGAACCTCCGGTGGCCTAAGAACCCCGATAGATGATCTATTGAGGCCTAAGAACCTCCGGGGCCTAAGAACCCCGATAGTTGATCTATTGAGGCCTAAGAACCTCCGGTGGCCTAAGAACCCCGATAGATGATCATGAGGCCTAAGAACCTCCGGGGCCTAAGAACCCCGATAGTTGATTATTGAGGCCTAAGAACCTCCGGTGGCCTAAGAACCCCGATAGTTGATTATGAGGCCTAAGAACCTCCGGGGCCTAAGAACCCCGATAGTTGATCTATTGAGGCCTAAGAACCTCCGGTGGCCTAAGAACCCCGATAGATGATCTATTGAGGCCTAAGAACCTCCGGGGCCTAAGAACCCCGATAGTTGATCTATTGAGGCCTAAGAACCTCCGGGGCCTAAGAACCCCGATAGTTGATCTATTGAGGCCTAAGAACCTCCGGTGGCCTAAGAACCCCGATAGATGATCATGAGGCCTAAGAACCTCCGGGGCCTAAGAACCCCGATAGTTGATCTATTGAGGCCTAAGAACCTCCGGTGGCCTAAGAACCCCGATAGATGATCTATTGAGGCCTAAGAACCTCCGGGGCCTAAGAACCCCGATAGTTGATCTATTGAGGCCTAAGAACCTCCGGTGGCCTAAGAACCCCGATAGATGATCATGTTTATGTTGTTTAGCTTATATGGATCCATATATGTGTTGTTAGCGTGCAAGGTGAACATGTAAATGTGACATGACGGTGTCATAGGTTACATGTGAAAGTCCTTGTACTTTGCCCTCCTTCGTATTCGTAAATTTATGCAAGTATATTCACTAAGCCTTTGCTTATATTTTAGTTGTTTACCTTTTATAGGTAGTTCCGGAAGAAGGAACTAGAGTTGTTGATTTGAAAGTGTTGATTTAGAGCTTGAAGTTGAATTTTGGAAGCTTTGAAGGTAGATTGGCACTCGTTGTAGATAACTAGACATCTCACCTCATCAATGGCTCTTGATCTTGATTTGGTCTTTTTGGTAACATCTTGTTGGCTAGTTTGAACATATTTCAGGTTGTAAATGTTTTAAAAGCTCAGGGCACAAGTTTTTGAAGGGTAACTTGATCATTTGGTTGTTTACCCAAGTTGGGCACTTGACCCATTTGGTGGTCAATGACGTTGTGAATGTTGTAAAAATGTTAAAGTTAGTT
Source organism: Erigeron breviscapus (assembly GCA_034093135.1). Classification (NCBI taxonomy): domain Eukaryota; kingdom Viridiplantae; phylum Streptophyta; class Magnoliopsida; order Asterales; family Asteraceae; genus Erigeron; species Erigeron breviscapus. The sequence goes on along the minus strand of CM067167.1, from coordinate 200,037,327 downwards.
CTATGGGTGTTTTTATTAAGTTAAAGTTTGGATATGTCCATACAAGGTCTGAATTCGGTGTCAAGTAAATTGCAAGTTGGAATTGTGTTGAAGTGTGAAATGTGCAGGTCTGGGTCAGATTTATCCCACTGCGGCGCAGTGGGAGTCGTCTAACCCCACTGCGGCGCAGTGGGGGGTTTTTGCACCCGCAGGTCAGTCAATTCCCACTGCGGCGCAGTGGGAGTGTGTCGAACCCACTACGGCGCAGTGGGGGTAATTTTAAAATTTTTTTTTTCTTCGTATTTCCAGTTATCGAGTCTTGTTCCTTTCATCAATAAAATTAAATAAAATTTTAATATTAGTTTAATTAATAATATATATATCTCAAGAGACTGTACCCTAGTCTTTCATACGTATATAATGAGCCAGTCCATTTAGTTTCGTATTTCTCGAGTTAATGTATCCTAGCAAGCCTTTCATACTACGTGTATATATATATATATATATATATATATATATATATATATATATATATATTGTATACCCTAGGGCCTAGCCGTAAGTTTTCTCAAACAAAGTAGTCTTGTTTGATTTTTGTTATGGATCATTGATGTAGACTTTGAGTTTTTTGGTATTAATATCTGCATAATAAACCATGTAATTGAATATCTTGCTTTTTAGTTTTTAGTTGACGGTGTTTAAAGAAACCCAAACCCCACCCATTTGAAACCAAAAAAACCAAAACCCAATCCGAAAAACCAAACCGTTATAAACCATTTACAAATGGTTTGAAATTTTAAAAACCCACAAAAATGGTTTGGTGTTTGGTTTTAACTAAAACCGCACCAAACCGCACCATAATCACCTCTAAAAAAAACTCTAAGGCTTCATTCTTGAGTTTTTTAAACCAAGAAAGGAAAGGGAATGATTGGAATATTATGTGTTTTTTCATTCTTGAGTTTTATTTAGATGGGGAAAGAAAAGAATTGATAGGGAAATATAAGTGTTTTAGAGCCCAAACTTTTCCTCCCATTTATGGCCAGATTTGGATGGGAATATTTCAGTTCTTATGTATAATTACCACTTTACCCCTTAACCAAACCATATATTACCCTTCTTCTTCACTAGTGGCTAACCTAGAGATGATAATGACCTATACAGCAGTGACTTATAATAGTGCAAAATTCAAGTCAATTGGGAATAAAACAAAATTCAAGTCCCAAGAGGAATACCAATAAGTGCAAAGCAGTGAATTACTATCCTTAATTCATGTTTGAGAGAATAAATGTGCCACTTTCATATAGATCGGTGTATTTTTGATTTCAAATTTTTCAATCCCAAACTCTTTTAATTGTCGTCGTTCTATCTGTGTATGAGTTGTTGAAAGTTTACAGGTTTTTAAGTCATGAATCTATTATTATTGCAGGACATAATCGTAAATTTTTTGTTTTTTTCACTTTCTTTTCTTATCATTTTAACTTGAGAATGCAATTAACTTTTGACTTTCTTTTCTTTTCTTTCTTTATCCTTTTAACTCGAGAATGCTTTTTTTTCATATAAGTTATACTAGATTTTTATCCCGCCAAAAAGGCGGGTAATTTTTAAAAAAACTAAATGTAATTAGTTATTTATTAGTTGATTATGTTAAGTAAATGTAATAGTAAATATATGAGCTATATATAATGTAAAAGTAATGAAATAGCATTAGATATAAATTGTTTAAGTAGGAGTTCTACATTGGATATTAGAAATATTAACAAAAGATATTAAGCCGAGTTTTACAAAAGACAGTAAGCATAGTTGTAGCAAAACATGTTGAATGCTTGAATGAAAGAAGCCATCACTTTGTTAGCGGTATATTCATCTTCACAAGCATTGAAGCATTTCTTTCAACCATTCAAAATGTTACATTATGTTAAGAACTCTGAAAAACTAATAATAATAATAATAAATCATTCCAAAACAACAGCAGCACTTAATACCTTAAGAACTCTGATATAAAAGTAAATTATGTTATCAGCATAGAAAAGCTTGCAAGATGTTGCCTTCTTCACAGATTTGAGGATTCTGCAACACTTGGTGTGCTACGAATTATTTTAACTCTTGAACCAGAAGATAAATGTTGTTTTTTTGGAAGTTTCATTAACTCATCATCACCTTTTCATCGAGCCTTCTGATCCGGTCTCCTTGAGCAATTCTAAAGGATACAACATGTTGGTGAATTAATATAAACTAAAATGATGAACATACTTGAAAGAGCTATTTCTTATAAAAAAAAACAGCCCATTCATACATCAGCCCTTTCATACATCAATTTACACATCATGTGTTCCTGAAGCTGCAACATTCACGCTTGGGTCATACATCAATTCAATCATATATGATAAAATATATCTTTCACTCAGCTTGAGGATGTTGAGAATCAGCTTGGTACACTTTTTATATACCCCAAACTACTTTAAGCAATTATATATATTACATTTGCATCATATAATATGATGTACAAATCACTAACCTACATTCTTTAAAGCATCAATGAACCTTAAATAAATCTAATTAATCACTTACCACATGAGGCCTTGATAAAGCATGTCCTTCTGGTCCAGTTATACCAAGTTCAATCATTCGTGTCTGTCCTTCAAAAACGGCATCACCATTTTCAGCATGAACCATTTCCAATGCACCAGAGACTTGCATTTTTTAAGACCCTCCAACAGAAGCTCATCAATGATCATAAGAGAACCCTTATAAGCCATGAAAAACTTAAAAGAGTTAATACCTGTAGTTTAGGACAGGAACAACTACTTTAGTCATTTTAACCTAAAAGAGTTAATACCTGTGGTAAGTATGTTTTCTCCGTCATCATCTCTATAACAGTTTCTTCCCTTGCAGACCAAAATCTGCAAGCCTTCATCACTGACTTCCGATTACAGTAAGCGATAAGCTATCTGCATCAATACTTCAAATATGTTTTCATTACCAAAGAGGAAAGAGAGGCAAAAAAAACCCAACAAAAACTATACTCATGAATAGTTCAACCCAACATAGATTAAAGATGCATACCCTTAATCTGTATCTATAGAAAATGTAGCCTGCTAAACCAGCACTCGCGACCACTCCTAGTACCAATAAACTAATGAACCAGCCATATTTATTTTTGAAGCCTTTCGTTCTGCATATTACAAATAAAGTTTTAATTTCGTCGACAAATTCCATATTTAGAAAATAAAGAGCCTTTCATCTATCTTACCGATACATGTGTCCTGACACCTGTGTGAATTTATCGTGCTTCTTGGAAGAGCGTCGGTTGTGCTGGTCAATCTTGGTGATGGAAAAGCTGCTGCTATGCTCTTAATTCCAGACCATGGGACAGCAACAGAAGCGTTTTGAGAGAAGAAACTTTCACTGGATAAATTGCTTTTGGCTTTCGAGTAGAGCTTATCTGACGTAGCGTGGTTCCACATGTATATGTTTGAGTCATCACCAGCCGATACAATGTGTTTTCCGTCAGAAGTAAAAGATGCTGACATCTGGCCTCCTGAACTTCGGTTTCCTGTTGCATATCATAGCTTTATGAGTTTATGTTTTTCCATATGTATACATATATAGTCATATAGATACTACACAATACAACTTTCAGTAAGCAAAATGAATATAAATCGAAAACAGATAGAGATATATTGCAATGCAACTATGCAAGTACCCTTAAATTTTCCGACAATGTTGATGCCACAAAGAACCCTGACTTGTGAATCAGCAGATGAAACTATAACTTTCCTTGAGTCGGTTGGGCAGAACTGATAAGCGAAAAAAAGTATTTATGAGCCTAATGTTAGCCAAAGGGAAGCAGGATTTGTAAAAAGATACTAATGAATGATGTCATTGATACCTGAAAGCCGGTTATTCGTCTTGGCCACTTCTTTTTGCTCATTATACAGATGTGAGTATCAAGTTGCAACCGTTTATCTGAATGAACATATTCAAAACATAGATTTGCAAATCAGCCATCAGAAATTCTACAGATTTTTTAGATTATTGAAACATATTAAAGAACTCATGCATACCTATGATATCGTAAAAACTGCAGTTTCCATATAATGTTCCCACAATGCATCCCTAATTATAAAAAATAAGGAACACTATTAGTTGATCACTCGAGGGTGTTTAATAATTAGAAGATTTAAGATATATAAGAAGGTTTGTAACAAATATAAATACAAACCTTTCCATTTGGATAATAGGATACTGCAATCACAATTTCTCGATTATCATCCATTCTTTAACTTGACAGCCGCTGACTTCCCAGATGCGTACCTTTCCATCAATCGATCCACTAATGAAATGGTTTTCATCCACAGGATTAAATTCTACAGATGTCACTGAGTAAAACTTATTCTCCAACAACTTGTGCTGCTTTTGAATGAACTCATTCTCCAACAACTTTTTTTTTATATCAAAAACCACTGATTTTTTTTTTGTTTAGTGTTGTAATTGCATAAAAAATTCCACAATGAATTCAAAAAAATCACAAACACCAACTTGGGATTCCAGAATCATAAGGATCATGAGCAATCTCTACAGTCTACATGTATCGAACCCGACACGACAATCTCTAAATCTGAATCGTAAACGTAATGAAAGAAAGCTTAAAATGCAAATAAATAAATAAATAACACTCATCTTTTTTATAGCCATGGAAGCCACCCTCCAAGCTTTCATTATAACCAGCTCTTTAATGATCCACTCTTCTACTTCAGGAGTGCCTAGTTATCCATTTATCAAGAAATTGTTACCATAAGCACCAACTGAAGCATTATAGCAGCACCAAAGGGCACTTTTCTCATGTATTTCTTTGTAAAGATGCAAATAGTTATCCCTTTATCGATTTGCATAATGTTCAAGCAAAACCCTAAAATGATAAACATAAACATAAATTTAAAACCCAATAAAAAAGAACCCAATAAAATTAAGCCCTGTAAAACACACCAAATTATACAAACAGCAACACCAATTGAATAAAAACTTTGATTATTTCCTGCTGAGGTAGCAGTGGCGGCTGCAATTGCAGCAACACCAGCAACCGATACAGTTGCAAATAGATATGGTGTTACTCCTGGCATGCCTTCAAATTGTTTTCAAGATACTCTGCCAATTGCCAAAACACATGTCGTAATGTTTGTCATTCGTGATATGCAATTGTCACCAGTTAACACATACCTTAGCTTTTTGGAAGCATCAACCAACTTTCTTCCACTTAAC
>CM067167.1:199984046-200031089 GCA_034093135.1 Erigeron breviscapus | reverse complement strand
ATCATCAGTTCAAGGTCTACCAGATGGATGTAAAGAGTGCTTTCTTGAATGGAAAGCTTGAAGAAGAAGTTTATGTCAGACAACCACCAGGTTCGTTGATGAAAAGCATCCACATTGGGTATATCGTCTGGACAAAGCGCTTTATGGCCTCAGACAAGCCCCACGTGCCTGGTATGACACTCTGACTAAACATTTGTTGAAAAATGGTTTCAAACGAGGTGCAATTAAAATACCTTATTTATTCTTCATGAAAAAGGTAATCTGTTAATGGTACAAATTTATGTTGATGATATTATTTTTGGGTCTACTGATGAAAACATGTGCAAGAAATTTTCAAAAATAATGTCAACTGAATATGAGATGAGTTTGATGGGTGAATTAACATATTTTCTTGGACTCCAGATTAAACAAAACAAAGATGGCATTTTTATTAATCAGGAAAAATATGTTAGAGATCTTTTAAAGAAATTTGATATGAACTCTTCACCATCTAAACCAACTCCAATTTCTGCACCACTGACACTGGACTCCGATCCAGATGGAAAACCAGTGAACACCACTGTCTATAGAGGCATGGTTGGTTCACTGATGTATTTAACTGCCAGTAGACCAGATATTATGTTTTCAACATGTTTATGTGCCAGATATCAGTCTAATCCAAAGGAATCTCATATGCTTGCTGTAAAGCGCATACTGAAGTACCTTAAAGGTGTCCCCAGTCTAGGTCTTTGGTATCCCAAAGGCTCAGGCATGGATCTAATGGGTTATTCAGATTCAGATCATGCAGGTTGTAAGATAGATAGGAAATCCACTACTGGTGGATGTCATTTCCTTGGTGGCAAACTGGTCAGCTGGACCAGTAAGAAGCAAACTTCAGTTTCATTGTCCACTGCTGAAGCTGAATACGTGTCTGCAGCCAGTTGTTGTGCTCAGATACTCTGGATGAAGAACCAGTTGCTTGATTATGGTATTAAATATTCAAAGACCCCAATCTTTTGTGATAATACCAGTGCCATTGCTATCTCAAACAATCCAGTCATGCACTCCAGAACGAAGCACATTGATCTCAGGTATCACTTCATTCGTGATCATATTATGAAAAACAACATTGAACTCCATTTTATTCCCACTGACAAACAACTCGCTGACATTTTTACCAAACCTCTGGATGTCAAAACTTTTGAATATCTTGTTGGTGAGTTGGGAATGTTAAACCCTTAAATCTGGTGACTGCTCAGATATTGAACGCCTTTGTGTACTATCTTTGCATTATTAGATTTCTGGAACAACATTCCAGGGAAAGACTTGAAAGATATTTTTGTTCTTAAAAATGTTTTAAGTTTAGGGGGAATTTATTAATTTATTTTCTCACTGGACAAACTCTTCAGAAAATATTACTGGTGCTTTGTAAATGTGTCCCTCTCACTGGTAACTGGACAGATTGAAGTGCGTGTTTGAGGTGACTAATGTCTCCTTGTAAATGTGTCCCTCTCATTTGTCTGTATTAGTTGACGTGCACGTTTGAGGTTACCAGTCTTTCAAAAATGGTTTTCACTGGTACTTTACTGGAGTGTCCCTCCAGTGTACCATCAGTACATGTTCACTGGACTAATCCACCAGTGATACTGGAGTGTCCAGTCAACCTCCAGATGCACTGAAATATGTCATAATATTTTCTAAATACTTGGTCATCGTGCGTGCCACGTAAGCAAATCTTTTTGGAGATATTTTAATCCTACGTGGCATGTAAATTTTTCAACGTAATGATGGTATTTTTACCTTGGGAAGTCAAAAAGAGCAACTTGTTAATGTTTGTGGGCTGTAAACTGTCACACATTTATGTGTGATGTGATGTAATTAATGCGGATCTCAGAACCTCGATCAAAATTATATTTGATAATTTCAAATAAACCGTTTGAGTTCCACATTTTCTCTCCTATATATACCCACTTTCACTTTCAAATGCATTTACTTCGAACATATTTACTCCCAAATCTTTCAAATTCCTTCATTTACTTCTTCATTCAATTTCATCTTCATCTATTCTTTATAAATGGCACCTAGACAGTCAAGATCGCCTAAAAATCTGCTTGCCACTGAATATAATCCTTCTGAAAGTGTTGACAGGGCACCTCATATCACTCTTGAGGCAAATGCCATAAGAATGAATATGAACAACTGGATGGCCAGACTTTCTCTTTCCAGTGTTCATGATTCTCAATCTGTTATTGGGAGATTAAACACATTTTTTCTCTCTTGCCCATTATATGGTGCGTTGACACTAAATCCAGGAAGGATGTACCACGAGTACCTTTGTGAATTCTGGTACACTGCAAAATATGATGATGAAACTTCATCTATCAATTATACTCTCAAGGGAGGTACTAGATCCACACTTGACCAGGATGCAGTGGTCAGTACAATAAGTGATGAATGCACAAAGAAGTTCAGAAGTTGGTTTCCAGGGTCAGTTCTCTGGAGACTAGATCCACACTTGACCAGGATGCAGTGGTCAGTACAATAAGTGATGAATGCACAAAGAAGTTCAGAAGTTGGTTTCCAGGGTCAGTTCTCTGGAGACTAGATCCACACTTGACCAGGATGCAGTGGTCAGTACAATAAGTGATGAATGCACAAAGAAGTTCAGAAGTTGGTTTCCAGGGTCAGTTCTCTGGAGACTAGATCCACACTTGACCAGGATGCAGTGGTCAGTACAATAAGTGATGAATGCACAAAGAAGTTCAGAAGTTGGTTTCCAGGGTCAGTTCTCTGGAGACTAGATCCACACTTGACCAGGATGCAGTGGTCAGTACAATAAGTGATGAATGCACAAAGAAGTTCAGAAGTTGGTTTCCAGGGTCAGTTCTCTGGAGACTAGATCCACACTTGACCAGGATGCAGTGGTCAGTACAATAAGTGATGAATGCACAAAGAAGTTCAGAAGTTGGTTTCCAGGGTCAGTTCTCTGGAGACTAGATCCACACTTGACCAGGATGCAGTGGTCAGTACAATAAGTGATGAATGCACAAAGAAGTTCAGAAGTTGGTTTCCAGGGTCAGTTCTCTGGAGACTAGATCCACACTTGACCAGGATGCAGTGGTCAGTACAATAAGTGATGAATGCACAAAGAAGTTCAGAAGTTGGTTTCCAGGGTCAGTTCTCTGGAGACTAGATCCACACTTGACCAGGATGCAGTGGTCAGTACAATAAGTGATGAATGCACAAAGAAGTTCAGAAGTTGGTTTCCAGGGTCAGTTCTCTGGAGACTAGATCCACACTTGACCAGGATGCAGTGGTCAGTACAATAAGTGATGAATGCACAAAGAAGTTCAGAAGTTGGTTTCCAGGGTCAGTTCTCTGGAGACTAGATCCACACTTGACCAGGATGCAGTGGTCAGTACAATAAGTGATGAATGCACAAAGAAGTTCAGAAGTTGGTTTCCAGGGTCAGTTCTCTGGAGACTAGATCCACACTTGACCAGGATGCAGTGGTCAGTACAATAAGTGATGAATGCACAAAGAAGTTCAGAAGTTGTTGAACCTTCCAGACGACCTAGAACTAATAGGCGTCTGATGAGAGCTGGACTTCAGGTGAATCCTGAAAGACATCCTGGTGATGTTATGAATCTGGATGGGTCACCAATTTTTGAACAAGAGAACGTACAAGAGGTTGTTGAGCAGGTTGTTGAGGAAGTTGAACAGGATGTTCAGACTGATGAACATATTTCTGGTGAGCAAGAGGCTCATATAGACTTGAATGTAGAGGCTGGTGAACAGGTTAATGTAGAGACTGGTGAACAGACAGTTGGGATGGCTCCAGATAGAGGTCAAGCTGTTGAAGGACCATCTGGAGACCAAGATGTACAGATAATAGAAGCTGTACAACCCATCAGACAAGTTGCTCCTGAAGGTCAAGTATCAGAAGTTGTTGAACCTTCCAGACGACCTAGAACTAATAGGCGTCTGATGAGAGCTGGACTTCAGGTGAATCCTGAAAGACATCCTGGTGATGTTATGAATCTGGATGGGTCACCAATTTTTGAACAAGAGAACGTACAAGAGGTTGTTGAGCAGGTTGTTGAGGAAGTTGAACAGGATGTTCAGACTGATGAACATATTTCTGGTGAGCAAGAGGCTCATATAGACTTGAATGTAGAGGCTGGTGAACAGGTTAATGTAGAGACTGGTGAACAGACAGTTGGGATGGCTCCAGATAGAGGTCAAGCTGTTGAAGGACCATCTGGAGACCAAGATGTACAGATAATAGAAGCTGTACAACCCATCAGACAAGTTGCTCCTGAAGGTCAAGTATCAGAAGTTGTTGAACCTTCCAGACGACCTAGAACTAATAGGCGTCTGATGAGAGCTGGACTTCAGGTGAATCCTGAAAGACATCCTGGTGATGTTATGAATCTGGATGGGTCACCAATTTTTGAACAAGAGAACGTACAAGAGGTTGTTGAGCAGGTTGTTGAGGAAGTTGAACAGGATGTTCAGACTGATGAACATATTTCTGGTGAGCAAGAGGCTCATATAGACTTGAATGTAGAGGCTGGTGAACAGGTTAATGTAGAGACTGGTGAACAGACAGTTGGGATGGCTCCAGATAGAGGTCAAGCTGTTGAAGGACCATCTGGAGACCAAGATGTACAGATAATAGAAGCTGTACAACCCATCAGACAAGTTGCTCCTGAAGGTCAAGTATCAGAAGTTGTTGAACCTTCCAGACGACCTAGAACTAATAGGCGTCTGATGAGAGCTGGACTTCAGGTGAATCCTGAAAGACATCCTGGTGATGTTATGAATCTGGATGGGTCACCAATTTTTGAACAAGAGAACGTACAAGAGGTTGTTGAGCAGGTTGTTGAGGAAGTTGAACAGGATGTTCAGACTGATGAACATATTTCTGGTGAGCAAGAGGCTCATATAGACTTGAATGTAGAGGCTGGTGAACAGGTTAATGTAGAGACTGGTGAACAGACAGTTGGGATGGCTCCAGATAGAGGTCAAGCTGTTGAAGGACCATCTGGAGACCAAGATGTACAGATAATAGAAGCTGTACAACCCATCAGACAAGTTGCTCCTGAAGGTCAAGTATCAGAAGTTGTTGAACCTTCCAGACGACCTAGAACTAATAGGCGTCTGATGAGAGCTGGACTTCAGGTGAATCCTGAAAGACATCCTGGTGATGTTATGAATCTGGATGGGTCACCAATTTTTGAACAAGAGAACGTACAAGAGGTTGTTGAGCAGGTTGTTGAGGAAGTTGAACAGGATGTTCAGACTGATGAACATATTTCTGGTGAGCAAGAGGCTCATATAGACTTGAATGTAGAGGCTGGTGAACAGGTTAATGTAGAGACTGGTGAACAGACAGTTGGGATGGCTCCAGAATGGGATGATGTAGATTCCCCAATGTCTGAAGGCTTTGATGTAAACATGAATTTCTTGGGTGATGAAGAAGAACAAATTAAAGATGCTGATGTAAGCAAATTCATTCCCCTGGACACTTCTCGAAAAATTAATCATCAACAACTCCAGTCTGCTGTAGAGCAAAAGAGAGTGTCTAAGGAAACTGAAGCTTTGATCCAGCAAGCCAAAGTGAAAGACAAATACAATGAGATGTTAAAATTCAGGGCTGATGCCAGAAGGATCACTGGTGCTGAGATCAAATTGGCTGAAAATAATGAAGGCATGTCCAAGTTTGAAGTAAAGTTGACCAGGGAGGGTAACTTTACTGATGAAAGGAAAAGTACTTCAGTCCAAGCATTTGGATGGAGTGAACTGAAAGAAATCGCTTTAACGTTCAGGGGGAAGACAAATGTGTCGACTGATGTTAAAGCATTTCTGAAAAAGGGTTGAAAAGGTATGGAGAAGAAAGCAACAGATGGAAGTTGCAATGAGCATAAGATCGCCAGAATCAATACCATCTTCTCCATCACCAAAGAGAAAGGCTACTGAAGATGCTGATGTAAGCAAATTCATTCCCCTGGACACTTCTCGAAAAATTAATCATCAACAACTCCAGTCTGCTGTAGAGCAAAAGAGAGTGTCTAAGGAAACTGAAGCTTTGATCCAGCAAGCCAAAGTGAAAGACAAATACAATGAGATGTTAAAATTCAGGGCTGATGCCAGAAGGATCACTGGTGCTGAGATCAAATTGGCTGAAAATAATGAAGGCATGTCCAAGTTTGAAGTAAAGTTGACCAGGGAGGGTAACTTTACTGATGAAAGGAAAAGTACTTCAGTCCAAGCATTTGGATGGAGTGAACTGAAAGAAATCGCTTTAACGTTCAGGGGGAAGACAAATGTGTCGACTGATGTTAAAGCATTTCTGAAAAAGGGTTGAAAAGGTATGGAGAAGAAAGCAACAGATGGAAGTTGCAATGGGCATAAGATCGCCAGAATCAATACCATCTTCTCCATCACCAAAGAGAAAGGCTACTGAAGATCTCCAGAAACGTGTTCTACTGGACCTACTCCAGACTTGGAATCTGGAGTCCCTCTGAAGATTTGTCCAGAAATAATGGAAGACCAGTGAGCAAATACTTGTATAGGAAATCTGGAGTATTCTCCAGATTAGCTCACTGGACTTCACCCCAGTCCATATCTACTCTACTGAAGACATTCTCACTGAAGTCAAAGACTGAAGTCCGAATAAAGAAGACTGACAAATGGCGGAGTCCAATGGAAGCCTTACCAGATCTGTACACTGGAGGATTGTCAGTGTTCTAGACCTTACAAGTCTGAACACTGATATCGAGGATTGACTTTTGCCTTTACACACTTTCCAAAGAACAATCCACTTGTTCTTTACCAAAGTTTATGCGTGTAAAGGTGGTTGGATAAAAGGATACAAAAGTCATTTCCTTGAGAAAAATACTTTTAAGCATACATTTTGCATTTAAGTGAATTTTTCTAAATACTCTCGATCTTAAACAGGGATACTTCACAACTTTAAGTATCTCGATCTAAAAGAGTTATTTGACAAATATAGATCATTTGTAATTCATAGGTTGTTAGGATACATACTTATTTGTATTATCTTAATTCCGCACAACCTTGTATTTTATTTAACATCATAAATAAAATACACCATTGAAAAATACATAATGTTCCACTTTACTTGTTTATTGCTTTAAGTCTTGTATTACTTGTTTATATATTCTTGCATTTATTTACAAGTAATACTAGTCCATTCTAGTGATTATTAGACTTGTTGTATTTTACACTTTCTAGGTTAACCATCGAACTTAAGGGACTCACACATATGCAATAACCTTGTCTCTTTGCATTAGTACGCACCCTAGCCCTTTATTCGACGCATCACAATACACTACAAATCCTTCCATTCCATCCGACAATGCTAGTATTGGTGCTTCACACAACATGTTCTTAAGCGTTTGAAACGCTTGCTCTTGTTCTTCACCCCATTCGAACTCTCTTGACTTTTGGGTCAATTGGGTTAAAGGTACCACAATCTTAGAGAATCCTTGAATGAACCTCCTATTTGTGTCTTGGGTGTCTCCCATTTCTTGATTGCTTCTATCTTAGACGGATGTACATGGATTCCTTCTTCGTTCACAATGTGCCCCAGAAATTGGACTTGACGGAGCCAAAATTCGCACTTAGAAAACTTAGCATATAGCTTCTCGTCTCTAAGTAGCTGCAAGATTATCCTCAGGTGCTTCTCGTGCTCCTCCTTACTTCTAGAGTATATCAAAATGTCATCTATGAACACTATGACGAATTTGTCCAAGTATGGCCTACAAATCCTATTCATTAGGTCCATGAAAACGGCTGGCGCATTTGTGAGACCAAATGGCATCACTAGAAACTCATAATGCCCATAGCGAGTTCTAAAGGCCGTTTTAGGTACATCTTCTTCTCGTACCCTCAACTGGTGATAGCTGGACCTAAGGTCAATTTTCGAGAAATGCGACGCTCCTTGCAGTTGATCGAACAAATCGTCTATTCGCGGCAGCGGATATCTATTCTTGATCGTCAATTTATTCAACTCTCTATAGTCGATGCACATTCTCAAAGATCCATCCTTTTTCTTGACAAAGAGAATTGGCGCACCCCATGGCGAAGTACTAGGTTGGATTAAACCTTTATCAAGCAATTCTTGCAATTGCTCTGAGAGTTCTCGCATTTCGGAGGGCGCTAGCCTATACGGTGCTTTAGCTATGGGGGCTGCCCTGGGAACTAAATCGATACTAAACTCTACTTGTCTCGCTGGGGGAAGTCCAGGTAGTTTATCCGGAAATACATCTAGAAAATCTCTAACCACTGTTACCTTGAGAGGATCCTTATCTTTCACTCGCTTATCCACTACTTGTGCCTAGTATGTGTGGTATTCCTTGCGTAAATACTTCCTCACTTTCATAGACGACACTATCTTGGGTTGGACTCCCGCCTTATGGCCTTGAACTATTATCACCTCACCGCTATCTAAAGGAATCTTAATGATCTTTTCATGGCAAAGTATTTCAGCACGCATTTTTGACAACCAATCCATTCCTACTATCACATCAAAACTTCCTATTTCTATGGGAATCAAGTCTATACTATAATCCTTCTCATCTACAGTTAACTTACAATCAGCAATAATTTCCCTAGTCTTATACTCGTTTCCATTAGCATATTCAACATAATAAGTTTCTTCAAGCTCACTAGGTATCTTATCAATTAGTTCTTTAAATTCAAGGGAAATGAAACTTCGCTCGGCTCCAGAATCAAACAACATAGAGGCATAGACATTATTTAATGGAAACGTACCTACGATGACATTTGGGTCATCACATGCCTCATTTGCTCCCACCGCATACACCCGTCCTCTTGCTGGACCTCCTTGATTTCCTCGGTTCACGTTGTTACCTTGATTCCCTCCATTTGCTCCCACCGCATACACCCGTCCTCTTGCTGGACCTCCTTGATTTCCTCGGTTCACGTTGTTACCTTGATTCCCTCCATTTGCTCTATTCCCACCATTTCCTTGGTTTGCTTGATTCCCACGGTTGCCGACATTTCGAAAATTCCCACGATTATTGTTCATGTTCCCACGACCTCCTTGAGCTTTTCCCAACCTAGGGCAAGCATTCCTCCAATGACCCATAGCTCCACATTCATGACATGCTCTGGGATTTCCTCCAACTCTTGCTCCACTTCGGCAATAGGCAGCAAGGTGTCCAAATCGGTTGCAAGTCGTGCATTGCTTACATTCTCCTCGATGGTGGTTGCCGCAATGGTTGCATCTTGGCGGCATGCCACCGTTTGGGTTGGGGTTAGCATCGGCAATTCCATAGTTTCTCACTACTTTTTGTCTTTTATCTGGACCATTACCTTTCCTATCACCAAATTGGTTTCCTCCTCCTTGCCTTGAGCTTGATTCACCACGCGAGTATCTTCCACTCCTAACCAAGTCATTTACTAACTTGGTTGCCAAGCTTATAGCTTCTTCAATTGTGGTGGGGTTCGCGGTCGTGACCATCAATCTGATCTCAGGTACTAATCCATAGATAAACCTTTCAACCTTCTTAGCCTCGGTGTTCACCATCTCAGGTACTAGCACACACAACTCATGGAAGCGAATGGCATATGCCTCTAGCTCCATTCCTTTCATAGTGTGGCCCCAAAACTCAATCTCCAACTTTTGCACCGCTGGGCGGGGACAGTATTCCCGCTTTATTTCCTCCTTGAGTTGCTCCCAAGTCAAAGCATTCATTACGGCGCGACCTCTCATAGTGACTCGGAGGTTCCACCAAGTGAGTGCCCTTCCTTGAAGCTTGCTAGCCGCAAACTTGACACGGTCGGCCGGTGCGCAATCGATGATGTTCAAAGTGGCTTCCATGCTTTGGAACCATGTGAGCAATCCAACAGGACCTTCCGTCCCATAAAACTCCTTGGGATTGCAAGACGTGAAAGTCTTGTAAGCATTCCTTTCATTAGCATTGCCTCCTCCATCTTGTCTCCTAGCCGTGTTAAGTGTAGCGGTCACATTCTCCGCAATTTGGGTGGCAATGTTTGGCATGACGGCATTGATTTGTTGGGAGATAAGCTCAGCTAACTCGGTCCTTCGCTGGGCCTCTTCCTCTTGGCGCCGGGCCTCATCACTTGTTTCTCCGCCGGTCCTTCGTGGTGCCATGTCTCTACAAAGGATAATATAGTTTAGTCATTCGTGTATTGAATCATATGACATAAACTCGACTCACGACTTTTTGATCTCACACAAGTATATCTAAAGTTACTTAGTTCATGGGGGTCTCGTTTTCACACATATGTATATGTATATCCCAATTCATATTCCTTTTCTTAATCACGATGCACTTGTCATTATGAGTTAATAAATGGCTAGGTAAATTCTAAAATTAATCAACCATGCTTTCTAGGTTAGCTAAGAGAATTACAGAATCTGTGTACGAACTTGGAGTACGTAAAAGTGGCTTACGATGGACGATCTGGGAAAAACTCATAAAATATAAAACGTAGCCCCATGAGTTAAGTTTCACCTCCAACTGGAATCAGGTCAAAAGACGAAATAGAACTCCAGATATGGCCGTTCTACCAAAAGTGGTCAGAACTGATTTCCTGCTGTAACTATAACCTTTATAATAGGGATAACTATAACACAAGAAGGATAACACATCATGTAACCATAGAGAGGCATTAAGCATACATATATATCATTCAAGATAAGTTTACAAAATTGCTACATGCCAAATACGATGTGATCATCGTCACATATAAGCTAGGAAGTTCAAGAAATTGAAACAAAGTACAAACGTTCATACATCAAATAAGTTCATAGATAAAGAAGTCCTTAGGTTCACTTCCTAAGCATGAGAGCTACCACGATAGAGCAAACAGCCGTGAGCACACAACCCATCACAAATATCACCTGGTTAATTCGACGAACTTCCGATATCGTCATCCTCGCATAATCCCCCGTTCGATCCATGGTTCCCAAGGCTCTTTCCATCATCACCTCTTGAGTCCTTACCCTTAGTCTAGCATCCCTCAATCCATTTGCTATTCCCCACACCCTCTCCCTTTCTTCACGAGTCATACCAATGGGAGGTGGAGGGGGTACCCCATAAACTGGGCGATGTAGTTCTTCTCCTTGACGCCTATGTCCGAGATGGTACCAGGGATGATCACGAGGAAGGCGCGGCTGAAAGTATGGGTCTTGGGCTGGAAATCGCCCATCACTTAGGTTCATGGGAGCATCTTGCCTTGGCGGAGCGGGTGCTCTAAGGGCTGGTGGTGATGGTGGTGGCGAGGGTGAGCGGCGTCCGGGTTGGCTAGAGGCAACACTTCTAGCATCATCGCTTTCCGGTGGGTCTTCCGTTGGCTCGGTCTCTTCTTCTTCTTCTTCTTGGAGTGGTTGGGGAGGTTGCTCTTGCTCTAGGCGTCTCCTTTTTTCCTCTTCCATGTGGTCCACGAATCCATACAAATTCCTTGGTCTAGGGGCTGATCCGGAAGTTCCACTTGCTTGCGACATGATGTTCCTACACAAGTTTCACAAGGCGTGAGATGACGACTTGACTCGACGCTTAGACGACCATGGACGACCGACTTGACCATTGATGACCCACGTGGCAACTTACGGACAGCAAGACGACTTGACGGACCATGAGATGACCTTAACCATTCGACAAGCAACTAACCAACTCGACCAACGACTCACAAGCTTAACAACCGAACAACGACATGACCATCCACAACCGACGACCAACTCGACTCGCACGACCAACATAACCATTTATAATTAAAGTAATGACTAGGATTCAACTTGTGCATAGCTCTCATGTATTTTATCTAAATGGACAAAGTAATACTAGCCAAGTGGGGGTATTAACTAAGGGTTCTAGTAGGTAATGCAAACATTGGATTTGGTTATGTATCTTTTGCACCAAGAATCGTTTTTAAAGCTTATTTTCAAAAGACTCATTTTGAATATTCATTAGACAACCATTTCGATCATTCCATATTAAATTTTTAGTTAGGCATAGTTGATCAGGCTATGCATAAGTAAAACAAGAATACTTTATGATCGACTCAATTGTTTAAGAAATATTCGACTCGTTTTGAAAATACGTAGGTTATAGCAACAATTCTCTATAACTTTGTCTCTGATACCATTTTTCTATAACACCCCGACTAAGGCGGAAACACGAGATGTCACAGAACGACATAGTACAAAAGATTTAAATATAAAACATCAACATAAAGTTTCAAATGCCATTCAAATTCAAAAGGTTACAAGTTTAAGTTGACGTTTAATAAACATTACATAACCAAATTCATAATCAAAGGATCAAATGTTCGCATTACTAGTCCAACATGCAACAAACAAACACATCATCCGAGAGGCGGTCCATAGTGCTAACTTACTGCTCTAGACCTGAAAAGCATGAAGAAAAAGTGTCAACTACGAGAGTTGAGTGAGTTCATAGGTTTATTCTACCAAATATACGTACAACCGATTCAAATTATGAAGTAGTAAATCATATAGTTTCCAAGAATTTCCTTCATAATATCCGTACCCAAACCGTATGTTCAATCAATAATAACCAATCATCAATGATATCAACAACACTTGGTCAATGGTAAGATTACCATGACATGATTTGATGAGTTTATCTTGAGCCACTACTAAGACCATTTCCTGTCCCAACCAACATAATATTTCATTTCATAGCACAAGTTGTCAATCAAGTGCAATTTATAAAGAAGGGGATCGTGCCATGGAGACGACCGCCTAAAATAAAGTAGATTAGAGCACCGCTCGGGTCGGACTGGCAATGAAAGTGGCCACAAAGGCAACCAACATTCCACCGTTACCTATTTTAGTGGGTGAGTGGACGACTCCTAGTTGCGCAACCCTCTAACTACAGGCCTCCCCTTTCGGAGTTAATAGTAGTGTACCGAAGTGATATAGTTTGACAGAACTCAAGCTCATCAAGTAACTTATAACACCTTGAACATACAATATATCCCATTTCATAATCATTCTTTCAAGAATCATTCATATATATATAAAGCAATTTTTATTTATCATGCTTTTCACCCCGAAAGTAAAACACATAAAAGAGTTTGAAAGGGGGCTATGACTCACTTGATTCGAGAGTGTTAGGGGCTGATCAAATGCGAGATCTTCATCTAGTCGTGTTGCTCCCCAAGCAAGCCTAAACCATGGTATTTATATATACACAACGTAAGTGTGTGTAGCATGAACTAGTGTGCTAGATCATGAGATGTTTGCTAGTAGACTTGCCCATATTTGGTTGTTACTTAATTGTGGAATTCAAGTGCATTATGATGCTCTCATTATTTGGTTAAAAGAGATTTGGTGGTAGGAGTCGTTTTCTCATTATACGTTTTTGTATGTTTATTGGAATTTCGGTAGTTTGGCTTTGATTTATATGATCTCCATTGTATACTTTGCTTAATAATAATATTTGACATTAGTGGTCTTATAATATTAATATTTATGTATATTTTCTGATTTGTAATTATTTATTTAATTTAATAATATTTAATTACTTATTTATTCACTTTATTGATTTATTAACTAAATAATTCCTTAAAAATACTTTTAAGTGTCATAATTGTCTTTATAAATTATGAATAGTTTTATTTGAGTTATATTCTGATATATATGCTCCTTAATTTATAATTTCATGTTTTATACTTTTATTTGTGTATTTTCCATTAATTTAATAATAATATTTAATTACTTATTTATTCACTTTATTGATTTATTAACTAAATAATTCCTTAAAAATACTTTTAAGTGTCATAATTGTCTTTATAAATTATGAATAGTTTTATTTGAGTTATATTCTGATATATATGCTCCTTAATTTATAATTTCATGTTTTATACTTTTATTTGTGTATTTTCCATTAATCTTAATAATAATATTTAATTAGTTATTTTTACTTAGTTATTTATCTTTAAATTATGTAACACATGTCTCTTGACTCTTAACTATTTTTCTCCAGTAGGTTTTAGTTATTTTTATCAATGGTTAAGAAGATTTAGCCAAATTCATGATTTACATAATTTATTTATTGATTTATTTGCCTTTTAATTACCATTTAAATTCCATAATTCATGGAAATTCTTAGAAATCACCACACAATATTTTAGTCAAAAATCATAGGCCTTTTAGGAAACTTTTATCAATAAAAACTCATATCAATTCAACCTCTCTTGTGTATTGCTTATTTTGAGGACTTTATGATTAAAAATCGTTTACCGAAATAGTGATTTTAGCTTCATTTCTTAAGCTATTAGGGTACTTCAAAATGGATTTTCATTCTTATTTCAATATTTATAGAAAGTCCATCATATTTTGATGTTTCAAGTCGTGATAGTGGTGGTGGTGTGATATGTGCAATTTAGTGCTTTCGGTTAGTGATTATTTGACCCGAAAAGGTGATTTTTGAGCTTATTCTTGCCATGCATCAAGTGACTTGAGTTTTATACCTTTGAAATAACTTAATTATAGTAGGTTTATCATATTTTCTTGGTCATAAGATTATGGTGCATGTGTGTGCTCAAAATGCATTTTTGCGTGTTTCGGTTTATGATTTCTAGCTTATTTTAACATGTTTTGATTCAAGCTTTATATCCTTGATATTTTATCAATTTTTCCAGAATATTATCATCAAGATTAACATATTTTTCACTTATAACAAGTCCATATCCATCTCATAATCCAACAAAAGATCCAACTTTCTTAAATCTAGCATGCGTGTAATCATCTCATCATTTTAACAACAAATCTTTATCCATCTTTAATCCATCAACATAAAAACATATTTTTATGAAAAATCTCAGAAATATATTCATCAAAATATATAAAAATATAATCATCTTTCAAAGGAAAAATCACTTTAAAAGCTATTTAATCTATAACAACACTTTTGGGTCTTAAACTAGTTGAATCCTTGGATTTTTCTTCTTAGATTCGACATGCATGAGCATGGAAAGAAAGATCCTATCAACTTTGCCCTCATCAAGTGTATATTACAAAGAAAACAAGAAGAAAGTATGAGTTTTTGATAAAACCTTTGAATATAAACAAGAACAAGATTAGATCTAACAAAAAGGATGAAGATTATACCCTTGAAGAACACGATTTTGAGGATGAAAAGATGCAGATTTTCGTGACCCTTGAAGCCTCCAACAACCCTTAATCTAACCTAAAAACAATCCTTAAACCCTTGCTTAATATAACCCTTTAGTAATCTAACTTAATCCCTTATTATTAATACTAGTTTAGTATGATTTTTCTTATGTTTTTGCCCTCTTGTTTGGGCCGAAATATGGAAGAGAAAAGAAGAGGGGAGGAAGAGTTTTTGAGAGAAAAGATGTTGTGTGTGTGAAATGAGTGTGTAGTGTGTGTTGAAGTGGTGAGTTCCAAGACTAAAAGAGTGTAAGTATAATTTGAAATGGATGTGTGTGGGTGTGAAGGGGGGCCGGCCTCAAAGGGTGAATTTGGAGGGGTTTTACTTTTTTTTTTTTTAAAGTTGTGTATGTATATGTTAGATGTAAGTATATATATTTTGTAAGGCTAATTGTATTTGTTTGTAGTGTAAGTTAATTATTTATCTTAGTATGTGTATATATATATATATATGTGTGTCGTGTATATATGTATGTATGTATATATTTTTGTGTTTTTAATTTGTTACATAAGCCTTTATTTATAAACTTGTATTTATTTTAAGCATATATATATATACTTATTATTGAGGGGGGTGGGGGGGGGGGGGGGGGGGGGGGGGGGGGGGGGGGGGGGGGGGGGGGGGGGGGGGGGGGGGGGGGGGGGGGGGGGGGGGGGGGGGGGGGGGGGGGGGGGGGGGGGGGGGGGGGGGGGGGGGGGGGGGGGGGGGGGGGGGGGGGGGGGGGGGGGGGGGGGGGGGGGGGGGGGGGGGGGGGGGGGGGGGGGGGGGGGGGGGGGGGGGGGGGGGGGGGGGGGGGGGGGGGGGGGGGGGGGGGGGGGGGGGGGGGGGGGGGGGGGGGGGGGGGGGGGGGGGGGGGGGGGGGGGGGGGGGGGGGGGGGGGGGGGGGGGGGGGGGGGGGGGGGGGGGGGGGGGGGGGGGGGGGGGGGGGGGGGGGGGGGGGGGGGGGGGGGGGGGGGGGGGGGGGGGGGGGGGGGGGGGGGGGGGGGGGGGGGGGGGGGGGGGGGGGGGGGGGGGGGGGGGGGGGGGGGGGGGGGGGGGGGGGGGGGGGGGGGGGGGGGGGGGGGGGGGGGGGGGGGGGGGGGGGGGGGGGGGGGGGGGGGGGGGGGGGGGGGGGGGGGGGGGGGGGGGGGGGGGGGGGGGGGGGGGGGGGGGGGGGGGGGGGGGGGGGGGGGGGGGGGGGGGGGGGGGGGGGGGGGGGGGGGGGGGGGGGGGGGGGGGGGGGGGGGGGGGGGGGGGGGGGGGGGGGGGGGGGGGGGGGGGGGGGGGGGGGGGGGGGGGGGGGGGGGGGGGGGGGGGGGGGGGGGGGGGGGGGGGGGGGGGGGGGGGGGGGGGGGGGGGGGGGGGGGGGGGGGGGGGGGGGGGGGGGGGGGGGGGGGGGGGGGGGGGGGGGGGGGGGGGGGGGGGGGGGGGGGGGGGGGGGGGGGGGGGGGGGGGGGGGGGGGGGGGGGGGGGGGGGGGGGGGGGGGGGGGGGGGGGGGGGGGGGGCTCATGGGGGAGAATTTGGAGGGGTTTTACTTTTTCTTTTTTTTTTTAAAGTTGTGTATGTATATGTTAGATGTAAGTATATATATTTTGTAAGGCTAATTGTATTTGTTTGTAGTGTAAGTTAATTATTTATCTTAGTATGTGTATATATATATATATATGTGTGTGTCGTGTATATATGTATGTATGTATATATTTTTGTGTTTTTAATTTGTTACATAAGCCTTTATTTATAAACTTGTATTTATTTTAAGCATATATATATATACTTATTATTATTTAAACACTTTTATGTACATATTAATTTATGAATATACTTTGAGATAGAAATCTTTATTCTCATGTCATATTTACTTAAATTGGTTTGGTGATTGATTTGTTGGACATTTATAAGAATTTTTGATTGATATCTCAACTTGTGAGGCTCATTTTATCATTTATAACTTGATTTATTTAAGCATATATATATATATATTATGTATCATATTCTTATATATATATATATATATTATATATATATATATATTATAGATATATATATATATATATATATATATATATATATATATATATATATATATATATATATATATATATATATATATATATATATATACATATATCTATCTCAAAGTATATTATATAATTATATTATTTATAAACTTGTATTTATTTTAATATATATATATATATACTTATTATTATTTAAACACTTTTATGTACATATTAATTTATGAATATACTTTGAGATAGAAATCTTTATTCTCATGTCATATTTACTTAAATTGGTTTGGTGATTGATTTGTTGGACATTTATAAGAATTTTTATTGATATCTCAACTTGTGAGGCTCATTTTGTCATTTATAACTTGATTAATCATCAATAAAATTTTTGTTCAATGACATTTTATAAATTAAATTTAGAACTGAACAATAGCTTTAGATTGCTAATTTAGGGGCATTATCTACTAGCTTCAAGTATAACTATGGCTTGCGGGATCATAGACAACATAACTAGCACAAGTATAATATTAAAAAGTAGGGTTGTTACAAAGAAAGTATTGGAAAGAAGAAAAGATTAGTGATGGAGACGAATAGCCGTGGATTTCGGACTTATAAGGGTCGAATTTGGGTGCCATTACTTGATGGTAACCGAGAGTTGATCCTTGAAGAAGCTCATAGGTCAAGGTATTCAGTTCATCCCGGTGTTACAAAGATGTATGCAGATTTGAAGCCCATCTATTGGTGGCCTGATATTAAAGGAGAGGTAGCACATTTTGTGGAAAGATGTTTGACTTGTGCACGGGTTAAAGCAGATCACAAAAAGCCATATGGAATGTTGCATCAATTGGAGATTCCCGAATGGAAATGGGATCATATAACTATGGATTTTGTAACCAAGTTACCTAGAACTCCAAAGGGTAATGATATGGTTTGGGTTATTATGGATAGATTGACGAAGAGTGCTCATTTCTTGGCAACGCGCCAAGATGTGCCATTGACCAAGATGGCAAAGATGTATATAGATGAAGTTGTCTCAATGCATGGTGTCCCATTATCTATCGTTTCAGATCGAGACACGAGATTTGTATCTAGTTTTTGGAATGGTCTTCAGAAAGCCCTTGGTACGAGAGTGAACTTGAGCACATCCTATCATCCTCAAACCGATAGGCAAAGTGAGAGGACGATACAAACATTGGAGGATATGTTGAGGGCTTGTGTATTGGAGTATGGTGGAGCATGGGACGATCATTTGAAGTTGATTGAGTTTGCTTATAATAATAGCTACCATGCAAGCATTGGAATGCCGCCATTTGAAATGTTGTATGGTAGAAAATGTAGGACTCCAAGTTGTTGGATGGAGCCCGGTGAAAAGCAAATTATAGGTCCTGAAATTATAGAGCTCACGGCGGAGAAAGTTAATTTTGCTAAAGAAGCTCTTCGTGTGGCAAGAGAAAGACAGAAAACTTATGCCGATAAGAAAAGAAGGCCGGTTGAGTTTGAAGTTGGTGACATGGTGATGCTGAAAGTATCCCCTTGGAAAGGAGTCATTCGCTTTGGAAAGAAAGGTAAGTTGAGTCCAAGATTTATTGGACCATTTAAAGTTCTGAAGCGTATTAAAGATGTGGCATATCAGTTGGAATTACCTCCAGAATTGGATGGAATTCACAACACATTTCATGTATCCTATTTGAGGAAATGTTTAGCCGAGGAGTCAAGTGTGATTCCTATTGAAGATGTGAGCATTGATCCAAGTAAAAGGATGATTGAAGAACCAATAGCTATACTTGGAAGGAAGCAAAAGAAGTTACGCAGGAAGATGATAGACCTTGTGTTGATCAAGTGGAAGCACAACCATGGAGAAAGTCTCACTTGGGAAACCGAGTCGGTGATGAAAGAGAAGTATCCAGAGTTGTTCCTTTCTGATGAGATTCTGGGGACGGAATCCTCTTAAGGGGGAGGTAATTGTAACATCCCAATCTTTTTATTTAACGGTTGACTAGAGTCGTTAAGTCAACATAACGTGCCGTTAAGTCTTTGATAGATTTTGATGCTTATATGTAGTTAAATGCCTTTTTGAGGTGTTCAAAGTGTTTAATGAGTTGTATATAGTCCATAGAAGTGTTTTGGGCAAGAAATATGACTTTATGAAGCTTAGGGACCAATT
Source organism: Erigeron breviscapus (assembly GCA_034093135.1). Taxonomy (NCBI): domain Eukaryota; kingdom Viridiplantae; phylum Streptophyta; class Magnoliopsida; order Asterales; family Asteraceae; genus Erigeron; species Erigeron breviscapus. The sequence continues at coordinate 200,011,736 of CM067167.1, read as the reverse complement.
TTGACATGGTGTGAAAGTCAAAAACGGGTTTAGGGTCTTGGAGGGAGCCATTAGTTCATCATTTGCAGAAATATAACTTTTCTCTCAAGCCCTAGCCACCCCTTTGACCCCCTATCAAAATTCTAAGCCGAAAATCCTTCAAACGTGTGATTTAGGAGTGATTGATCGAGTATTTTGCATCCCCATTGTGATCTTCAGTTAATAGAGGTATATTGATTTTGATTTTATTTTTTTTGATCATATGAGTCATTAGAAATCAGATCTAGACCATTGGAGGGTCAATTGATGTCGAAATAACGTTTGTTTTAATGACGCAAATCATGTGTGGTTTAATAAAGGAGTTATTTGCATTATAATGGTTTGAAAATGAAGGATTTTGATGTATGAAAGTCATGTAATTGATTTGGAGTCGTTTGGATCTGGTTTGGGGTGTAATCGATCGAACTTGTGCAGCATCGGGGCTAGTTGCGGCGCAACCAGTTTCCAGAAAGATAAGTTTCGGCGCAACATGGTATGTTGCGGCGCAACTGAAGGTTTGAATTGCGGCATAACGTATGGTTGCGGCGCAACTCTAATATAGACAAATAAGTTGTGGCGCAACATGGTATGTTGCGGTGCAACAGTGTCAGATTTGATGTAAGTTTAACTTTTGAACCTCCAATGCGTATGTCGTTGTCGTGAGTCTTGTTTGTAGGTGTGGAGGTCTGAGATATGACTTTCATAACGTGAGTATTAGCGTGTCTAATGGTCGTTTACTATATATAGGTAGACGAGACTAGTTGCTTTACTCGGTAACGTAGTTGCCTTTTGTCGTGCGCTTCTTTGAGGTAAGATACACTACTTTTGTCACGCTGAGGGTTCAACCAACGATGGTTTCATAATCTTAAATTCAGTTTCGCCGCAACTTATCTTTCTGGAAACTGGTTGCGCCGCAACTACCAGTTGCGCTGCAACTAGCCCCGATTCTGCACAAGTTCGATCGATTACGCCCCAAACCAGATCCAAACGACTCCAAATCAATAACATGATTTTCATACATCAAAATCCTTCATTTTCAAACCTTTATAATGCAAATAACTTCTTTATTAAACCACTCATGATTTGTATTATTAAAACAAACGTTATTTCGACATCAATTGACCCTCCAATGGTCTAGATCTGACTTCTAATGACTCATATGATGAAAAAGACATAAAATCAAAATCGATATACCTCTATTACCTGAAGATCACAATGGGGATGCAAAATACTCGATCAATCACTCCTAAATCACACGTTTGAAGGATTTTCGGCTTAGAATTTTGATAGGGGATCAAAGGGGTGGCTAGGGCTTGAGAGAAAAGTTATATTTCTGCAAATGAGGAACTAATGACTCCTTCCAAGACCCTAAACCCGTTTTTGACTTTCACACCATGTCAAAATTGGTCCCTAAGCTTCATAAAGTCATATTTCTTGCCCAAAACACCTCTGTGGACTATATATAACTCATTAAACACTTTAAACACCTCAAAAAGGCATTTAACTACATCTAAACCACATTACTACATCAATCAATAAGACATTCAAGTCCCACGCGCATAACACATTAACTACATATAAGCATCAAAATCTATCAAAGACTTAACGGCACATTATGTTGACTTAACGACTCTAGTCAACCGTTAAATAAAAGGATTGGGATGTTACAATTACCTCCCCTTAAGAGGATTCCGTCTCCGGAATCTCATCAGAAAGGAACAACTCTAGATACTTCTCTTTCATCACCGACTCGGTTTCCCAAGTGAGACTTTCTCCATGGTTGTGCTTCCACTTGATCAACACAAGGTCTATCATCTTCCTGCGTAACTTCTTTTGCTTCCTTCCAAGTATAGCCATTGGTTCTACAATCATCCTTTTACTTAGATCAATGCTCACATCTTCAATAGGAATCAAACTTGACTCCTCGGCTAAACATTTCCTCAAATAGGATACATGAAATGTGTTGTGAATTCCATCCAATTCTGGAGGTAATTCCAACTGATATGCCACATCTTTAATACGCTTTAAAACTTTAAATGGTCCAATAAATCTTGGACTCAACTTACCTTTCTTTCCAAAGCGAATGACTCCTTTCCATGGGGATACTTTCAGCATCACCATGTCACCAACTTCAAACTCAACCGGCCTTCTTTTCTTATCGGCATAAGTTTTCTGTCTTTCTCTTGCCACACGAAGAGCTTCTTTAGCAATATTAACTTTCTCCGCCGTGAGCTCTATAATTTCAGGACCTGCAATTTTCTTTTCACCGGGCTCCATCCAACAACTTGGAGTCCTACATTTTCTACCATACAACATTTCAAATGGCGGCATTCCAATGCTTGCATGGTAGCTATTATTATAAGCAAACTCAATCAACTTCAAATGATCGTCCCATGCTCCACCATACTCCAATACATAAGCCCTCAACATATCCTCCAATGTTTGTATCGTCCTCTCACTTTGCCCATCGGTTTGAGGATGATAGGCTGTGCTCAAGTTCACTCTCGTACCAAGGGCTTTCTGAAGACCCTTCCAAAAACTAGATACAAATCTCGTGTCTCAATCCGAAACGATAGATAATGGGACACCATGCATTGAGACAACTTCATCTATATACATCTTTGCCATCTTGGTCAATGGCACATCTTGGCGGGTTGCTAAGAAATGAGCACTCTTCGTCAATCTATCCACAATAACCCAAACCATATCATTACCCTTTGGAGTTCTAGGTAACTTGGTTACAAAATCCATAGTTAAATGATCCCATTTCCATTCGGGAATCTCCAATTGATGCAACATTCCATATGGCTTTTTGTGATCTGCTTTAACCCGTGCATAAGTCAAACATCTTTCCACAAAATGTGCTACATCTCCTTTAATATCAGGCCACCAATATATGGGCTTCAAATCTGCATACATCTTTGTAACACCGGGATGAACTGAATACCTTGACCTATGAGCTTCTTCAAGGATCAACTCTCGGTTACCATCAAGTAATGGCACCCAAATTCGACCCTTATAAGTCCGAAATCCACGGCTGTTTGTCTCCATTACTAATCTTTTCTTCTTTCCAATACTCTCTTTGTCGATGTTATCCTTCAATAACGCTTTAACTTGAGCCTCTTTGATACGATCAAGTAATCTCGACTTCTCTTGTACGACCATACTCATCAATCTACATGAAAAATTCTGCACCTTCCTACTTAATGCATCAGCCACTACATTGGCTTTACCGGGATGGTATTTGATTTCACAATCATAGTCTTTCAACAATTCCATCCATCTCCTTTGTCTCACATTCATTTCTTTCTGAGTAAACACATATTGTAAACTCTTATGATCAGTGTACAAGGTGCACCTAGTGCCATATAGGTAGTGTCTCCATAACTTCAAAGCAAACACCACCGCCGCTAACTCTAGATCATGAGTCGGGTAGTTCTTTTCATGTGGCTTCAATTGACGTGAAGCATAGGCAATAACCTTATCCCTCTGCATAAGAACACAACCCAAACCCGTAATGGAAGCATCACTTTAAACAACAAGATCATCCTTACCTTCGGGTAAGGCAAGGATAAGAGCTTCACATAACTTCGTCTTCAACGTTTGGAAAGCCTTCTCTTGAGCTTCCGACCACATAAACTTCACTCCTTTCTTCGTCAATTCGGTCATTGGCTTAGCTATACGAGAGAAATCTTGTATAAACCTTCGATCGGCTAAACCAAGAAAACTCTTGATCTCCGTGGGAGTCTTTGGCTGCTCCCACTTAGAAACAGCTTCAATCTTTGAGGGATCAACTTTAATTCCTTCAGAAGAAATGACATGTCCAAGAAACTGAACTTCTCTAAGCCAAAACTCACATTTAGAGAACTTTGCATATAACTTCTTTTCTCTAAGGACTTCAAGGACAGCCCTTAAGTGTTTTCGATGCTCGGCTTCAGACTTAGAATAAATCAAAATATCATCTATGAAAACAATCACAAAATGGTCTAAGAATGGACGACAAACACGATTCATAAGATCCATAAAAGCAGCTGGAGCATTTGTCAAACCAAAAGGCATGACCAAGAATTCATAATGTCCATATCGTGTACGAAAACCTTCAATTGGTGATAACCGGACCACAAATCTATCTTAGAAAAGTATGAAGCACCATGTAGTTGATCAAAAAGATCATCGATATGCGGAAGAGGATACTTGTTCTTAACCGTTCGTTTATTCAACTCACGGTAGTCTATACACATGCGCATTGAACCATCTTTCTTCTTTACAAATAAAACCGGAGCTCCCCAAGGCGAGGAACTAGGTTGTATAAAACCCTTGTCAAGTAACTCTTGAAGTTGCGTCATCAACTCTTTCATTTCAGTAGGAGCCAAACGATATGGTGCCTTTGCAACTGGAGTAGCACCGGGAACAAGATCAATCTGAAAAGTAACCTCTTGATCGGGAGGAATACCGGGAAGATCATCCTTACCTTCGGGTAAGGCAAGGATAAGAGCTTCACATAACTTCGTCTTCAACGTTTGGAAAGCCTTCTCTTGAGCTTCCGACCACATAAACTTCACTCCTTTCTTCGTCAATTCGGTCATTGGCTTAGCTATACGAGAGAAATCTTGTATAAACCTTCGATCGGCTAAACCAAGAAAACTCTTGATCTCCGTGGGAGTCTTTGGCTGCTCCCACTTAGAAACAGCTTCAATCTTTGAGGGATCAACTTTAATTCCTTCAGAAGAAATGACATGTCCAAGAAACTGAACTTCTCTAAGCCAAAACTCACATTTAGAGAACTTTGCATATAACTTCTTTTCTCTAAGGACTTCAAGGACAGCCCTTAAGTGTTTTCGATGCTCGGCTTCAGACTTAGAATAAATCAAAATATCATCTATGAAAACAATCACAAAATGGTCTAAGAATGGACGACAAACACGATTCATAAGATCCATAAAAGCAGCTGGAGCATTTGTCAAACCAAAAGGCATGACCAAGAATTCATAATGTCCATATCGTGTACGAAAACCTTCAATTGGTGATAACCGGACCACAAATCTATCTTAGAAAAGTATGAAGCACCATGTAGTTGATCAAAAAGATCATCGATATGCGGAAGAGGATACTTGTTCTTAACCGTTCGTTTATTCAACTCACGGTAGTCTATACACATGCGCATTGAACCATCTTTCTTCTTTACAAATAAAACCGGAGCTCCCCAAGGCGAGGAACTAGGTTGTATAAAACCCTTGTCAAGTAACTCTTGAAGTTGCGTCATCAACTCTTTCATTTCAGTAGGAGCCAAACGATATGGTGCCTTTGCAACTGGAGTAGCACCGGGAACAAGATCAATCTGAAAAGTAACCTCTTGATCGGGAGGAATACCGGGAAGATCATCCGGAAAGACATCAGAAAATTCCGAAACTACATCAACGTTAGAAATAGAAGACTTCTCCTTTCGTGTATCAATCACATAAGCAAGAAAGTGATTCTTATTATGCCGAATGCAATTTAAAGCCTTCATTAAATTAATGATCTTCAAGCCCCCCTTCTTCTTATCTCCATAAACAGAGATAACTACACCATCTAGGGTAGTGAAACGAACCACCTTTGAACTTCTTATTAGAACCCGAAGACCAATTAGATCTTCTCTTGAATCCCGACTTCTTATCATCGACTTTCTCAACAACTTTTTCAAATTTGAGGTCATCATCTAACCTCTTAGACTCCTTAATGGCTGCAGACAATGTAGTGTGCTGCCTACATAGACCACGATAACTAACCAGGAGACCATCACAATATGCCTCAATCTGGTCCACCTCCCTACAGACCATATGACCCACAAACTTGAGTTTCTCCATGAACGAATGGGCATACTCCATTATAGCACCGGGTTTAGTAGTCAAGGCCCTAAACTCCTTCTCAATCAGCCTCAACTCTCGAGTTCCAACATACTCCTCCAAGAACTTCTCCTTAAAAGTACCCCAAGGCATCACAGCTAGCACCTCAGGAGCTATGGATACTGTAGTAGCCCTCCACCAATTACGGGCATTCTTTTTCAACATACGAGTTGCACACAAAACTTTCATGTCATCAGGACAATAACATGAAGCAAAGACCACCTCAATGTCTTCCAACCACTCCATGGCACCCACTGCATTCTGAGTACCATCAAAGTCTTTAGCACCACATTTCTGAAAACTCTCATACTTAAAGTTGTTAACACGAGGGGCAACCACGACTCGAGGTTCCACCACATTTCCTACACCATTCACCTCAGCAACTACATCCTCAGGAGCAACCAATGACCTTACATTCGATGGCTCAGCACGGTTTGAGCGGTTCGAATAGTTTCCATCGGTATGCTCATTTCGGTGCAAACTAGCATCCCTTTCTGCCCTCAATTGTGCTAACTCCTCTTCATTTCTCATTAAAAGAGCTCAGATAGCTCTCAACTCTTCATGTAATTCTGCTTGATTGGGAACTTGTTCAATTACCGGGTTTGCCCTATCAATTTCCGACCTTATGGGCTGTGCACCCGGAAGTGGCCTTCGCGGAGGCCTTTGGTTAACACCATCCGCAGCCCCATTCCCATTAGGCGGAGCACCACTAGCATTAGTTCCATCCCGTTGACTGTTAGCACGAGTAATTGCCATCTTTCTACAAGGCAATGATGACGGTTAGCAAGAGTTAAAGTGAGATCAAGGAGATTAAGGCTACACGATATCTACATAAGCTGCATATAAAACCACAAACAAGCCTCAACCTACACTCTCACTCAATCCCAACCCGTCCTAATGTACTTCATCTCAAAGCTAGGCACACCTACATAATCCTAACTTATCCTTCATCGGTTTAAGTCCAAAATCCTACGGTCATGGTCGAACTTTGGTTCACTTAAACCATTTCTCTGATACCAACTTGTAACACCCTTCATTTAAAAATACGGGTTTCAAAAATTTTCGCCTAACGACGTCAAAATAAAGCGGAAGAAACATTAAAAGTCCAAACCAATTAAAATCTGTTTGGTTTACTTATTCAATGGTGTTACTAATCGCATCATCAAAACAAGTTTAATAGAAACCCGTCGGCTGCCCAACACAAAAACAACCGACTACATAATAATCCAACTCCATTAAAGACAAACATAAGCAAATGTCTATAAAAGTTCGGCATCTATGGGTAGCTAAGGACTTCATCAAGCTATCTACCCATTCCTCGCTCTTCTTCATCAACTACCTCAGCTACGCTAAACCTGAGGGAGCAACACATTTCAAAAGACAAGTGTTAGCTAACGAATTAGCTAAGTAAGATAACACTCAAGTTATAAAATAATTGTCCATTTCAAACATTATGGATTTAAACACTTCATTAAGGCACAACACATATCAAACACACAATACTTCATATCAGGATGAACCACCCTAAATGTGCCTATCCTGCTTTACTTCATTACACACATATAATCACATAACTGCTTTCTACATTAACTGCTTTACTACATTTTAACTGCGTCAATGTGCAACATAAGTTACACCCGACTAGATGACAACCATTCAGTTGAACATCAAACGTCGTTAAGGAATGGCAAGCCAATCCCCGAGTAATCCGTATGTACAAGACAAATGAGGGCGGGTCAGACCCCTCGTATTACTCAACTGCATCTCAATGACCATGTTGCAAGGAGCCACCCAAGCAACCTACGTCAACGCACTTAGCCGGGCTAGGGCAAGTACGGTTTAAGCTTAACACTTTCCTGCATCAAAGTTTTACGAGCTCGAAACTGCATTATTTAGTTTAAGTGACTACATTACCTAAACAATTACTACGTTAACTGCTTTTACGTTTTGGGCCCTTAAACGTGCACGTGTCATGGCAACTTAACAAGTCTAGTGAACTAGATGAGCAAGCCATACAAACATGCACAACATCAATCAATAACAACATATACTGCATCTCATAACATCACAAGTTACTGCATATCATAATACTACATTATACTTAATACATAGCACTACATCCTACGTCATGGTCGAACTTTGGTTCACTTAAACCATTTCTCTGATACCAACTTGTAACACCCTTCATTTAAAAATACGGGTTTCTAAAAATTTTCGCCTAACGACGTCAAAATAAAGCGGAAGAAACATTAAAAGTCCAAACCAATTAAAATCTGTTTGGTTTACTTATTCAATGGTGTTACTAATCGCATCATCAAAACAAGTTTAATAGAAACCCGTCGGCTGCCCAACACAAAAACAACCGACTACATAATAATCCAACTCCATTAAAGACAAACATAAGCAAATGTCTATAAAAGTTCGGCATCTATGGGTAGCTAAGGACTTCATCAAGCTATCTACCCATTCCTCGCTCTTCTTCATCAACTACCTCAGCTACGCTAAACCTGAGGGAGCAACACATTTCAAAAGACAAGTGTTAGCTAACGAATTAGCTAAGTAAGATAACACTCAAGTTATAAAATAATTGTCCATCTTTCTACAAGGCAATGATGACGGTTAGCAAGAGTTAAAGTGAGAACAAGGAGATTAAGGCTACACGATATCTACATAAGCTGCATATAAAACCACAAACAAGCCTCAACCTACACTCTCACTCAATCCCAACCCGTCCTAATGTACTTCATCTCAAAGCTAGGCACACCTACATAATCCTAACTTATCCTTCATCGGTTTAAGTCCAAAATCCTACGGTCATGGTCGAACTTTGGTTCACTTAAACCATTTCTCTGATACCAACTTGTAACACCCTTCATTTAAAAATACGGGTTTCTAAAAATTTTCGCCTAACGACGTCAAAATAAAGCGGAAGAAACATTAAAAGTCCAAACCAATTAAAATCTGTCTCGTCTACCTATATATAGTAAACGACCATTAGACACGCTAATACTCACGTTATTAAAGTCATATCTTGGGCCTCCACACCTATAAATAAGACCCACGACAACGACTACGCATTGGAGGTTCAAAAGTTAAACTCACATCAAATCTGACACTGTTGCGCTGCAACATACCATGTTGCGCCGCAACTTATTTGTCTGTATTACAGTTGCGCCGCAACCTACACGTTGCGCCGCAGCTTATCTTTCTGGAAACCAGTTGCGCCGTAACTAGCCCCGATTCTGCACAAGTTCGATCGATTACACCCCAAACCAGATCCAAATGACTCCAAATCAATTACATGACTTTCATACATCAAAATCCTTCATTTTCAAACCATTATAATGCAAATAACTCTTTTATTAAACCACTCATGATTTGCATTATTAAAACAAACGTTATTTCGATATCAATTGACCCTCCAATTGTCTAGATCTGATTTCTAATGACTCATATGATCAAAAAGACATAAAATCAAAATCAATATACCTCTATTACCTGAAGATCACAATGGGGATGCAAAATACTCGGTCAATCACTCCTAAATCACACGTTTGAAGGATTTTCGGCTTAGGGTTTTGATAGGGGATCAAAGGGGTGGCTAGGGCTTGAGAGAAAAGTTATATTTCTGCAAATGAGGAACTAATGACTCCTTCCAAGACCCTAAACCCGTTTTTGACTTTCACACCATGTCAAAATTGGTCCCTAAGCTTCATAAAGTCATATTTCTTGCCCAAAACACCTCTATGGACTATATACAACTCATTAAACACTTTAAACACCTCAAAAAGGCATTTAACTACATTTTAACCACATTACTACATCAATCAATAAGACATTCAAGTCCCACATGCATAACACATTAACTACATATAAGCATCAAAATCTATCAAAGACTTAAACGGCACATTATGTTGACTTAACGACTCTAGTCAACCGTTAAATAAAAGGATTGGGATGTTACAGGATATCACAATCATAATCACTAAAGAGTTCAAGCCAACGTCTTTGTCTCATGTTCAGTTCACTCTGGTTAAAGATGTGTTGGAAGCTTTTGTGATCGGTGTAAATCACACATTTTGTTCCATAGAGATAATGTCTCCAACACTTCAGAGCAAATACAACTGCTCCCAATTCCAAATCATGTGTCGGGTAGTTTTTCTCATGCACTTTCAATTGACGAGAGGCATAAGCAATGACCTTGCCCTTTTGCATAAGAACACAACCCAAACCTTGTCCCGAAGCATCACAATATACTACAAAGTCTTCAACTCCATCCGGTAGAGTTAGAATAGGTGCTTCACACAACATATCTTTAAGAGTTTGGAAGGCATTTTCTTGTCTTTCGCCCCATTTGAATTTTCTTTCTTTTTGAGTCAAGAGGGTAAGAGGTTGTGCAATACGGGAGAAATTTTCAATGAATCTTCTATAATAACCCGCCAATCCAAGGAATTGACGGATCTCAGATGGCGTCTCGGGTATTCTCCAATCCTTGACTGCTTCAATCTTGCTAGGGTCCGCATGAATACCATCCTTGCTCACCATGTGACCAAGAAAGTGAACCTTTTCTAGCCAAAACTCACACTTGGAGAATTTAGCATATAACTTCTCCTTTCTCAACAATTCAAGTACTTCCCGCAAGTGCTCGGCATGCTCTTCTTTTGATTTAGAGAAAACTAGTATGTCATCAATAAAAACAATGACAAACTTATCTAAGAAAGGTCGACACACCCGGTTCATCAAGTCCATGAACACTGCCAGTGCATTAGTCAACCCGAAGGGCATAACGGTGAATTCAAAGTGACCATACCTAGTACGAAAAGTCGTTTTTGGAATATCATCTTCATATACTCGGAGTTGGTGATATCCCGAACGGAGATCAATCTTGGAAAAGCATTTAGCGCCTTGAAGTTGATCGAAAAGGTCATCGATTCTAGGAAGAGGATATCGGTTCTTCACTGTGAGCTTATTCAACTCCCGGTAGAGTTAGAATAGGTGCTTCACACAACATATCTTTAAGAGTTTGGAAGGCATTTTCTTGTCTTTCGCCCCATTTGAATTTTCTTTCTTTTTGAGTCAAGAGGGTAAGAGGTTGTGCAATACGGGAGAAATTTTCAATGAATCTTCTATAATAACCCGCCAATCCAAGGAATTGACGGATCTCAGATGGCGTCTCGGGTATTCTCCAATCCTTGACTGCTTCAATCTTGCTAGGGTCCGCATGAATACCATCCTTGCTCACCATGTGACCAAGAAAGTGAACCTTTTCTAGCCAAAACTCACACTTGGAGAATTTAGCATATAACTTCTCCTTTCTCAACAATTCAAGTACTTCCCGCAAGTGCTCGGCATGCTCTTCTTTTGATTTAGAGAAAACTAGTATGTCATCAATAAAAACAATGACAAACTTATCTAAGAAAGGTCGACACACCCGGTTCATCAAGTCCATGAACACTGCCAGTGCATTAGTCAACCCGAAGGGCATAACGGTGAATTCAAAGTGACCATACCTAGTACGAAAAGTCGTTTTTGGAATATCATCTTCATATACTCGGAGTTGGTGATATCCCGAACGGAGATCAATCTTGGAAAAGCATTTAGCGCCTTGAAGTTGATCGAAAAGGTCATCGATTCTAGGAAGAGGATATCGGTTCTTCACTGTGAGCTTATTCAACTCCCGATAATCGATACACATTCTAAAGGATTCATCTTTCTTCTTGACAAAGAGGATAGGAGCACCCCAGGGGGAGTGGCTAGGACAAATGAAACCTTTTTCTTGGAGTTCTTTGAGTTGAGTTTCTAGCTCTTGCATTTCGGTGAGAGCTAGCCTATAAGGCACTTTAGCAACGAGTGCGGCTTCAGGAATAAGATTGATATGGAAGTCAAGCTCACGAGTTGGAGGTAATCTTGGTAGGTCATCCGGAAAAACATCGGGAAATTCACGAACGATAGGGACGGTCTTCAATTCTACCCTTGAGACGGTAGCACTAAAGACTTTAGAATTTGAAGAATCGGAAGTTTCACCTTGAACTCTAAGAATCTTACCGTTAGACAACGGTATTTTAACAACTCCCTCACCACAATCTATGATCGCATTTACTGCCGACATCCAATCCATACCCACAATAATATCAAAACTCCCAATATCTAAAGGCATAAGGTCGATAAAGAACTCGACGTCGTTTAGAGTCAAAATACAATCACGAAGTATTTGACTAAGTTTTGTTAGAGCACCATTAACCATTTCTATGTCAAGCACATAATTTAGAGCACACGGGTTTACATCAACCAAGGGAACAAAGTTAGAGGAAATAAGGCTAAAATCGGCTCCAGAGTCAAATAGAACCGTTGCATAATGACCATTAAGAAGGAATGTACCTGCAACAACGTTGGGATCATCACGGGCTTCAATGGCATTGGCCGCAAAGGCTCGGCCACGGGGTTGGACTTGTTGACCTTGTTGTCCTTGATTCCGATTAGGCCCGGCAAATTGAAGTTGGTTGGGGTGGACGGCTACTTGAACATGTTGTCCCACCCATCGAGGGCAATTGTGGCGGTAGTGATTAGGACTACCACATTCAAAACACTCACCTCTTCGTTGATTACCATAAGGAGGGACGGCTTGAAGAGGGGCTACATTTTGTGGGGTCGCCCTCAGTGCTCTACACTCTTTGGCTATATGCCCAGGTTGGTTACATTTGAAGCACGCCCCGCATTAAAGGTGGGTGGGGTGGTGCTTGTTACATCTCCCACACAAAGGATGGGGTCCCATATACGCCTTCTTTACTGGCTCTACCGCCGCCATGACTCTTCCTCGGTTAGCATTCTTGGGGTTAAATCTCCCCACCTTCTTCACTCCACTACTCTCAGCCACCTCCTTTCTTTTGGATGATGATGCTTTACTCAAAACACCACTCCTCAACAAATCTTCGGTTATACTACCGGCTCGATTAATAGCCTTGGCCAAGGAAGTAGGCATGACCGAGTTAACAAGAGAGCGGACTTGTGGAGTCAAGCCCGAAACAAATTTATCAATGGCCCGAAGCTCGGGACTCACCAAATGAGGAACGAGGGTAGTCAAGTCTTGAAATCGTCTTATATAGCCTTTGTAATCGGCCCCGTCCATTTTAAGATTGACAAACTCTATAGTTAGATTTTGTAGTTCATAGGGCGGGCAGAACTTCTCTGTCACCAAGCTCTTGAAATCGGCCCACGACAAGTTATAGGTCCGACCCAAGGTTATTTTTTGGTTCCACCATCTCAAAGCATCTTCCTTGAACATACCAGATGCATAAGTAACCCGATCATCATATGTGCAGTGACTTCTCTCAATCACCGCCTCAATCTTCTCAAACCATCGTATACAATCCACGGGACTACCCAAGCCATCAAACTCCGGTGCCCCACAATTCTTGAAGTCTTTGAATTGACACCCCTGACGGTAGACTCCATGTTGATTATACATGGGAATATGGTTATCAACTTCCACTGGTTCCTCTCCATCCCCCACTACAACGTGAGGTTGGGCACCCCCGTTATTCACATTTTGCGGAACTTCAGCATTTTGGGGCTCATTAGGTTGTGCCCCATTGTTCCCTCCAAGAGATGCTATGACCTGAGCAATTATAGTTGGCATGATGTTGGTAACCGTTTGAGTGATCACCTCAGCTAAGTTCGGCCCGGGGGCCTCACCACGACCTCTACCTCGGCCTCTACCACGGCCTCTACCATGGCCTCTACCACGACCTCTTTGAGCTACCGGTTGAGCTTCCGGTTGAGGTCTCTACCAGGCCTCTACCACGGACCCTCTACCACGGCCCGTACCACGGCCTTACCTCAGCCAAGTTTGGCTCCAGGAGCTCTACCACGACCCCTACCACGGCCCTACCACGGCCTCTACCACGGCCTCTACCACGGCCTCTACCACGCCTCTACCACGGCCTCTACCACGGCCTCTACCACGACCTCTACCTCGGCCTCTACCACGGCCTCTACCACGACCTCTTTGAGCTATCGGTTGAGCTTCCGGTTGAGGTTCTTCCGAGTTAGCCCTATAATTTGTTCCGGTTCTTCTTGGTCTCACCATTTCTATAAAATAATCAACACGTTGACCCGTTGGTTAATCTCAGAATGCTCACATGTTAGTCACACAAGTGGTCAATGCTCTCATGTCGATATAACATACTCATTTCATACCATTATGCTAAGCCAAGAGTGCTAGAATCATAAGGGGATTGTTGCTTATCATATCATCATGCTAAGTTCACTAAACTTGTTATTCATCGGTCCAATTACTCATGTTCAATACATCATACAATCAATAACTAACACAAATGATTCAAAGTATAATCCGAATTCGATATGCTCCCTAGTCATTGATCGGGTATGTATACAGGGTGTACCAATGGCTAACCCTCCACCTAATCAACTTCCATTAAGCATATCGATTCCTTATTATACTTTAAGCCATGCATGTGCAATCCATGATGTCATTAACTTGTTATAATGTTGGGTGACCGTAAAATAGTTGATCGGGCTCTTTTAGGGTTGCCACAATATTATACTAAGTTAATACCATAACTTCATTTTGCCCTAAATCATCAAACTAACACCAATCAATAACAACAAACCATATCAACTACAATCAAGTTCAATCAATGTACACATTAACCACATTGTACTCCTTCCACATTCATCACATTAGTGGTCTTAACTACGAACTCATAATGTACACTTTCTAGGGTTCACAGAATTCACGTTGCACATAAAATTCCTAACCATGCATGCTATATGAAGAGTTTTAACTTAAGCCGTAGTCTAGGTCAAACCGCCTAATTCTCTACGACCTGCATGGGCTACCATTCTGTAACACCCCAAGCCAAGGCTCGAAATATTACGGAAATCATATAGCACAAGGTGGGATTGATGTAGAACATGAGCTAAATGCAAACAAAGGATCCAGTGAATCCATAAACAAGATAATTCAAGTATAGAAAGTATGAGAAACAAATAGTCATCAAAGTTTACAAAAGAGACAACATCAAAGATGACTATTGGTCTAAACATAAAGCAAAAGTAGGCGATGAATCCTTGATTCATATAAGTCCAATGCCCGGGTTCACAAGCAAGCAAATCAATCATGCTTCATGCCTTGGAATAACTTGGTTACCTGAAAAGTGTACTAAGCATAGTCAACACGAGGTTGGTGAGTTCGTAGGAATGGTTCACAAGGAACCATTGTCATAAATCACATCAAGTATAAGTAAAGGCCAAAACATAACTTAAGAGTAGCCTTTAAGCGTTACAATCTCAATCACATCATGATACAACATATAAGTAGTGCGTGAATGAATAATCACAAGTGATGTCTATATCAAGGTATGTACTGTACGCATAAATATGTCATGATGCATATGATATGTATGACTATCGAGTCATCTATGCAACGTTACTCACATGTCATCACAATGAACAATGTGGCATCTCAAAATCATCGATGTATATACGTCTATATACTCGAATGTCCGTGTGCATCTCGCACAAAAGAGTGTCTATGCGTGCTTCTCGCACCATAGACGTATAAGTATTAGTGCACACATGTCATCACAATGACCAATGTGGCGTTCACAATCTCGATTCAGACTACCAACCGCATTCCATATATCTCTAATTCCAACAACAATCAAACAATCAACCAATAGCCTAAACAATACGTACATACACCTTGGAGGATTCTACTTTCAACGAGTCCTAGATGCTTATGTATAGGGTCACCCGCAGCCTTCCCACCACATCTAAAACCCTTTGAAGGCATAACCGACTTCCATGTATGCACTACTATCCTAAATTAATCAACCATTATCACAATCATACATGAATCAATCAAGCGTGTCATTATATCTATTAATTTGTTAACAAACAAATCAAACAATAAGACGGATGGTAAATCAAGTAAATCAACCAATCACTCAAACAATATAGCACGTATGTTTACACTTTTCAGCCCGAATCTCAAATGAGTAGGGAGCTACGGAACTCACCTTGTTCGGCAAAAGAAGCTAGTATTGTTAATATAAGATTATAAGCGAGTATTGGGCTCCACACGTCCACAACCTATCAATGTACATCATAATACCATAAATGTCAACTCTACAATCTTAAACAAGTTGGTTCAGCAAGTTTAAGTCGAGTCACAAACTCATAAACGCTTCTATAACTTTACCGAGTAAAATTAAGACACTTTGACTCAACATTTTTAGAAATGGGGGACGTTTAAAACAAAATGAATGTTATTACAAGAAAATAGACTTTCTCACGATTCCAACGATAGGTCATATGACTCGATTGGGTTTACGGATCAAAAGTTATAAGCGTTTGAAAAACTGCCATTAAGTTACACAAAATTCGCGACGTGATTCCCTTAATTCGCGACGCGACCCAGCTAAGCCTTCACGGCGCGAGCCCTAGGCTTTGCGGCGCGATTAAAAGCTCTGGATGAAAACATTGTTTGGAACACAAGGCTCATGGCGCGAGTCTCCCCATTCGCGGCGCGAATTGCAGCAGGTCTGCACATTTCCAGCCCCAAACACGATTCCAAGTTCACCCAAAACCCATTTTGACTTCCAAGATCGACCAAGGTACCTTTCTAACTCGTTTTTAAGCATAAATACACATATATAAACATATTTGGACTCAACCCACTTCATAAATCCACTCCAAACATCAATTTCAAGATCAAGATTCGGTTTTAACTCATTAAACCCTACATAAACCCTATTTTCAGTTTTAATCCGATTTGTGACCCGAAATGACTTGGGTTCAACTAGAAATAGGTAAATAAACATAAGTTAGTGAATATGGGATGAGTTTGACTTACCAAAACCTTCTTCTTGTGTTCAAATCCGAATTTGAGCTAAATGGGTTAAAAGTCTTGCACTTAGAATCTAAGTCTTGATATGATGAAGATGATGATGATCTTGTATTGAATTTTGGTTCAATAACTCTAATTGATGCAGATGTAATTTGAGAGAGAGATGAGATGAGATATTTGTGATCTTTGAATTCACTAAGTGAATGAGAGAAAGAGAGATAGGAGAGTTAGGGAAGGGTTGTTGAAATGAAAGGAGGAGAAGGGTGAAGGGTGGCTGATGGGTCGTGGGTACTGCCCATGGGTCGACCCGTTTCCCTTTTCAAGTTAATTCACATGTTGTCTTGCATTAAATCGTACATTAAGTCATACACCCGACCCGTCAAGCATAATACTTATTCATTTCATCCCAAAGTAGTCTCAATTATCTCATTAATTAAGATCATTGTTCAAATTACACATAAAGTCAAAGGGTCAAATCTCACGGATGTTACAAAATCGACTTCAGGTGGATGTCAGTTCTTAGGGGAGAGATTGGTGTCATGGCAATGTAAAAAGCAGACATCTGTTGCGATTTCGTCTTGCGAGGCGGAATACATGGCAGCTGGTGGGTGTTGCTCACAGGTTCTATGGATTCAGCAACAACTGCGTGATTACGGTCAGAATATCATTTATACTCCCATAAAGATAGACAATGAGTCCACTATTTCCATTACCAATAATCCTGTTAAGCACAGTAGGACTAAACACATAGACATAAGGTTTCATTTTATTCGTGATTGTGCTGAAAAGAAATTAATAGTCCTAGAAAAGGTGCCGAGTGACTTTAATTTAGCTGATCTGTTCACTAAGGCTTTCGACCGAACTCGTTTCGAGTTGCTAGTCCAATTGATTGGAATGAGAAATCTATAGTGACAGTGTCTCTCAAAAGGAACTTTGTAAAATGTGTTTGTGTTTTTGTGTCGTTTGTATGTGTGTCATATAGTGTCAGAAAAACAAAATAAAAATCAGAAAAATCAGAAAAGAAAAAGGAAGTAATAAATAGAGTAAGGTCACTGCGTCAAGACGATTAGACGTTACGATACTTTAGCTTTTAAGCCTACTTAATTGTACTTTAAAATGCCCAGTTCAGTGAGATTATCATACGATGTATCGGTAGGCACAAAGTACCAAGGTTTCCTTATAATCTGAACTTAATGTATACAATGTTCTTATGGGAAACATATTCAGATATATGGCTGAGAATGCTTGTTCTATATATAGACCAGTCCTTGAATCTTACGAAAGATCTTGCATCGTAATTTTGTATATTTGGTCTTTATATAGAAGGTATCGGGTACATATATGTGTATGTATTGCTTTTCGGATGTATATTTATGACAAAATATGCAAATATCTTATTAATCTTTTGAAGATTATGGAGCTAATGTGGCCTTTGAGATTCGAACAAGTAAGTCCTTGGGCTGTCTTTGTATACCTAGCCTACCTAAAACTTCCAACTTGGGATAGGTTGTCAGAAAGTTCGCTACACGGGTCTCATCGAAAGTCACGGGTTTTCATAAGTGCTTTAAATGATGTCACAAATATGCAAGTACTTAGTGATGATATACCCTATACGGAGTCCTACCTCCGTATGTGAATCTGCTATTACGAAGGCTGCATAAGGATGTTTCCTGGCAGAAATACGGAGCTCACCTCTGTCAGAACGGAGCTCACCTCCGTCAGAACGGAGGTCACCTCCGTCAGAACGGAGCTCACCTTCGTCATAACGGAGCTCACCTCCGTCAGAACGGAGCTCACCTCGTCAGAACGGAGCTCACCTCAGCATGTCCCAGATCCTATTACGGAGCTCACCCATCAGAACGGAGCACTCCGTCATAACGGAGCTCCGTCAAATATGGAGGAAATCTCTTATTTCTTCCTCATAAAGAAAAGCGATCTACCCAAATCCCTTCGTAAACTCTAGGGTAAAACCCTAATGACGTAACTTATTCCCCAAGATGAGTTCCCCTTATAAATAGAGGTTCTCATCATTGGATGGAAACATGTTCTCTTCACCTTCAAAAACACCTAAGGTGGCCGGCTTCTCTAATATGGAGAAATCCCCACCGTCAACACAAACACCTTCGATACAATGGCGTTAAGCTTCTCAAAGCTTTACACCGGCAGGGAATCGCCAATAAATCGGTCAAAACCCCTCTTTGTTCCCGATCGAAGGTCCATGCGATTCTTGGATCAAACAAATTGACGCCATCCGTGGGACTATTACATTATACGTTCCCATCTCTGTCACCGGGTTAGATCTACAACCATTCTTTATCATATAATCCTCAACTTTTTCCCAGATCTCACAACACAAAAAAAAAAATCTCTCGACAGGTGGACGAGATATGAAACACAATTCTTTTCTTGATCAAATATGTAGCCTTAATTAATGCTATAAAATATTCAGCCATGATAGTCCAGGAACATGATTGGCTGTCTGATCACAATTCTTTAATCCCACTTCATCACTCACGGAATTATTTGACCATATCACCCCAACAAACAACAACAATAACAAAAAAAATCATCATCACAAAATCATGAAACCCTTTTTCTTCTTATCAAAATCTTGGACAGAAACAAGTCTCAAAATGACCCGAGAACGAGTTTTGATCTTGGACAGAAACAAGTCTCAAAATGACCCGAGAACGAGTTTCTTGACTAAGTCGCCACAAACCACGATTCAGCCGCCGCTAGTAGCCGCTGCACATTTCAAATCTGACCTCCAAAAGGTCAGGAATCCTAGACAACAAGATTAAGGATCAGTTGAAGAAAGCCTCGGTTGGTGGAAGTTCAAGAAAAATACGAAAACCCGTTTTTCGCTCATGCCGTCACACAGCCATGACTAGTCGTCATCAAGACACCATAATATTTTTGAGAAGACATCATATGGCGTGTACAAAACTATCACTCATCCGTTCAGACCATTGTTCGAAACTCAAAGAAGAAGGGCGTTGCCAATCCGAAGCAAAAAACCTCTTGTGGCCAATCTAGACGATCAACAGTCGTCGAGCATACTAGTCGTCTACAAGCCACCAGAAGGTAATTCAAGTAGCAACTAAGCCCAAAATTACCAGCCTTTGATTCTCACACAATCCCAAAAGAAGATTTGATGATCGCGAAAAAAAGAAGAAAAAGGCGATAAACGATCACATCAATCGCGACACTGCTACCGTTCGCCAAACTATCCACCACCAGGCCGACGAACGAACATCATTGGACACTTTGCTCCGAGCATTGACATGACAGGGACAGCTGCTTGCACAAGAGATCAGAAATTACAATCACATGCAATGCCGTATACAAACGAAGGTGATCCAAAGAGCTCCGGTTAGGTATAAACCCGTTGTTACTTGTGAGTACTCATAAAGGCGTTTTATCATAAAATGGCTGGTCAATCTCACGAATGCAAAGCTTGTAGCTCCAAGTTATGAAATTGACTCAACTCATAATGTTGAAACGTCAATAATGCATGAACAAACAGCTAGGGATGATCAACAAGCAAGCAAGCACAAGCATAATAGTATTATTAAATGCATGGGAATGAAATTTTTTTTTTGTTAAGCACCAGCCACGA
The DNA here is from genome assembly GCA_034093135.1 of Erigeron breviscapus. Taxonomy (NCBI): domain Eukaryota; kingdom Viridiplantae; phylum Streptophyta; class Magnoliopsida; order Asterales; family Asteraceae; genus Erigeron; species Erigeron breviscapus. The sequence continues at coordinate 199,991,344 of CM067167.1, read as the reverse complement.
GGTGATTATGCACCTCAAAATGAAGCAACATGTAGGAATTCCATGGCCAGGAAAAGTGAAGATGTGAATCTAGACACCCCAATTTTTACGCAAGAAAAGACTAAAAGGAAGAAACTTTATAAAATAAGGTGGAAAACCGTGACGAGCAAATATATCTCTTATACCACTGCCACCGAAACCCGTAGATTTGATTGAAAACCTTGTCCGGAGGCAATGGTATGGAAAGAACCGCTATTCGCAACCGAGCTTAGAAGGCAGAACATAATAGAAAATTGATGCGGGTTAGCACACGCATACAAGTGAATCAGCTCCAATACCTCTCGTTGTGATTGATATGGACGTTTCCCTATCAACAAGTTTAACATGGGGGGATAGTGATGAAAATTCGATGCGCCGTAATTACGAAACACAAACAACCATACTACATTTGTTCTTCGGTATTTTGCTATATCCCCGAGAGTCACGAAGACTGTATTTACAACCTCTGATACTCCTGAAGAATAAAGCAACCGACGCACCACTCACGAAGAAACACCAAAAGGGAAGCATTAAATTAACGGATACACGACGATCCTACTAGACAACGAGGCCATCACCTGGCAGATACTATGGAGATAAAGGAAAATAAACTCCTACAACAATGATGCTCGCAAGGTCATGCACCACCGAGGCATCTTTTAGAGCTCTTCATCAAATTACCACGCGTATGGAATCATTAAAACTCGCATTGGGACCCCCAAGCCCTAGAGTCCATCGTTAGAAAATTTGTCCCCGATGGCATTGCTAGATAATATATCGCGATGATTAAAATAAAAGATCGTTGGAGAAATTGATGTATTCAACCTATCTAAGCTTGCCAGAGATAACGGAAAAAGAGAGTGATTTTCCATTATGACACAAATGGAAGACATTGTCGACCTAACAAGAAGAATGGTTATTCGATGAGGCACACAAGAACACTTCAACATCCAGAAGACTACGATATGTATCTTGATCTGTTACCTCCACCTCACCCCTAGCCGAAACATATTGTATCTGCAAGAAAGATGTCATCTTCAAAGGTACGAACTGAAGGCAATACGTTTACAAAGACGGTCGTAACACCAAAGGCGGACGACTGCATCACACTTACTCTCCAATAATCTGGCATAGCTCTACACTCGACGAAGACTACATTATCTCCGAAGCTCCCATAAGACTATATTAAGCAATTGGCGCAAAATTTGCAAAGCACGCCGAAGGAGGAGCATTCAATCAGCGGATAGCCACAATAACCAACGATCACATCACGAAGATATTAAACGACGGCGGAGCTGAAACCTTCCGACCACGAAGCTGCTTGAAAGGTACAAATCTCCACCGCAACTATAAGACCCTACGTAAGCACTAAGCAGTTTAAAAAACTGAGAACTTAAGCGAAGTTGGGTCGCTACCCTTCGCAAATATTTTAAATAAATACGTACAATAAATTAATAAAAAAACTTTATGTAAATGCTTAAAAGGGGACGCCCATTAAGACATTCATAAAGCAATAAAGACACCGTCATAAGGTGATGTGTGAAATCGAGTAATAAAATTTATAAATACGAACTACCAAAAGACTGACTACAGCACACTCACAGGCAGTGAACCCGATCGTATGCAGTATAGTAAACTTGGTAAATCCGAGGTCGATCACAAGAACTAAGTAAAGCAATTGTTAAAATAAAGTAGTTCAAATAAAATAGGGGGGTTTTGTGACCGAATTGTCACTTTGCAAAAGTTAGTAAAATGTGTTAGTAATCCCTCAGGATTAAACGAAAAGAGAGATTTTGTTTAAAACAATAATTTAAAAGGCATCCATCTTGAATCCGCTCAAAAACATGTTCAGATTGCACATAAATGAAGTTCAAATTCAATTAAGTTGACAATGATAATCGTGACAAAATAAAGACACAAACTGGTACCACCAACCGTTAATCAACACTTTGACAAAATGACTCCTTTTATTAAAATGACATTCGCTATCATACCATGAACTAGCGACAACTGATTAAAGATAATCAATTGAAATCACATATATATTCAACTAGTACCACTAACGAGGAACATATATATCACCAATATCAAAATAATAATTAATAAAAAAACTTTATGTAAATGCTTAAAAGGGGACGCCCATTAAGACATTCATAAAGCAATAAAGACACCGTCATAAGGTGATGTGTGAAATCGAGTAATAAAATTTATAAATACGAACTACCAAAAGACTGACTACAGCACACTCACAGGCAGTGAACCCGATCGTATGCAGTATAGTAAACTTGGTAAATCCGAGGTCGATCACAAGGACTAAGTAAAGCAATTGTTAAAATAAAGTAGTTCAAGTAAAATAGGGGGGTTTTGTGACCGAATTGTCACTTTGCAAAAGTTAGTAAAATTTGTTAGTAATCCCTCAGGATTAAACGAAAAGAGAGATTTTGTTTAAAACAATAATTTAAAAGGCATCCATCTTGAATCCGCTCAAAAACATGTTCAGATTGCACATAAATAAAGTTCAAATTCAATTAAGTTGACAAAGATAATCGTGACAAAATAAAGACACAAACTGGTACCACCAACGTTTGTAAAATCATTTCAATCACCTAATTAATCAGTTCCTTTGTAAAAGCCGGTACCACCAATGCTCAAAACAATTTCTCTAACCAACTAGTTTATTTGATTATCAAATTAATAATTATATATATAACAATTCAAGTTGGCTTAACTACACGACACTTTTAACTTTTTTTTTATTTTGACCAACATACTTTTCAGTTTTCTTCTTTTGGCCACCATATTTTTATGCATTGGTCTTCTTTGAACACTTGATATAAACTTTCCTGTATATACTACAACTCAATAAACATATCATATAACTTTAACTTTTAGCTCATCAGCATCAATCAAACACAGAAAATAATACAACCAGCTATACTTTCATCATCAACATGTCGATTTGAAAGAAAACAACAAAAAACAAAGATAGGAGAAGAAAAGCTGGTGGTGGCATGTGGGTATACCTTTTATGCATCATATACAACCTTCTCTAATCACTAAGTACAACTACAACGATAATTGAAATCAACTTTGAATTAATAAAATAGTGCAATCCTTACATAATGTCTGACTTTATCAAGATGGATGATAAAGTGATTAGCCACTCATATTAAATATGAAATAACAAATCAAAATAGAAGAATTCATCGTTACCGATTACAAATAAATGAAAGCGAATAACGGAAATCGTCCAATCACGTTCTTGATCTTCAAAGATGATAAAACTGATGAAAATCTGCTTTAAAGAGGTACAAAAACGGCTGGGAAAGTAAAGTTAGGTTTATGAATGTTTTTGCAAGCTTTATATAATTGCCCTAAAAACCTTTCAAAATTCGGCTCCTATTGCGGCGCAACCTGCAAGTTGCGTCACAACTTGCTTTGACTGCGTTTGACTCTTTGACTTTTTTTGACTCGAGGCTGGCTTGAACTAATACGCGTTGCGTTGCAACTTGGGACATTGCGACGCAACTTATCTTTCTGTTTTGCTGTTGCGGCGCAATCCTAGATTGCGTCGCAATGTGTCTGCTAACTGTTTAACTTTCGTTGACCAGACTCCAAATGCAGCCTCGGAACTCGTAAAACTTCCGTAAGCACTTATTTTGCCTCAAAAATGTCGTTTCCTCCAGAATTACGCTCAAGTACCTGTTAATAGCCCGAAACACTAACAAATACCATAAACGCACCAAATGTATACGAAAATGACTCAAAAACCATTTAAAAACAACTAAATTCATTGTGGGAAATAGGTATAAAATAAGACATATCAAACCCCCCCACACTTAAGCTTTGCTTGTCCTCAAGCAATTCCAAGCTTAAAAACACAAATTACCTTGGTACATCCATGGAAATAACATTTCAGTAATCAAAAAGAAGCTCAACCATAAATGAAAATGAAAAGAGATGGTTAGGCAGTTTTAATCTTAAATGAAAACTGGAACGTTTGACAATACTTGACTGATACACAAGCCTCAATAACACGACTAAGCACTGAACAATCGAATCAATAATATCTCATCTATCCTACTCCAACTAACTTACTCTTGGGGTTGAATATTTGAATAATCACTCAAGGCCTAGTCGTGATGCATAATCTTTTACCATAGGCTTGTACTAGAATCGTTCCTTCACCGCCATGGCGCAAGCACCATAACGTCTATCAGAAGAGGTCTTTAAAGGGTTGTAATGAACTCTGGGGCTAAACAAGGTATTTAAAAGGGAATGGAATTTAGGATAACAATTGGTGTTAAAAGAAATAACACAACATTTAACAGAGTTTTCACATAATAGTCTAATCCATAAATCTCGTGTCATCAGTTGCCAATGGTCCAAAACCCGAAAAGTTGTCCCGACAATACCCCCCAATAGAACGATTAGAAACCGACACCATTGTGGTGTATGACAATCAAACAACTCAATCAACCAAGACCAACCAATGTTGACTTAAGCAAACTTGCCAACCCCATTAGGATAACTGAAGAATATAGCATTACAAGATCCTTTTGTTGGTAATAAAGATGTACCAACTCAACTCAATAAACTGTAGAAACAATGAAGCTTTTGTTGGTGTAAATGATGAACCAACTAACAAAAAATGATTTGACCAAAAGTGAGAAATACCAATTGACAGCCCAAGCTCTTTTTTCTTTTTTTTTCTTTTTCTTTTTTTCTTTTATTCCTTTTTTTTGTGAGCTACTTTTACTCTGACTAATTGGCATTCTCTAATTAATAACGAAACAGTGACAAATAATGTAATAAAATGCTAAAATGAACAGTCCAGACTTTATCCAAATAATCATGACGAAATAAAACTATCCTCAGTAACCGAGAATATCCCAACCCGACATAAAAGGACAACCCCAAACCATCCACTAGCATAGGCAACCAATGACCCACCAGGACTTCGACTATCGGCATGGCTAGGAAAGGTGTATATTTAGGGTGGATTTAATAACAAAGAACAGGCTAATGACAACATGTTTTCTAATGTTTCTTGCACTAAAAATGAGTGCAACAAATGGGTTTCACAGGAGACTCACTAACCAGTGTAGTTAGCTACTAAGCACATTAACAAAACATGCACATAACAAATGTTTACGAAAACAAGGGGTGAACATACAAAGAACAAAGGTTTTAATCCTAAATTTGCCTCTTCCTCATCTAGTTACACAGAACGATCAACCAGGACAAGTTCTAGAATCAACGCAATCAGCGGCACACTCATAGCAAATGAAAATAACCCGGAAATGGAAAAACTAACCTCAAACTTGCACATCATAGTTCAAAGTTCTAAGTTGAACCCTTACTCTTGAATAAATTCAAAAGCCTACGAGAGGGACAAATTTATAAGGCCAATAAATCCAAACCCGAAAACACCTAGCATATCTAGAAATGAATCAAGAATCTCACATATTTGGTGTTTTGGTGCTATAAACGTGCTAGTCATGTTATTAATCCAGAAGGGATTGCCTAATTAATCAATCAAGACACATTCCGCCAATTAAATTTTGTACCAAGGGTGTAGTCAAATTGCTCATTAATATCTATAATTAGGTGACAAAAGCAATTAACTACAAGGACAAGCATGCAAAAGTTTAAAAATTCCTCTAAAATACCCGACTTTTTCCTATTTACCACCCTCCCACACTTGAGTTGGACATTGCCCTCAATGTCCAATGAACTAAGGCAAACTATGGGAAATAGGGGAAAGTAAACAAAAAGCAAAATCAAGAACAAGAAAAACTTGTCGGGTATGACGGGTGTTCCATGCTTGAATGATGCCAACAAGAATATTGCGCTGAACTTACTGCCAGCATATGCATATGACAAGACTTGCTATTCAACATGAACACATGATTAACGGGCAACAGATTATATAATTAAGCATGCAAATCACTATCCCTACTTATTCGAAATGTAAAAGAAAAGAAAATACGATGTCTCATCACCCCATAGGGTGGATACAAACCAACAAATGGAAATAAAGTATGAGAATGGAGATAGTTCAAACAAATAAATGATACAAGCCATCAATAAACCAGCAGACGGCGCTCCTCATCATCACTCTCATCATACTGATTAGCTGGAAGGTGGATAACCTGGCATACCACCTGGTGGACCAAAGAACGAATCAACCACCTGCTGAGCTTAGTCTGAGCTGTCGAACCTCCAGCACCTGCATCTCCGCCCTGAGTACCTGCAAAAGAACCAAAAGTAACAGGATGATCTGGCCCTGTTCCCCCGAGATCGTGGGAAGGAGGTCGCTCATACTGGCGCTGTAACACCCGTCGTTTAAAAATATGGATTTCCAAAAATTTCGCCTAACAGCGTCAAAATATAGCGGAAGTAAACTTTAAATGATCAAACCAAAAGGATCGGTTTGGTTCATTTATTAAATGGTGTTACTAGCAATGTCATCTCAATAAGTTCAAATGGAAACCCAACGGTTGCCCAACATTAAACAACCGACATCTAAGAAATTACAAGTCATTAATGTCTAGACAAAAAAACAATTGTCTAAAATGAGAAGCTACTATGGGTAAACTAAAGTCATCTTCATTGCAATCTACCCATGCCTCGCACTTTATTCATCATCTAGCTCAAGCTTGCTAAACCTGAGGGAACAACACATTTCAAGAAACAAGTGTTAGCTAACGAATTAGCTAAGTAAGATAACACATGGTTAATAAATCATTTGTCCATTTAAACATTATGAAAAGTCACATTTGTCATTAAGGCACATATCACAAGTCATCACATCTATCATAGCACATCTTGCATTAAACATCTTTCTTATAGGATGGATCATCCTAAATGTGCCTAGTCATCTTTTGCATCTCACATATAACATCTAAACATCTTTGTAGTTGTGACATAAGTCACTCATCTCATATAACATATGCATCTCGTAAGGGTGACATAAGTCACACCCGACTAGATGGACAAACCTTACGGCTGTACATCAATGTTGTTAAGGAATGGCAAGCCAATCCCGGAGTAATCCGTATGTTCAAGACAAATGGGGCTGGTCAGACCTCCCGTATTACTCTTCACATCTCAAACCATGTTGCAAGGAGCCACCCAAGAAACCACATCTACGCACTTAGCCGGGCAAGGGCAAGTACGGGTTAAGCTTAACACTTTCACATCTAAATTACGAGCTCGATTTCACATCTCATATAGTTTAGGTGTTTACACTACCTAAACAATTATCACATATACAT
>CM067167.1:199937918-199983046 GCA_034093135.1 Erigeron breviscapus | reverse complement strand
ACATCCAAAAACGTGAAAATAACCAATATTTGGTTTTCTATTTCTTAAGACTTCATAGGCTGTCTTTTGTGTCTTTTGATGTACACTGATCGATTCTGGGTGTGGCAAGCAGTTGCAATTGCTTCCGCCCAGAAACTGGTAGACAGACCAGATTTAGCAAGCATACTCCTGGCAGCTTCTATCAGCGTTCGATTCTTCCTTTCCACCACTCCATTTTGTTCTGGAGAGCGGGCTGATGAGAAATTCTGGGAGATGCCAGTGTCAGTACAGAATGACTCCAGAGTTGCATTCTGGAATTCTGTTCCATTGTCACTTCTTAACTGACACACCTTTCGACTGTACTTGAGCTCAATTTGCTTGATAAGACTGATGATTTCAGCAGCAACTTCACTTTTAGACCTCAGAAAGATCACCCAACAATATCTGAAAATTCATCTACGATCACCAGGGTGTATCTTTTACCAGCACAAGTCTGAACGTTCACTGGACCAAAGAGGTCCATATGAAGCATATGAAGAGGTTCAGATATGCTGAAATTCTGTCTGGTCTTGAAACTGGTACGTTTTTGCTTACCCATCTCACATCCTGGACATGGCCTTTCCTTTTTGAAGGAAACTGAAGGTATCCCATCTGCAAGTTGTTTTCTGGACAACTTATTAATATTCTTGAAATTTAAATGGGATAACCTTTTGTGCCATAACCAGTTTGTGTCTTCATCAGCTTGTGTCTTCACGTTTTCGTTCACATGTAATCAAACGGGTATATATAAGGTTTTGAAAAAAACTTTCTTCTGCAACATATATTTTTATAACGTTTCACATGTAAATGAAACATGTGATCCAATACATAATTTAAGAGTTCTCAAGGTTCTTACAAAATAAAATGGATTCTCAAAATAAGGGTCCCCTATGTATGTATATATATACAATTATTCAATACTTAAATCAGTTATTTAAAATTTAGGCTTTTTACTTTGTAACATTTTATTCTATATATATTTTTAAAAATATCAAACATACTTATTTGATTTTTTTTTAGCTACGTTTAAGTGATTATTAGTGTCTCATTATCAGGTCAGCAAGTATTATCGTATATCTCTAATATACATTAACTAGTAACAAATTTATAGTGACAAAAAGTGATTATCTGAATTTTGATTACTAAACTAGCTTAGTGACAAACTTTATGGTGATAATGAGAATAGTCTTTTGGTCACTAAATAAGATTTTGTTTTTGTTTTATTTGGAGTTAAATTATGACTTCTGTTTCTAATGAAATCAATGGGAACATCTATTTGAACGTCCTTAAAAGAAACATGTATAGGTGAACATAGGCTGATCACGAAGTGTCATTTTATAGTGACCGCTTTAAAAGACAAAAATTACGCTGGAGTTGTAAACTTGAGATGCTGTCAAACTTGTCAAAGCATGAGCCCAATTATAATATCTAACAATAATACTAAAAGAGCACTTTAAATTCAAAAATGAAAAAATATAAACCATTGGATGAAGTTCCTTATTAAATTTAAGTCATTGATCAAGAAAGATGATGTCATCTTTGACTAATCTTTTAGTCAAGACCAACTTTAGTCCTTCAATATCAATAGTTTTTATTTAACCCCTTAATAAATAAATTAAATTATAGAATTAATTATATTATGATATTTTGGAAAACTCTAATATTTTAACATAAAATTCTTCCAACTTATTCACTTATGAATTTCAAGGTATATTTTTATTTTAAGTTAATGGTTCGTACAAGAAACATCAAATTTCTACAATATTAAAAACTTAATTAAACATTAAGTATTAAGTATATATATATAACTTAAGTATTAAGTATAGTATAGTAATTTTCATAGTATTAAGTATTAAGTATTAAGTATTAAGTATTAAGTATTAAGTATTAAGTATTAAGTATTAAGTATTAAGTATTAAGTATTAAGTATTAAGTATTAAGTATTAAGTATTAAGTATTAAGTATTAAGTATTAAGTATTAAGTATTAAGTATTAAGTATTAAGTATTAAGTATTAAGTATTAAGTATTAAGTATTAAGTATTAAGTATTAAGTATTAAGTATTAAGTATTAAGTATTAAGTATTAAGTATTAAGTATTAAGTATTAAGTATTAAGTATTAAGTATTAAGTATTAAGTATTAAGTATTAAGTATTAAGTATTAAGTATTAAGTATTAAGTATTAAGTATTAGGTATACATCTATTTTAAGTTAATGGTTCGTAAAAAAAAATCAAATTTCTTTAATATTATAGACTTAATTAAACATTAAGTATTAACTCTATATATATACAACTAACTTTTTATGCTTTTGTATAGTAATTTTCATAGTATTTTATGTATTTTAATTCAAATATATGTTATAAATGTAAAACCTTTATTTAGATGCACAAGGTATTTAATAAAATGATAGAGAAACATGACATTAAAAAGAAGTAATGTGCTTGATAGGCATGTAGGAGAAGAAATTATAATGTTAATGTTATAAAGTTGATTTTTTATTTTAATTCTATTTATATTTATTGTTATGTTGACTTCTTAATAGTGAGTGCAAAATATTATTCAGGTAATAATATAATAAGGGTAATTCTTAAGGTTTACAATTGTCATTAAATATGTGATTAGTTAAATATAGTTACCCGCGTATTACGCGGGTCATTAATCTAGTATTATATATACTAGCTTATTAACAACCCGGGTGACACCCGGGTATATCAAAGATATTAAGGTGATGAACATACAAAAAGATCGATACCAAAAAACATCATCACTTACATCTTTAAAAAAAGTGACGATAAAAATAAATAACCATAAGACTGTGGACATGCTATAATTGGAAACTCTTTAGAAAATGTGACCAATACTCATGCCAAAATGTATTACGTAGCACAAAAACGTAAAAGTGTTGACCACATAGGTAGTACTTACAAATCTTATTTCTTTTACTTTACACATGTCTAACTATTGTTATTTAGGAAAACAAAACTAAATTAGGTATAATCAATAACGTACTACATGTTTTTGGAAATCAAACTTAAATTGTAAGAAATGGTAATGTTTAAGTTGAAAAGAAAATAAAGATAAAAATAATAAGATGCTATGATATTCTTAAAAAATGACATATGGTTGGATCATAAAAAAATGTTATTTTACATTAGTCTTGATAGTTTTAAAAAACTTTTTAATGAAAGATGATGTCATAAATTAATTATATAAAAAATAATGATTAATAAGAAAATGTCTAATGATGCCAAGTAATATTTTTAAAAAATATATAATGTCATTACAATCTTACTTTATTTATATAAGAGATAATATTAAGAGGAATCAAAGGATGAATACTAACCCGCCTGCGTGGCGAGTTACTATTCATCCACGTAACATCCTGTAAATATTTGCCAAATCGCATTCCGTCCGATCTTTTTATTACGGGTTACTTATTGGTTTTTTGCACACTCTTTTTCCTTTTGGGTTCTCAAACAATATATTGCAACTTTTTATGCCTATATCCCGTACCATTACCATTATTTGGATTTTGTCACATCGCATCCCGTTTGGGCTTTCTATTACGGGTTACTTATTGGTTTTTTCACACTTTTTTTTTCCATTTGGGTTTCCAAACAGTATATTGCAACTTTTTTATGGTCATATCTCGTAACGTTATGTACCCTTATTTGGTTTTTGCACACTTTTTTCTTTGTGGTTTCAACTAATATATTGAAAACTTTCATTCGACTTTTTTCGTTGTGCATATTAAATATATGTATTCGATACTATAAACTTTTAGATGCGTTTGTGGTATTGCTTTAAATAAATATATATTTCATATGGTAAAAGTTTTAAGCTAACATATATATAGCGACACAGCATAAGTAACAAAATGTAATCACAATAATTGACACTCCACAACACTCAGATGGAAGCTAATGTGGTTTTGCCATTAAATAAATATATATATTTGAAACAAACTTATCTATGACAGAATGATTTTTAATTAGGCGGTTGGGGAACACAACCATTTCAAAACGAAAATTGAGGTCCCGCAACGCGGGGCTCGAATTATACTAGTATACTATTAAAGTGAATGTAAGGATGAATAGTAACTCGTCTACGTGGCAAGTTACTATTTGTCCACGTAACATCCTGTAAATATTTGCCAAATCGCATTCCGTTCTTTTATTACGGGTTATTTATTGGTTTTTTGCACACTATTTTTCCTTTTGGGTTCTCAAACAGTATATTGCAACTTTTTTATGGTCATATTCCGTAACGTTATGTACCCTTATTTGGTTTTTGCACACTTTTTTCCTTTTGGGTTCTCAAACAATATATTGCAACTTTTTTATGCCTATATCCCGTACCATTACCATTATTCGGATTTTGTCACATCGCATCTCGTTTGGGCTTTCTATTACGGGTTACTTATTGGTTTTTCTCACACTTTTTTTTCGTTTGGGTTTCTCAAACAATATATTGCAACTTTTTTATGCCTATATCCCGTACCATTACCATTATTTGGATTTTGTCACATCGCATCCCGTTTGGGCTTTCTATTACGGGTTACTTATTGGTTTTTTCACACTTTCTTCTTCGTGGTTCCAGCTAATATATTGAAAACTTTCATTTGACTTTTTTTTTATGCATATTAAATATATGTATTCGATACTATAAACTTTTAGATGCGTTTGTGGTATTGCTTTAAATAAATATATATTTCATATGGTAAAAGTTTTAAGCTAACATATATATAGCGACACAGCATAAGTAACAAAATGTAATCACAATAATTGACACTCCACAACACTCAGATGGAAGCTAATGTGGTTTTGCCATTAAATAAATATATATATTTGAAACAAACTTATCTATGACAGAATGATTTTTAATTAGGCGGTTGGAGGTTCAACACAAATACTCTAAAACAACACAACCATTTCAAAACGAAAATTGAGGTCCCGCAACGCGGGACTCGAATTATACTAGTATACTATTAATGTGAATGGAGTGATGAATAGTAACTCGCCTGCGTGGCGAGTTACTATTTGTCTATGTAACATCCCGTAAAATTTTGCCAAATCGCATCCCATTCGATTTTTCTATTACGGTTTATTTATTGGTTTTTTGCACACTATTTTTCCTTTTGGGTTCTCAAACATAATATTGCAACTTTTTTATGCCTATATCCCGTACCATTACCATTATTCGGATTTTGTCACATCGCATCTCGTTTGGGCTTTCTATTACGGGTTACTTATTGGTTTTTTTACACTTTTTTTCGTTTGGGTTTCCAAACAGTATATTGCAACTTTTTTATGGTCATATTCCGTAACGTTATGTACCCTTATTTGGTTTTTGCACACTTTCTTCTTCGTGGTTCCAGCTAATATATTGAAAACTTTCATTTGACTTTTTTTTTATGCATATTAAATATATGTATTCGATACTATAAACTTTTAGATGCGTTTGTGGTATTGCTTTAAATAAATATATATTTCATATGGTAAAAGTTTTAAGCTAACATATATATAGCGACACAGCATAAGTAACAAAATGTAATAACAATAATTGACACTCCACAACACTCAGATGGAAGCTAACGTGGTTTTGCCGTTAAATAAATATATATATTTGAAACAAACTTATTTATGACAGAATGATTTTTAATTAGGCGGTTGGAGGTTCAACACAAATACTCTAAAACAACACAACCATTTCAAAACGAAAATTGAGGTCCCGCAACGCGGGACTCGAATTATACTAGTATACTATTAATGTGAATGGAGTGATGAATAGTAACTCGCCTGCGTGGCGAGTTACTATTCGTCAACTGTACATCTCAAATTACTATTCGGGTTTTGCCGTATCGCATTCGGTTTGGATTTTCAATTACGGGTTATTTATTGGTTTTTTGCATATTTTTTTCCCTTTGGGTTTCTAACCAATATATTGCAACTTTTTTGTGTCCATGTCCCATACCATTATGTACCTTATAAATAGTAACTCGCATGTGTGGCGAGTAACGATTCGTCCACGTTACACCCCATACCACTAGGATTTTGCCACATCACATCCCGATCGGGTTTTCAACTACAAGTTACTTATTAGTTTTTTGTATAATTTTTTTCTTTTGGGTTTCCAACCAATATATTGCATCCCGTATCATTATGTACCACTATTCAGCTTTTTACACACTTTTCTCCTTTGATGTTTTCAATTTATTTATTGAAACTTTCATTCAACATTTTTTTCTTTCATTTTTTATTTTTGGTTTATTTCACATCACATACAAAATATATGTATTCGTTACTATAAACTTTTAGAAGTATTTGTGATATTGACTTTAAATAAATATCTATTTCATATGTCAGAGTTTTTAACTAACATATAGTGACATATCATCAATAATAAAACGTAATCACAATAATTGAAACCTCACAATGCGCGGAAAGAAGCTAATGTGATTTTGCACTTAAATTAATATATATTTAACAAACCTATTAATGACATAATAAGTTTTAATTAAACAGTTGAATGTTCAACGCAAATAAACTAAATTAACGCAATTTTTTCAACACGACAATTGAAGTCCCTCAATGCGGGACCGAAATTTACTAGTTCGTTTCTTATGGTGAACATAGGCTGATCCAGTAGCCAACCAGTGGACCCTATGATTATATGAAATTTGGCCCAATAGTCTATTTCTTTTTATAGTTTTATACTTTTATAAGACACTAAATCAAATCCTTATCCCTATTTTAAAAGCAATAGAAGTGTATGTCGATGATGGATGATTTTGTTAAAAAGTTTAAATTATTGTATATTATCAAAAATGATAGGGAGGCCTACTAAAAACACCTAATCTTTAGCCTAACCATTTAAATTAGCCATCTGTCATTTTTATTTTAAGTCAAAATATAAATAAATTATATTCTGATTTTACCCTTTTTCTTTTTTTACGGAATGTTGTTTTATATTCTATCTCATTAGTTAATGTCTTTCATTTAACAAGCACAAATTCCAATTACCAATTTTTGTGCAGATCGAACTTCATATACGAATTTATTCTTTGTACAGAGCACAAAAACGAATTTTTGTACACTAATAAAAATCATGGTAGCTTCATACACTAATTTTTGTACACGAATCATTTTGGTACACGAATTATACTTTGCACACAAATTCCAATTAACCTCATATCCTAATTTTTGTACAGAGCCTCAATAAGAATCATGATAACTTGTCATAAATGATTAAGAGTAACTAGTTAATAGTTATGACAGAATAATATGTAACAAAATCAATAAAAACCGAATTGGTCTAAAAACATTGAGAAGCAAAATAATAGAAACCGAATTGGTCTAGAATTTAGATAACACTAAATACTACGGTTATTATTAAAAAGAAGAAGAAAACATGTCTTCAAAATGCTCACGAAATAGTCATATTTTCCAAAAATCCAAACCTGCATGCATAATACCAAAGACACAATTGTTAATCTACCCAAATTTTAATATATCATGTAACCAAAACAAAAGATAGAATATATAATACTGACCTATTGCTTGCTCAATCATTAAGATCAAAGCTATATTTACTTGTAGACAAGTTATCATGGATTGTTCCTTGTTTACAAGTTGTAGTGTTTGTCATGTTAACCGAACTCGAATTTGCCTGTGATATTAAATGAGTTATATGAGACTATATATAGTTTTTTCATGTTAAGGTTAATGCAAATATTACCTGATCATTTGACATATTTGACAACAATGGCCATCTTTGGAGTTGTGTGTCTTCTTTTCCTTTTGATGCCTGCAACTATTAAAATTGGTAAATAACAAACTATATCAAATAAATACGACTTAAAAGACAGGCAAGATCAATGGATATAACAATACCTTAGAAGTTCTCTTTTTTGTCTTTACAAGTTTTTCAATTTTGGTTTCTTTTCTCTTCGATGGCGGACGACCTTTACTGCGTACTTTTCTAGGCGATACTATTTTGCTAGTTGATTCCAAATCATCATGAATACCAAGACTTGAAACATCTTCAATCAGGTTACTGTTAACTCCCCAACTCGACTTATTATCTAGCTTTTCTTTTGCAATATTTATGCATTTCATCAAAAATTCATACTTTTCTGGAGAATCTACGATATGAGCAGCTTCATAAAAGTTGGTACACATGCGATCAAATTGTTGAGTTTGCTCTCCGCTCTTCAAATCGTCATAACAATTTGTCACAAAGTATTGTCGATGTTTCGCATCTTTTCTCCATCGAAACAAAACATAACATGATGGAATTTCATTAATACCCTTCTCGATTAAGATCTTTACAATATGCCTACAGATAATACCTCGAAATTCAAACAAATGACAAGTGCATTTGATATCACATCCAACCTCATTATAACTCACGGTATATACAACTCTTCTCTTGAATTCTTCATACTTACCTTCTTGGATATCCATGACATGATATAATGATAATGTGCCATCTGTTTTATACAATGAATGATTGAAATATATCATACCTCTCAATTCATCTTGAAACAATTTAAAAACTGCATTAGTGTACAACTTTTGAAATTGCCTTTCGAAATGATATCGAGTTAGTAATTGGTATGAACAATTAAGAGATGCATAGTCAGCCTTGTTTTCTTTCTCCATCTTGCTCTTTAGTGCGTTGTCATATTGTTCAACAAATTGTCGCAAAGTAGTTTTTGAGTTAACATACCCGTCAAAAAAAGCATTCATGCTTTCACTTCTTTGAGTCGTAGACATTCCTGCCCAAAATATTACTTTCACATAGACGGGTACCCAACGCATGCGATCTTTATACAAAGATGACAACCACTCATTTTTCTCAAGATTATAATCTCTAATCATTTTGGCCCATCCGTCTTCAAACTCTTGAGACTCTAAGGACTCATACACAATATCTTTTAAAGTCCTCTTTATTGCTTTATACTGATTATAACTACCTAGTTTTTCAGGGATCTTTTTCATAATATGCCAAAGACAAAGACGATGATGAGATTGTGGAAATACATGTGCCACTGCTGCTTTCATTGATTGACATTGATCTGTTATTATAGCGTTTGGGAAACGTCCATTCATACTTTCTAACCAGGACTTAAATAGCCACACGTACGTCTCTATATCCTCGTATGATATTAAACCACATCCTAATAATATAGATTGTCCATGGTGGTTCACTCCCACAAAAGGAGCAAAAGGCATACTGTATTTATTGGTTAAGTATGTGCTATCAAAAGATACAACATCCCCAAATGACTCGTAAGCGGCTCTAGACCTTGCATCCGCCCAAAATACATTTCTCAAACGACATTCATCATCTATGTCTATAACGTAGAAAAAGTTTGGACTTCGCCTTTGCATACGAACAAAATAATTTCGAAGTGCTTCGGCATCCCCAGCCCCAAGTCTTAGTTGTCTTACTTTTGCGATGTAGTTTCGACAATCTCTTTCATCAAACGACAGATTCTCATACCCTTTCGCCTCAACGACTAATGAATGAAAATTTTTGTGTAATGGAATCCCTGCATGATCATTTAACTCGAGTCTTCTCTTCGTATATGAATCCATTTTCTTATGAGATCGTTGAAATCGTGATTTTGTTGGACTTAAAACATGGTTATGCTCTAAAAAAACTGTAGAGATAATGCATCTGCCAGTACTTTTAACGATTACTCTCACTTTTGCTTTGCAATCAGTTTTGCTCGACATTCTTGGCCTACTAGATTCAGTTTTAGATACATATACTCCTCCTTTTGAACATTGAAGTGAGTAGTATCTTGTATCACCCTTTGTTCTAACATTTGCTTTGGACACTCCAAAACCCACTGTATAGGCATAGTTTCTGAAATATTCATATAATTCTTCTTCTGAATCAAATTTCATACCCGCCTCTGGCATATTATGGATTGAATTATCAAGTTGTTGGTTATCAGAAGGTTCAACGTGTTCCTCTTCTTCGGTGATATTTTGAATATGTAAAGGTTCAACATCATGTATTTCCACCATATTCAAACGATGTGTGCTGCTTACACAAAATAAAAGTAAAGTATAATGCCCGTATTCAAATATCACAGAACTGAACTAATTAAAAGTAAGCTATCATCTAGGCCCCTGTTACATTAATACTAGTAGTTAAATTGAAAAATCATGTGTATGCTATATTATTTATGAATCATGTATCAAAGAGGCGGTGTGTCCTCTAGGCTAAAAATTAAGTTTTGCAATATAATGGGCTGTAGGTATATTTCTTAAGCCGAGAAACAATACATTGTCTTTTACAAAAAGCAAATGATTAGATTAATTACTATTGACTGTAATTATACCACAACATATTGGATCATATTAGATTACGAGCTTGTAAATAAATTAGGGTTAGGAGAAGACTTACAAGAAGATGGGATATACACACCTAGAAGGATTTATGGAAGCAAGATTTGTAAAATTACGTATTATATGTGAAAAAATAATTAGGGGTATAGTAGTAATAATACAAAATAATTAATGGTCATTTAAAATGTATTGACAGATGGCTAATTTAAATGGTTAGGCTAAAGATTAGGTGTTTTTAGTAGGCCTCCCTATCATTTTTGATATAAAATTTGTAAACTTCATGTAGCACTGATAAAATGTGGTTACAACAATTTTCAACTTTAAAACATAACTTTGTTAAGTAAATTACGGAAACGACCTTTAATTTCAATTAATTCCCGATGAAATCATAAAACATAATAAATGCCTCATAAAGGTGTTACCCCTATCATCAATATTCCTTTAGTTGCAACAAATACATCTACTTCTGCTCCATTAACTATGGTTAACTCAAGTATCTCTTCTGTAACCGGTACATTGATATCGATTCACACTATCCGTTCTTGTCCCTCCCCCCAATACCAGTTGAACTATGTATTTGTTTTACTAGTATCTTGAATTCTTGTTAGTATATTTATTAAAAATAGAATATAGTATTTGTGTTTAAAAAAAGGGCTAGAATTATAGTCTCATGTAATTCAGTTTAGTTTAAGTGGCATGGAAGTTAATGATAAGAGATCTTCGAAAACCATGTAATTCAGTTTAGTTTAACTGGCATGGAAGTTAATGATAAGATATCTTATTTTTTCGAAGATCAGGGTTCGATTATTACGGTAAGCGGGTTGATAATAATAATTTATTTACTTGCTTATGGATGGATAAAGTATTAGGTTTCCCCTGCATCTATAGCAGCGTTTTAAATACCTGTACGTATCGACCGGTAATACCGGGTACCGGTCGGTGTCGGTCGTCCGGTACAACTAGCCCGGTATTTTTTTGTTATTTTCTGGTATTTCTGGTATTGTAATTAAAACCGGTTTTTTCGGTTTTTTAAATTTTTTTAAAAGTTATCTTTATGATATTATAATGTTATTTATTGTTGTTTGTGAACTTTAGAACTTATATTTTGGTATGAAGTATGTGTTTGGTATTATTTCTGAGTGAATTGTAATTGTATTTTGACTATTTTAGTTGAATTTATAACAAATTTTGTAGCAATTTTTATAGGAAAAAAAAAAAATTAAAATTAACCATACCGGTAAAACCGTCCGACAATACCAATAGTATCGGTAATAGGTACCACATCAGTATGATGAAAATACCGGTAAAATATTGATGAAAAGTTACTTAAATGCGTAAATGTTTTATACAATTGGATTGGTCAGTTAAAGTGCTAAACAACGAGTACTTTGAATGTTGAGCTTAGTTGGTTATTAAATTAAAGTAATTACCGCAAGGGAAAATCACCAACCCCCGCTTGGCCGCGCCCCAGAAAATCGAATTCCTATGCGTGAATTTGTTTGTGCCCAGTTTTTCAGTCAAAATAACAATACAAGTAATAAAAGGCGTGCTATGAAAATTGATACAGACAAAACTTAAATAATTTAAGGTTTGAATTTATAATCCCATAAAGTTAGAAATTGAAGTGTCAGCAACATGCCAAGTTTGAATTCATTCTATAAATAATTTAAGGTTTCCTATTATGAAACCTTAAAAAAGACCACGACATGATCGATAAATAACTAATTATGTTACTCAAAACAATAACAATTATGTCCATCATATCACAATTTGGTCATCTCCAAACATATGTTTACTTCAGTTTCTTTAAAAGACACACATATAGTAAAACCTTTAACAAAACATTTAAGATAAGTGTAAATATATATAACCATACCCACTCAAATACTTTCAGCTAATAGGATGGGATTATTTAAGTTTTTTCTCTTTTTAAAGGCAAAAGGATAACAGGTTAATACCCGACCCTAAAGGGTTTGATCCGACCGTCTTAATGAGTATTAACGTAGCTAAGGCCCTCATCAAATTTGCATTTTGATAGAATTCGAACCTTCACCAATCCAAAAAGAACCACAAGTTGAAAACTCTTGACCAGTGAGCTAATTAAGACCCCATGGTTTATTATTTGGGTGTTTTTTTTTAACTACCGACTAATATGATGTCGGGTACAATAACAAAATTGAGTATCAAGGATCAATTCTAACTAGTGACCAATCCATACATTTTACTAGATTAAATCTAAATAATGGCTTTCGTTTGTTTTTACCAAATTAAGTTAATGTCTTATAAACAGTTAATTAATGTTTATAAATCGAACAAATTACACCATTGGAATTATCATTATTTCTTTTTATTTATTCAGAAGATTTATCTAAATTAAATAAATCCCTTTTAATACCTCACCATATAATTGTTTTATCGACTTGTGATGGCATTGTGGAATTTTCATCAAAAACTAATATAGGTTAATAACAATCCATCCATTGTTTAATTACATTAAGTTTGATAAAGTTTATTATGCATGCATGGCTGGTGGCTGAAATGACAATGTTAGCAGTTCTTATTAGAACTGAAATGGCGTCGATAGCAAATTACTAGATGTTATCTATATGTGGCTACTTTTAATTTCACCAAATTGGCTTGTGAGTATCGTACATGTTATTATTGTTGTAACAACCGTGCACTTCGACTTTTGACTATGGGTACGTTTCCTAAGTTGTTGATTAATCAATATATGATCAAGTGCAATTTAAGGTTCATTTAAGTGCAATGTGTTCATATGGGTCAATTTATTGTACAATTAGAGACTTATGTGCAAGTTGAGACCATTAGTTAGTGCAAATCGACTTTTACTTAAATAACATCTAAATTAAGCTAGTAAATGATATGGATCCTATCCATGGGTTATACCCAAACCCATGACCCACCCAAGGAACCAACCCTATCCTCCCTCATTTCCCCCATCCATTCATTCATAACACTTCCATATTCTCTCCCATCTCACTAAATACTCACACTCTCAATCTTTCTCTAGATTCTTGGTCATTTATGCTAGTTCAACCAGATTAATAACAAAATCATCATCCTTATTATCATTCTAACATCATATCAAAGATTTCAAGTCTCAAAGTGCAAGAAAAGCTTCAACTAGGTCAAAATCGGGTTTGATTGCTTGTGGAAGTTTTGGTAAGTGTTTTCTAGCTAAAATTCATCATTTCTAGTTGTTAAACTTGTATTTCATCTAAATCTAAGCACTCTTGGTCCTTATAGCTTCAAAACCTGAAATTAGGGTTTCTAGTTATCTAAATTAGGTCAAAATACGATTTGGGTCAAAAGCCATGTTTTGGAATGGAATTTTTGAGTGGGTTATGTTCAAATGAGTTGGTTATGTTCAGAAACGGGCCAAGGAACTCCTCAAAACGATTTATAAGTCAAAAACTAGGTTTTGGGTCGATTTTGTGTTCAAATGGGTCAAGATCGAATTTTAACAAGAAAATGTGTTAAAGGTTGGTTTTGGATGATGAAACATGTTTGGTTATGTTCAATTATGTTTAACTATGTTCAAAAATGGGTCTCGAAGTTGTGCAAATCGATTTCATGGTCTAGGTATCAAGAAATTAGGGTTTTGGGTCGTGCATAGGTCAAGAGCACCTGCTGGTGCATTGCTGGTTTTTAACGAGCGTAACTTACGCCCCTGTTGGCGTAACCTACGCCCCTCCCCATTTTCATTACGCCAAAACCTTACTGTCTACGCCCAAAACTGGTCCAAAATGCATGTTTCTGGAGCACCGTAACTTACGCCCCTCCCTGGCGTAGGTTACGCCCCTTGAATTTTGCCCAGCGTAGCTTACGCCCAATCTCACCGTACCTTACGCCCATTGAGTTTCCTCCTAGCGTAACCTACGCCCAAAAGGGCCGTAGCTTACGGCTGTCTCTAATGGTCATTTTTCCTGTTTTGAGTTTAAATCGTATTTCACTTTCCTTGGGACACATCGAACTTCCAAACGGGAATTAGGCGGATGGTCGTAGAGAATTAGGCGGATTGACCTAGACTACGGCTTAAGTAAAACTCTTCATATAGCATGCATGATTAGGAATCTTGTATGCAACGTGAACTATATGAGCATTATAAGTGTACATTTGGGTTTCGTATGAGGGTTCATTATATGTGATAACATGAGTGCAATAGGTCGGCATGATTAATGTGTTGTTGTGGGATGGTCAAGTGCATGAGGGCAATGTGGTTACTTGAGGACAATGAGGTCATGTGCATATTGTTGGATTGAATTGATATTGTTTGATGATGTAGGGCAAGATGAAGTTATGGCATCAACATGATATAATATTGTGGCAACCCTAAAAGAACGTGATCAACTCTTTTATGGTTACCCGGTATTATAACAAGTTAATGACATCATGGATTGCACGCGGTTGGTTTGGAATATAATAAGGAACCGGTACGCTTTTTGGGAGTTGATCGGGTGGAGGGTTAGCCGCTGGTACACCCTGTATACATACCCGGATCAATAACTAGGAAGCATATCGGATTCGGATTATACTTTGGACCACTTGTTTAGTTGTGTGATTGTTCGATATATGAAATGGACATGCGGTTTATTGATGAGCAATTATGGTGAAATATGGTATGATGACATGATACATAACAATTCCCCTAGAACAATTGCACTTTTGCCTTAGCGTAACGATATGAATTATGTGTGACATGTTGACATGAGAACACTAACCACTTGTGTGACTAACATGCGAGCATTTTGAGGCTAACTTTTCGAGTCGACGTTTCCTTGTTTTATAGTAATGGTGAGGCCAAGAAGAGCCGGGACTACTTATAGAGAGCAAACTCCGGAACAACAACCGGAAGTTCAAGGAAGAGGTCGTGGTGGTGGAAGAGGTCGTGGTGGTGGTAGAGGTAGAGGTGGTGGTAGGGGTCAAGGGAGAGGTCAAGGTAGGGGTGAAGCACCAACACCCGACTTGGCAACCGTGATCGCTCAAGTGGTCACGAACATTATGCCTAACATAGTTGCCCAAGTCACGGCAACTCTCCAAGCACCCGATAATACGGTGCCAAATGTTCAAGCTCAAGTGAATGGGAACAATGAAAATGTTCAACCGGTAGGGGTAGAGGAAGAAGAGGCACCGGTGATGCACGATAACTATGTCCCAAGGTACAATCAACACGGAGTGTACCGGCAAGGGTGTTCCTTTAAGGATTTCAAGGGTTGTGGGGCCCCGGAGTATGATGGGAGTGGGGGTCCTACGGCTTGTATTAGGTGGCTTGAAGAAATTGAAGCGGTGATTGCTAGGAGTCATTGTACTTATGATGACCAAGTTATCTACTCATCCGGCATGTTTAGAGGCGATGCATTGAAATGGTGGAATAAGGAAATAGGGGCGGGCAATGCTATACCGTGGGATCAATTCAAGATTTTGGTGAAAGAAAGATTTTGTCCACCCTATGAACTTCAAACTCTAACCTTGGAGTTCGTTCAACTCCAAATGAATGGGGCGGACTATAAGGGGTACATTCGGCGATTCCAAGAGTTGTCAACACTTATTCCACACTTGGTGTCTCCCGAAGCTCAAGCTATTCAAAAGTTTGTTATGGGCTTGACTCCAAAGGTCCGACACTTGGTGAACAACATTATGCCTACCACCATGACGGAAGCCATAAACCGAGCCGGTAGTGTTACCGAAGACTTACTTAGAAGTGGTGAATTGAGCCAAGCATCATCATCAAAGAGGAAGGATGCACCCGAGTCAAGCGGGGTGAAGAAAATGGGTAGGTTTGACCCTAAACGTCCTAACAAAGGAAGGGTGTTTGCGGCGGTTGAACCGGCAAAGAAGGCTTATGTGGGTCCTTACCCATTTGTAATAGGTGCTCCCGACATCATGTTCCCACCACTCCTTGTGGGACTTGTTTCAATTGTAATCAAGTTGGCCATCTTGCTAGAGACTGTAGGGCCCCGAGAGTGGCTCCTACTCATGCGGTTCCTCTCCGAGCACATCCTCCTCAAGCTAACAACCAAAGGGGTCAACGGGGTGGGTGTTATGAATGTGGAAGCACCGAACATTACCGTAATGCTTGTCCGCAATGGGTGGGACAAAATGTGCAAGTGGCGGTTCACCCAAATCAACTTCAAATCACCGTCCTAACCAAAACCGTGGCCAACAAGGCCATCAAGTGCAACCAAGGGGAAGAGCCTTTGCGGTGAGTGCAAATGAAGCCCGTAATGATCCTAATGTGGTGGCAGGTACATTTCTTCTTAACGGTCATTATGCCACGGTGTTGTTTGATTCCGGAGCCGATTATAGCTTCGTGTCCCATAGTTTTGTTCCTTTGATAGATGTTCATCCTTGTGCCTTAAACTATGTACTTGATATTGAGATGGTCAATGGTACCTTAACTAGGCTTAGTCAAGTGCTTCGGGATTGTATCTTGACTTTAAACGACGTCGAATTTTATATTAATCTCATGCCTTTCGATATTGGAAGCTTCGACATCATTGTGGGTATGGATTGGATGACGGCGGTAAATGCGGTCATAGATTGTGGTGAAAGAGTGATCAAAGTACCGTTGTCAAACGGTGATATTCTTAGAGTCCAAGGTGAAACTTCCGATCCCCCTAGTTTCAAGGCTTTTAGTGCTACCGTCACTAAGATAGAATTGAAAGCCGTTCCTATTGTTCGTGATTTTCCCGATGTTTTTCCGGATGACCTACCAGGTCTACCCCCGTCTCGTGAACTTGATTTTCGCATCAATTTGATTCCCGGGGCCGCACCCGTGGCCAAAGCTCCATATAGACTCGCCTTGACGGAAATGCAAGAGCTAGAATCTCAACTTAAAGAACTTCAAGAAAAAGGGTTCATTCGTCCTAGTCAATCGCCTTGGGGAGCTCCAATATTGTTTGTGAAGAAGAAAGATGGGTCTTTTAGGATGTGTATTGATTACCGAGAATTGAACAAGCTCACGGTGAAGAACCGGTATCCACTTCCTAGAATCGATGAGCTTTTTGATCGCTTGCAAGGTGCCAAGTATTTCTCAAAATTGACCTCCGTTCGGGCTATCACCAACTTAGAGTTCATGAAGATGACATACCAAAGACGGCGTTTCGTACAAGGTATGGTCATTACGAGTTCACCGTTATGCCGTTTGGGTTGACTAATGCACCGGCGGTGTTCATGGATTTGATGAACCGGGTGTGTCGACCCTATTTGGACAAGTCGGTCATTGTCTTCATTGATGACATACTTGTCTATTCGAAAACAAAGGAAGATCATGCCGAACATTTGCGTGAGATGCTAGGGTTGCTTAGAAAGGAGAAGTTGTATGCAAAATTTTCAAAGTGCGAATTTTGGTTGGAAGAAGTTCATTTCCTTGGTCACGTGATTAGCAAAGATGGAATTCATGTGGATCCTAGCAAGATTGAAGCGGTTAAGAATTGGAGGCGACCCGAAACGCCATCCGAGATTCGCCAATTTCTCGGATTGGCGGGTTATTACCGAAGATTCATTGAAGGTTTCTCCAAAATAGCACAACCACTCACTCTCTTGACTCAAAAAGAGAGGAGGTTTGAGTGGGGCGAGAAGCAAGAAGTTGCCTTTCAAACTCTCAAGGACATGTTATGTGATGCTCCTATCTTGAGCCTTCCGGATGGGATTGAAGATTTTGTGGTCTATTGTGATGCTTCGGGTCAAGGATTGGGGTGTGTACTTATGCAACGGGGCAAGGTCATTGCTTATGCCTCCCGACAACTTAAGGTGCATGAAAAGAATTACCCTACTCACGATTTAGAATTGGGAGCGGTTGTTTTCGCTTTGAAGTGTTGGAGACATTACCTTTACGGCACCAAATGCGTAATCTACACCGATCATAAAAGTCTCCAACACATTTTCAATCAAAAGGAGTTGAATATGAGGCAACGAAGGTGGATTGAACTTTTTAGCGATTATGATTGTGACATTCGCTATCATCCGGGCAAAGCCAATGTCGTAGCCGATGCTTTAAGTAGAAAGGAAAGGGTCAAGCCGAGAAGATCAAGAGCCATGAGCCTCACGGTGGGACAAAGTATTCGGGACCGTATCATAGAAGCTCAAGTGCAAGCTACCTTACCGGAAAATTTTGGTAATGAAGGGCTAGATGGTATGGAGCAACTTTTTGACCGGAAGGAAGACAACGGGTTATATTTAGTGGGGAAGCTTTGGATCCCAATCTTTGGCAATTTAAGAACTTTCCTAATGAATGAAGCCCATAAGTCGCCTTATTCGGTCCACCCGGGGTCGGATAAGATGTACTTCGATTTAAAGGATTTCTATTGGTGGCCGGGCATGAAACGTGATGTGGCTAAATATGTGAGCGAGTGCCTTACTTGCTTACAAGTGAAAGCCGATCATAAGAAGCCACCCGGGTTGTTGGTACAACCGGTGATACCGGCATGGAAATGGGAAAGGATTGCAATGGACTTCGTTACGAAGTTACCGAAGACAAGAAATGGCCGTGACACTATATGGGTAATTGTGGATCGATTGACAAAGTCGGCACACTTTTTAGCCATTCGTGAGACTGAAGCAACCCCCACCCAAACAAAGAAATAGCAGGAGAGGTAGGAAGGAAAGGGAAATAAGAAGTGGGAGCTCACTTTTTAGCCATTCGTGAGACCGATAAGTTCGACACCCTAGCGCGTTTGTACATTAAGGAAGTGGTGGCAAAACATGGAGTTCCGGTTTCTATTATCCTCCGATAGAGATAGCCGGTTCAAATCAAATTTTTGGGAAGCTTTTCAACGTGCAATGGGTACTCAAATTGACATGAGTACGGCGTTCCATCCACAAACGGATGGGCAAAGCGAAAGAACCATCCAAACGCTTGAAGATATGTTGAGGGCTTGTGCTATTGAATTTGGTGGAAGTTGGGAAGATCACTTACCGCTAGTGGAGTTCTCATATAACAATAGTTACCATGCGACTATCCAAATGGCCCCGTTTGAGGCGCTTTATGGTAGAAAGTGTCGTTCTCCACTCGCTTGGGCGGAAATAGGCGAGAGCCAACTTATTGGGCCGGAAGTAATTTCTCAAAGATTGACCTTCGTTCGGGCTATCACCAACTTAGAGTTCATGAAGATGACATACCAAAGACGGCGTTTCGTACAAGGTATGGTCATTACGAGTTCACCGTTATGCCGTTTGGATTGACTAATGCACCGGCGGTGTTCATGGATTTGATGAACCGGGTGTGTCGACCCTATTTGGACAAGTCGGTCATTGTCTTCATTGATGACATACTTGTCTATTCGAAAACAAAGGAAGATCATGCCGAGCATTTGCGTGAGATGCTAGGGTTGCTTAGAAAGGAGAAGTTGTATGCAAAATTTTCAAAGTGCGAATTTTGGTTGGAAGAAGTTCATTTCCTTGGTCACGTGATTAGCAAAGATGGATTCATGTGGATCCTAGCAAGATTGAAGCGGTTAAGAATTGGAGGCGACCCGAAACGCCATCCGAGATTCGCCAATTTCTCGGATTGGCGGGTTATTACCGAAGATTCATTGAAGGTTTCTCCAAAATAGCACAACCACTCACTCTCTTGACTCAAAAAGAGAGGAGGTTTGAGTGGGGCGAGAAGCAAGAGGTTGCCTTTCAAACTCTCAAGGACATGTTATGTGATGCTCCTATCTTGAGCCTTCCGGATGGGATTGAAGATTTTGTGGTCTATTGTGATGCTTCGGGTCAAGGATTGGGGTGTGTACTTATGCAACGGGGCAAGGTCATTGCTTATGCCTCCCGACAACTTAAGGTGCATGAAAAGAATTACCCTACTCACGATTTAGAATTGGGAGCGGTTGTTTTCGCTTTGAAGTGTTGGAGACATTACCTTTACGGCACCAAATGCGTAATCTACACCGATCATAAAAGTCTCCAACACATTTTCAATCAAAAGGAGTTGA
Source organism: Erigeron breviscapus (assembly GCA_034093135.1). NCBI lineage: Eukaryota > Viridiplantae > Streptophyta > Magnoliopsida > Asterales > Asteraceae > Erigeron > Erigeron breviscapus. The sequence continues at coordinate 199,962,710 of CM067167.1, read as the reverse complement.
ATATGAGGCAACGAAGGTGGATTGAACTTTTTAGCGATTATGATTGTGACATTCGCTATCATCCGGGCAAAGCCAATGTCGTAGCCGATGCTTTAAGTAGAAAGGAAAGGGTCAAGCCGAGAAGATCAAGAGCCATGAGCCTCACGGTGGGACAAAGTATTCGGGACCGTATCATAGAAGCTCAAGTGCAAGCTACCTTACCGGAAAATTTTGGTAATGAAGGGCTAGATGGTATGGAGCAACTTTTTGACCGGAAGGAAGACAACGGGTTATATTTAGTGGGGAAGCTTTGGATCCCAATCTTTGGCAATTTAAGAACTTTCCTAATGAATGAAGCCCATAAGTCGCCTTATTCGGTCCACCCGGGGTCGGATAAGATGTACTTGATTTAAAGGATTTCTATTGGTGGCCGGGCATGAAACGTGATGTGGCTAAATATGTGAGCGAGTGCCTTACTTGCTTACAAGTGAAAGCCGATCATAAGAAGCCACCCGGGTTGTTGGTACAACCGGTGATACCGGCATGGAAATGGGAAAGGATTGCAATGGACTTCGTTACGAAGTTACCGAAGACAAGAAACGGCCGTGATACCATATGGGTGATTGTGGATCGATTGACAAAGTCGGCACACTTTTTAGCCATTCGTGAGACCGATAAGTTCGACACCCTAGCGCGTTTGTACATTAGGGAAGTGGTGGCAAAACATGGAGTTCCGGTTTCTATTATCTCCGATAGAGATAGCCGGTTCAAATCAAATTTTTGGGAAGCTTTTCAACGTGCAATGGGTACTCAAATTGACATGAGTACGGCGTTCCATCCACAAACGGATGGGCAAAGCGAAAGAACCATCCAAACGCTTGAAGATATGTTGAGGGCTTGTGCTATTGAATTTGGTGGAAGTTGGGAAGATCACTTACCGCTAGTGGAGTTCTCATATAACAATAGTTACCATGCGACTATCCAAATGGCCCCGTTTGAGGCGCTTTATGGTAGAAAGTGTCGTTCTCCACTCGCTTGGGCGGAAATAGGCGAGAGCCAACTTATTGGGCCGGAAGTAATAATTGAAACGACAAAAGTGATTTCAAAAATCAAAGAGAGACTACAAGTGGCCCGTGAAAGACAAAAGAAGTACGCCGATGTGAGGCGTAGACCCTTGGAGTTCAATGTTGGTGATCAGACTTCATGAAGTCAAAATATCCGCATTTGTTTAGTGATTAGGGTTCCATCGAATTTCGAGACGAAATTCCCTTAACGGGGGGATAATGTAACAACCGTGCACTTCGACTTTTGACTATGGGTACGTTTCCTAAGTTGTTGATTAATCAATATATGATCAAGTGCAATTTAAGGTTCATTTAAGTGCAATGTGTTCATATGGGTCAATTTATTGTACAATTAGAGACTTATGTGCAAGTTGAGACCATTAGTTAGTGCAAATCGACTTTTACTTAAATAACATCTAAATTAAGCTAGTAAATGATATGGATCCTATCCATGGGTTATACCCAAACCCATGACCCACCCAAGGAACCAACCCTATCCTCCCTCATTTCCCCCATCCATTCATTCATAACACTTCCATATTCTCTCCCATCTCACTAAATACTCACACTCTCAATCTTTCTCTAGATTCTTGGTCATTTATGCTAGTTCAACCAGATTAATAACAAAATCATCATCCTTATTATCATTCTAACATCATATCAAAGATTTCAAGTCTCAAAGTGCAAGAAAAGCTTCAACTAGGTCAAAATCGGGTTTGATTGCTTGTGGAAGTTTTGGTAAGTGTTTTCTAGCTAAAATTCATCATTTCTAGTTGTTAAACTTGTATTTCATCTAAATCTAAGCACTCTTGGTCCTTATAGCTTCAAAACCCGAAATTAGGGTTTCTAGTTATCTAAATTAGGTCAAAATGCGATTTGGGTCAAAAGCCATGTTTTGGAATGGAATTTTTGAGTGGGTTATGTTCAAATGAGTTGGTTATGTTCAGAAACGGGCCAAGGAACTCCTCAAAACGATTTATAAGTCAAAAACTAGGTTTTGGGTCGATTTTGTGTTCAAATGGGTCAAGATCGAATTTTAACAAGAAAATGTGTTAAAGGTTGGTTTTGGATGATGAAACATGTTTGGTTATGTTCAATTATGTTTAACTATGTTCAAAAATGGGTCTCAAAGTTGTGCAAATCGATTTCATGGTCTAGGTATCAAGAAATTAGGGTTTTGGGTCGTGCATAGGTCAAGAGCACCTGCTGGTGCATTGCTGGTTTTTAACGAGCGTAACTTACGCCCCTGTTGGCGTAACCTACGCCCCTCCCCATTTTCATTACGCCAAAACCTTACTGTCTACGCCCAAAACTGGTCCAAAATGCATGTTTCTGGAGCACCGTAGCCTACGCCCCTCTCTGGCGTAGGTTACGCCCCTTGAATTTTGCCCAGCGTAGCTTACGCCCAATCTCACCGTACCTTACGCCCATTGAGTTTCCTCCTAGCGTAACCTACGCCCAAAAGGGCCGTAGCTTACGGCTGTCTCTAATGGTCATTTTTCCTGTTTTGAGTTTAAATCGTATTTCACTTTCCTTGGGACACATCGAACTTCCAAACGGGTCTTTCCTTGTCTCCCAAATTATCGTACTCAGTTCTAATACGCGTTCAAGTCCCGGGTTAAACTCTAAAGTTCATAAATGCTAAATGAGGACATGGTTGTATATATATTGATACGTACATGTACATTATGATAGGTTGTGATCGCTTGGCAATTAATTGACGTTCTAGTTCACTTTAACTTCGGTAAATCAAGGCAAAGGTGAGTTTTCGTAGCCTCCCCTACTCTTTTAAGAGTCGGGCTGAAAAGTGTACTTCGTGCATGATGTTATCTGTTGACGTACATGTTGTGTGACGTCTTGTTGATGTGAAATTTATGTGATTAGTTGTATGGTTATTGTAAATTGTATATTGAGTGGTTATAGATTAGTTGTGTATATATGGAGGACGGTAATGCCTTTGAAAGGTTGGAGATGTGGTGGGAAGGCTGCGGGTGACCCTATATATAAGCATCAAAGGCCTTTCAAAAGTAGTATCGTACGAAGTATATACATAAGATGTTTGGGTTATGTGTGGACATTGATGGTCATGAATGAGTACATTTACGTGCATTTGGGTACATGAGTACATTTACGTGCAATTGAGTACCATGAGTACATTTACGTGCATTTGGGTACATGAGTACATTTACGTGCAATTGAGTACTATGAGTACATTTACGTGCAATTGAGTACTATGAGTACATTACGTGCAATTGGGTGCAAATCGAGTACATTACGGGCATTTGAGCATGTTGAGAACAAGTGTGCAATTATTAGATCATGTTAATACTAATTATGTATTGGTGGACATTGAAACGTGTTCTTGTTCATTCTTTCCTACGAACTCACCAACCTAGTGTTGACGTTGTTTAGTGCACTTTTCAGGTAACCAAGAGAACCAAAGGGCTTGACGAGCTTGCTAGATGTTGGACTTTGACCATGGATCCGTGATCCATTACCCGTTGATGGGATTTGCTTAGGATCATGAGCCATCTTTTGAATGTTATTGTTGTAAACTTTTGATGGTTGGATGCTCCTTATGCTTTTGTGACATGTATCTAAATTGTTGGGTTCCCGGAATCCTTTTATTTTCATATAGTCTCGTTCTACGATAATTCCATCTTGTGTCATGCTTTTTGGTGCATTTCGAGCCTAGCTCGGGGTGTTACAATTGTGGTCAATTTTGCCTACTACACATTGGGTTTTTGTTAAAGTATAATAATCATATCATATACTGCTTAGTGGAGTGGTATAGTGGACCATAACATACACCTACATTATTATTCATTGCATTTTAATTAATCTAACAGTTTACATCGTTTATAAGTTAACTTTTCGTATACTATTATATACTAATAATCCCAATGCTTGTTCAAAGTTGGATCTTTAGTTGTCTAAATTTGATTATGTTCCTATGTTAATACATGAAATTTCTTAAGGATATTTTAAATTTGGAATATAATAAAGTTTATAATACAATAATTATTTGTAATCTAATTATCTAACATTAAAATTTGGAATATAAGAAAATCTTTAGGATGAATATATCTTATGATGAGTGAGACGTTATGATGACATTTACTTCAGTAAGTCAATGATGACTAGATCCACTGGCTTGAGGCAAAGGGGTTTTACCCCAAAAATGGAGGATTTGAATCATGCACAAAGTAGACGAGCCTTCTGTTAAATTTTATCGAGGTTTGAAAGTTTTTAGTGGGTTTTTCTTTAAAAGTCTTAACCAGATTGACGAAGCGAAATCTGGTTAAAGCAACCAATTGGTTTTCAACAGTCGCTACAAGCATCACCATTTCATGTTAGATATATATAGCTCATTTGAAATGCACTCATTTAAAAAAAAAAACATTTACCTTAATTTGTAGTGTATATTAAATAAAAGATTACTCATATTAAATAGAACTATAGAAGTTTCATAAATTGCACAAAAACCTTCACTTTTCACGTAAGCAGCCGGCTGAATAGGGTACGCCTGCATTTGTATGTATATATATGGCCATTCCACAAGTGCCAAAGCATAAGTCATATAGTACTTGCCAAAATTTGTTAGTTCACGTACAAACATCATGGTGATTTCTTTAGACTCCCAAACCTTTCCACTTTCTCTAATTTTGCTAGGAGCCTTGATCCTTTTTGTTAGTTTAAAATGGTTTTCACAGTCTAAAACAAAGAAAAACACACCACCATCTCCACCAACACTTCCTATAATTGGAAACTTTCACCAACTTGGATCTAGCCCACGTCGCGCTTTACGAGATTTGTCTCAAAAATATGGTCCACTCATGCTACTTCACCTATATATATATATATATATATATATAGATATATATAATTACATACATTATACATACACACACATACATCTATATATATAAATATATATATATATATATATATATATATATATATATATATATATATATATATATATATATATATATATATATATATATATATATATATATATATATATATATATATATATATATATATATATATATATATATATATATATATATATATATATATATATATATATATATATATATATATATATATATATATATATATATATATATATATATATATATATATATATATATATATATATATATATATATATATATATATATATATATATATATATATATATATATATATATATATATATATATATATATATATATATATATATATATATATATATATATATATATATATATATATATATATATATATATATATATATATATATATATATATATATATATATATATATATATATATATATATATATATATATATATATATATATATATATATATATATATATATATATATATATATATATATATATATATATATATATATATATATATATATATATATATATATATATATATATATATATATATATATATATATATATATATATATATATATATATATATATATATATATATATATATATATATATATATATATATATATATATATATATATATATATATATATATATATATATATATATATATATATATATATATATATATATATATATATATATATATATATATATATATATATATATATATATATATATATATATATATATATATATATATATATATATATATATATATATATATATATATATATATATATATATATATATATATATATATATATATATATATATATATATATATATATATATATATATATATATATATATATATATATATATATATATATATATATATATATATATATATATATATATATATATATATATATATATATATATATATATATATATATATATATATATATATATATATATATATATATATATATATATATATATATATATATATATATATATATATATATATATATATATATATATATATATATATATATATATATATATATATATATATATATATATATATATATATATATATATATATATATATATATATATATATATATATATATATATATATATATATATATATATATATATATATATATATATATATATATATATATATATATATATATATATATATATATATATATATATATATATATATATATATATATATATATATATATATATATATATATATATATATATATATATATATATATATATATATATATATATATATATATATATATATATATATATATATATATATATATATATATATATATATATATATATATATATATATATATATATATATATATATATATATATATATATATATATATATATATATATATATATATATATATATATATATATATATATATATATATATATATATATATATATATATATATATATATATATATATATATATATATATATATATATATATATATATATATATATATATATATATATATATATATATATATATATATATATATATATATATATATATATATATATATATATATATATATATATATATATATATATATATATATATATATATATATATATATATATATATATATATATATATATATATATATATATATATATATATATATATATATATATATATATATATATATATATATATATATATATACATTTTATTTCTATACGTATATATAGATATAATTTTGTTTAATTATCAATTCTCACATAGTAGAATACCCAAGTGAGATGAGGATATTAGTCACGATGGCAAGGCATTATCAAATAGAAGAAAAATCATAAAGAAAGAATGTATTTGCTGATTTATTAAATTCTTCTCTAGTCTCAAATATATGCAAGACTTTTGTTCTATCATAGACTGATAGACTCCACAGAATTTAAGATAATAACATGGTCAACAAAGATATGTTTGACACAGTAGAATAATACAGTAATATTTGTGCTTACTAGGAAATTTGTTTTGTACTTATTATCATAAGTATTTTTCCTTCTTTGTTATAATGTTATATGAAGTATGAACACGTACAAAGACCAATTCAATTATCTAAGGCGCCTAAAAACTATGTATTTATTTTTTATTTTTCCAGGATGTATTTGTTGCTGGTTCTGATACCGTATTTTCAAGTTTAGAGTGGGCAATAAGTGAGCTAATAAAACACCCAAGAGTAATGAAAAAGTTACAAGAAGAAGTAACAAAGGTAGCACAAGGAAAGTCCATGATTCCGGAGGAAGATTTAGATGAAATGAAATACCTTAAATCGGTCGTGAAAGAGGTTTGCGTTTGCACGCTCCCCTTCCATTACTTCTTGCTCGAGAAGCAAGACAAGCCGTAAATCTAATGGGATACGACGTTCCACCGAAAACACAAGTTGTCATAAATGCTTGGGCAATTGCAAGAGATCCCGCCTCATGGGAAGAACCCGAGGAGTTTAAGCCAGAGAGGTTTTTGAACAGTACCGTTGACTATAAAGGAATTCACTACGAATTTCTTCCATTTGGCGCTGGTCGTAGAGGATGTCCTGATCTTTATTTTGGTATAACTCTTATTGAGGTTATTTTAGCTAACATTGTATACAAATATAACCTTTCTTTACCAAATGGAATTAAACCGGAGGATTTGGAAATGACTGAGGCAGATGGTGTCACAGTCCAGAGGAAGTTCCCTTTGTTGGTTGTGGCAAGTCCTCGGGTTTAATCAGTTGCTTCGAATTTTGTTCTATTTTTATACTAATAAACGTACGAATTAAATGATTAAACACGTAAACAATCATATATATAGTCATATATCTTTTTTATTTTGATTCTTGTAATATCATTAGGCAACATATATGTGCAGAAAGCTAAACTCTGTTTTTCAATGTAACTTTGAATTGGGTCTCATGGTTACTAGATGAAATAAATATGTGCCACGAAAAGTCAATAATATCCATGCATGGAGGGTTCTTCGGGATAGAATTTCCAACCCGCACTAGCTTGGCTTCCAAAGGAGTAGACATACCATATACTCTTTGACAGCACAAATCATCTCCTACGCACCGCTCATACATAATACTATACCGGCTTCTAAGGTCCGGTGACAATTAACAACATAAATTAGGCGTAAAGCGGCCGTAACCCTATTACCGGTAGGGAATCGCCTATAAAACACCGCTAAAATCCACACACCCCTCCGGTTGTGCCATAGTGCGATTATTTGATCAAACAAATTGGCGCCATCCGTGGGACAAATCCCTCAAAAACAAAATAACACAACCCTTTCAAACCCACCCACGATCAGAATAATCAGTTACCATGGCCGATAGAGACATCAATTACTCACCAAGAACACCCAATTCGGGAGGATTTCGAACACCCCCCGGAGGACTGAATTTTCGGGAACAATTTTCCTTTGATACGCCAGTGTCAAGCTTCAATTCACCTGTTATAACAGGCGATTACGGTGCGGGTGCAGGCGGAGCGTCAAGTACACAAGGAGGTCTAGACAGATTCGTGGTTACATCACTGGGTCAAGGTCTAGATAGATCCGCATCACTGGTTCAAGGTCTAGACAGATCCGTGGTTACATCGCAGGGTCAAGGTCTAGATAGATCCGCATCACTGGGTCAAGGTCTAGATAGATCCGCATCACTAGGTCAAGGTCTAGATAGATCCGTGGTTACATCGCAGGGTCAGGGCCCAGATAGACCCACAACGACCTCTCAGAGCCAAGATGTAAATAGACCAATAATCACCCCATCCGAGGGTCGGAACAACTTCTTATTTACACCACTCCAAGGTCAGGGCCAGGGACTGAACAGGTCAAACACCACTCCGCCCAACCGAGGGACATCACGGGCCCCTGGAGATATAATAGAGCGTCGACATCAGCAAAGCACGAAATAAACGATGCATACGTGCAAGCTAATTACGATGTGCTAAATACAATAGATGATATACCCTATACGGAGCTTTACCTCCGTACCCGAAGCAAATACAAAGGCACCTTCGTACAGGTAAAAATTATTTACTTCCGAAGCACGATCTCCGATTAACATAATCATTCCGGAGCTCCCGAGGTATCAAATACCCAGCTCCGAAGTAATATATCAAAAAGATCGGATATAGATTATTTCCATGATTATCCGAATAAAACAATATACTTAAGCCCGGAGGCTTCGGACACGGCTCATTAAGAGATTATCACAAATCTCCCCAAAAAGGTAAAAAGATATCCTCAAAAGAGGAAAAGATTTACCCTAATTCTCTTACCCTCCTCTCCAAGCTTTCTACCCTCTATATAAAGAGGAGATATCACACGACACAAATCATCTTCAATCACCCTAACGCATCACTCATACACCACGGCCCCTAAGGACCGGTGATAATCTAAAACACCAAATAGGCGTAAAGCGGTCGCAGCCCTATTACCTGTAAGGAATCGCCTACAAAACACCCCCAGAATCCACACACCCTTCCGGTTGTGCCATAGTGCGATTATTTGATCAAACAAATTGGCGCCATCCGTGGGACAAATCCCTCAAAAACAAAAACAAAAAACATATATATACATATCGACGCAGCTCTTTCAAACCCACCCACGATCATAATAATCAACTATCATGGCCGACGGAGACGTCAATTACTCTCCTAGAACACCCAACACAGGGGGACCTCGGACGCCCCTGGAGGACTAAACTTCCAAGAACAATTTTCTTTCGACGCGCCTGGATCAAACTTCTGCCCACCTATCGTAACAGGCGATCATAGCATAACTATGGGTGAGACGTCGAACACACAAAGAGCCCTGACAGATATATATATATATATATATATATATATATATATATATATATATATATATATATATATATATATATATATATATATATATATATATATATATATATATATATATATATATATATATATATATATATATATATATATATATATATATATATATATATATATATATATATATATATATATATATATATATATATATATATATATATATATATATATATATATATATATATATATATATATATATATATATATATATATATATATATATATATATATATATATATATATATATATATATATATATATATATATATATATATATATATATATATATATATATATATATATATATATATATATATATATATATATATATATATATATATATATATATATATATATATATATATATATATATATATATATATATATATATATATATATATATATATATATATATATATATATATATATATATATATATATATATATATATATATATATATATATATATATATATATATATATATATATATATATATATATATATATATATATATATATATATATATATATATATATATATATATATATATATATATATATATATATATATATATATATATATATATATATATATATATATATATATATATATATATATATATATATATATATATATATATATATATATATATATATATATATATATATATATATATATATATATATATATATATATATATATATATATATATATATATATATATATATATATATATATATATATATATATATATATATATATATATATATATATATATATATATATATATATATATATATATATATATATATATATATATATATATATATATATATATATATATATATATATATATATATATATATATATATATATATATATATATATATATATATATATATATATATATATATATATATATATATATATATATATATATATATATATATATATATATATATATATATATATATATATATATATATATATATATATATATATATATATATATATATATATATATATATATATATATATATATATATATATATATATATATATATATATATATATATATATATATATATATATATATATATATATATATATATATATATATATATATATATATATATATATATATATATATATATATATATATATATATATATATATATATATATATATATATATATATATATATATATATATATATATATATATATATATATATATATATATATATATATATATATATATATATATATATATATATATATATATATATATATATATATATATATATATATATATATATATATATATATATATATATATATATATATATATATATATATATATATATATATATATATATATATATATATATATATATATATATATATATATATATATATATATATATATATATATATATATATATATATATATATATATATATATATATATATATATATATATATATATATATATATATATATATATATATATATATATATATATATATATATATATATATATATATATATATATATATATATATATATATATATATATATATATATATATATATATATATATATATATATATATATATATATATATATATATATATATATATATATATATATATATATATATATATATATATATATATATATATATATATATATATATATATATATATATATATATATATATATATATATATATATATATATATATATATATATATATATATATATATATATATATATATATATATATATATATATATACATTATAATTAAGTTTTCCAAACATTTTATTTCTATATGTATATATAGATATAATTTTGTTTAATTATCAATTCTCACATAGTAGAATACCCAAGTGAGATGAGGATATTAGTCACGATGGCAAGGCATTATCAAATAAAAGAAAAATTATAAAGAAAGAATGTATGCAAGACTTTTGTTCTATCATAGACTGATAGACTCCACAGAATTTAAGATAATAACATGGTCAACAAAGATATGTTTGACACAGTAGAATAATACAGTAATATTTGTGCTTACTAGGAAATTTTTTCTGTACTTCATTTTCATAACTTTTCCTTCTTTGTTATAATGTTATATGAACACAAAGACCAATTCAATCTAAGGTGCCTAAAAACTATGTTTTTATATTTGTTTTCCAGGATGTATTTGTTGCTGGTTCTGATACCGTATTTTCAAGTTTAGAGTGGGCAATAAGTGAGCTAATAAAACACCCAAGAGTAATGAAAAAGTTACAAGAAGAAGTAACAAAGGTAGCACAAGGAAAGTCCATGATTCCGGAGGAAGATTTAGATGAAATGAAATACCTTAAATCGGTCGTGAAAGAGGTTTGCGTTTGCACGCTCCCCTTCCATTACTTCTTGCTCGAGAAGCAAGACAAGCCGTAAATCTAATGGGATACGACGTTCCACCGAAAACACAAGTTGTCATAAATGCTTGGGCAATTGCAAGAGATCCCGCCTCATGGGAAGAACCCGAGGAGTTTAAGCCAGAGAGGTTTTTGAACAGTACCGTTGACTATAAAGGAATTCACTACGAATTTCTTCCATTTGGCGCTGGTCGTAGAGGATGTCCTGTCTTTATTTTGGTATAACTCTTATTGAGGTTATATTAGCAAATATTGTATACAAGTACAACCTTTCATTACCAGATGGAGTTAAACCGGAGGATTTAGACATGACTGAGGCAGATGGTGTCACAGTCCAAAGGAAGTTTCTTTTGTTGGTTGTGGCAAGTCCTCGGGTTTAATCAGTTGCTTCGAATTTTGTTCTATTTTTATACTAATAAACGTACGAATTAAATGATTAAACACGTAAACAATCATATATATATATAGTCATATATCTTTTTTATTTTGATTCTTGTAATATCATTAGGCAACATATATGTGCAGAAAGCTAAACTCTGTTTTTCAATGTAACTTTGAATTGGGTCTCATGGTTACTAGATGAAATAAATATGTGCCACGAAAAGTCAATAATATCCATGCATGGAGGGTTCTTCGGGATAGAATTTCCAACCCGCACTAGCTTGGCTTCCAAAGGAGTAGACATACCATATACTCTTTGACAACTCTCATGTGGAATGTTGTGACCATTTTTTTGGTACGTGTAATATTGCCAGGAGATCACTTTGGTATAAGATTTCTAATTGGCTGCAGATTGCTCCTTATCATTGGTTGGAGCTTTGCCTTGCTTCATTTTATTGATAATATGCATATATCACTAGATAAAAAGTCCATCATTGAAGCTATTGTTTTTTTTGGATGGTGGTCTATTTGGAAATTACATCGAAATGAGAAGGCTTTTGAGAATGGGTACTCTCGTAATAGGTGTATAAAGAGAATCATCTCGTGGGTAGACTGGATCAAAAACCCCCCTCTTCGTTGTTTAGCTTGTCGTGTCCCTTGGGACTTATTTGGGAATGCACCAAAAACATCGCGAAGGAAAAACCGATGACTCGATCTCCGTTGAATGAGAGTTTTTCTTGTGTCTCGTGCAACCGTAGTTAGAACATGTTTTTTTTACTCTTCTTACATTTCTCGCACTTCAAGTCCCAAGTAGTATCTAGGAACAAGTTGCTCTTAGTTTCTAGATATTTTAATTGGATTTTTGTATTGTATCCCTTGTATCTCTTTAAGTGTCTAGCATATTTTGTTAGTGCCTTTTAATTTAATATAATTTGTCGCAAAAAAAAATATTTCACTTCTAATATCGAACTAATTGAGCTATTTTTAATGTTTTAACATACGACAAGAATCTATTGTTAACCCTTCAATTAAAGTCTCGTTATACCAACTTTTAAACTATATAGCTGCTACCAAACCATACATTGAATCCAAAATAAAAAAAAAAAAAAAAAAAAAAAAAAAAAAAAAAAAAAAAAAAAAAAAAAAAAAAAAAAAAAAAAAAAAAAAAAAAAAAAAAAAAAAAAAAAAAAAAAAAAAAAAAAAAAAAAAAAAAAAAAAAAAAAAAAAAAAAAAAAAAAAAAAAAAAAAAAAAAAAAAAAAAAAAAAAAAAAAAAAAAAAAAAAAAAAAAAAAAAAAAAAAAAAAAAAAAAAAAAAAAAAAAAAAAAAAAAAAAAAAAAAAAAAAAAAAAAAAAAAAAAAAAAAAAAAAAAAAAAAAAAAAAAAAAAAAAAAAAAAAAAAAAAAAAAAAAAAAAAAAAAAAAAAAAAAAAAAAAAAAAAAAAAAAAAAAAAAAAAAAAAAAAAAAAAAAAAAAAAAAAAAAAAAAAAAAAAAAAAAAAAAAAAAAAAAAAAAAAAAAAAAAAAAAAAAAAAAAAAAAAAAAAAAAAAAAAAAAAAAAAAAAAAAAAAAAAAAAAAAAAAAAAAAAAAAAAAAAAAAAAAAAAAAAAAAAAAAAAAAAAAAAAAAAAAAAAAAAAAAAAAAAAAAAAAAAAAAAAAAAAAAAAAAAAAAAAAAAAAAAAAAAAAAAAAAAAAAAAAAAAAAAAAAAAAAAAAAAAAAAAAAAAAAAAAAAAAAAAAAAAAAAAAAAAAAAAAAAAAAAAAAAAAAAAAAAAAAAAAAAAAAAAAAAAAAAAAAAAAAAAAAAAAAAAAAAAAAAAAAAAAAAAAAAAAAAAAAAAAAAAAAAAAAAAAAAAAAAAAAAAAAAAAAAAAAAAAAAAAAAAAAAAAAAAAAAAAAAAAAAAAAAAAAAAAAAAAAAAAAAAAAAAAAAAAATATTTCACTTCTAATATCGAACTAATTGAGCTATTTTTAATGTTTTAACATACGACAAGAATCTATTGTTAACCCTTCAATTAAAGTCTCGTTATACCAACTTTTAAACTATATAGCTGCTACCAAACCATACATTGAATCCAAAATCATTATTAGGAGCATAAAATATTATACTAATGAATATGCATGTATAAATTAGTGCAATTAAATAAAAACAAATACTTTGTGATGTGTCATAAAGCTACACACTTTTGATTTACGTAAATGATGTATTCATGTAATACATTTATGATTATATGTAGACATATATCAAAATCGGTTCGGTTCGGTTAACCGCGAGTAATGAAGATTATAAACTGTAACCGAACCGTTATATATCGGTTTTTCGGTTTTCTATTTTTTCGAGTTTTGGTTTTTTCCAGTTTCGGGTTTTTCGTTTCGGATCACACGATTCGGTCCGGTTTGTCAGTTTTCCGGTTCAATTTTTACACCACTAGATTAGTGGGCCTACAGGAGGATACAAGCACATGGGTCTCTTTGATGATGGCTTTAAGATAGTGCATTTTCTACAAATCATAGATTTCCCTTGGGCTACTTCGGTTGCTTCCTGTTGTAGCTTTTTTGTTACCCTTGGTTGACTCATGGCAAGCCAGCCACGCACAACGTCTGCACAACCACTTTATTTTCAATTCATATATGTTTTTATTATAAGGTTTGGTAGAATTTTTTGTTACCCTTCGCTGACTCATATTGCACCACACATTTCATTACATACCCATTTGGTATACCATATTATTAAGTTTCACCTCTCTCGTTTTTTTTGTATCATTACATATCCACTAGATGAGTACCCGCACGATGCAGCGGACATAATACATAACATGCGAAGTGTAGTGACGACGTTAATTTGAAACCAAACACTTGTGTAACAAAATAATAGCATAGTATCACGCAAAGATGTCAGTTGACTTCCTGATGATATACCCTATACGGAGTTCCACCTCCGAAGCAGATACGAAGACACCTTCTTACAGGTAAAAGCCATTTATTTACGGAGCTCGACCTCCGATTAGTATAATCATTCCGGAGCTCCCGAGGTAACAAATACCCATCTCCGAGAAAACATATCAGGGAGATCGGATGAAGATCCATCAGGGTCAAGGTCTAGATAGATCCGCATCACTGGGTCAAGGTCTAGATAGATCCGCATCACTAGGTCAAGGTCTAGATAGATCCGCATCACTGGGTCAAGGTCTAGATAGATCCGCATCACTGGGTCAAGGTCTAGATAGATCCGCATCACTGGGTCAAGGTCTAGATAGATCCGCATCACTGGGTCAAGGTCTAGATAGATCCGCATCACTGGGTCAAGGTCTAGATAGATCCGCATCACTGGGTCAAGGTCTAGATAGATCCGCATCACTGGGTCAAGGTCTAGATAGATCCGCATCACTGGGTCAAGGTCTAGATAGATCCGCATCACTGGGTCAAGGTCTAGATAGATCCGCATCACTGGGTCAAGGTCTAGATAGATCCGCATCACTGGGTCAAGGTCTAGATAGATCCGCATCACTGGGTCAAGGTCTAGATAGATCCGCATCACTGGGTCAAGGTCTAGATAGATCCGCATCACTGGGTCAAGGTCTAGATAGATCCGCATCACTGGGTCAAGGTCTAGATAGATCCGCATCACTGGGTCAAGGTCTAGATAGATCCGCATCACTGGGTCAAGGTCTAGATAGATCCGCATCACTGGGTCAAGGTCTAGATAGATCCGCATCACTGGGTCAAGGTCTAGATAGATCCGCATCACTGGGTCAAGGTCTAGATAGATCCGCATCACTGGGTCAAGGTCTAGATAGATCCGCATCACTGGGTCAAGGTCTAGATAGATCCGCATCACTGGGTCAAGGTCTAGATAGATCCGCATCACTGGGTCAAGGTCTAGATAGATCCGCATCACTGGGTCAAGGTCTAGATAGATCCGCATCACTGTGTCAAGGTCTAGATAGATCCGCATCACTGGGTCAAGGTCTAGATAGATCCGTGGTTACATCGCAGGGTCAGGGCCCAGATAGACCCACAACGACCTCTCAGAGCCAAGATGTAAATAGACCAATAATCACCCCATCCGAGGGTCGGAACAACTTCTTATTTACACCACTCCAAGGTCAGGGCCAGGGACTGAACAGGTCAAACACCACTCCGCCCAACCGAGGGACATCACGGGCCCCCAGAGATAATAGAGCGTCGACATCAGCAAAGCACGAAATAAACGATGCATACGTGCAAGCTAATTACGATGTGCTAAATACAATTGATGATATACCCTATACGGAGCTTTACCTCCGTACCCGAAGCAAATACAAAGGCACCTTCGTACAGGTAAAAATTATTTACTTCCGAAGCACGATCTCCGATTAACATAATCATTCCGGAGCTCCCGAGGTAACAAATACCCAGCTCCGAGAAAACATATCAGGGAGATCGGATGAAGATCCTTTCCATGATTATCTAATTAAAACAATACACTTAAACCCGAAGGTTCCGGATATAGCTCGTTAAGAGATCATCATGAATCTCCCTAAAAGATAAAATATATATTCTCAAAAGAGGAAGAGATTTACTCTAATTCTCTTACCCTCCTCTCCAAGTTTTACCCTCTATATAAAGAGGAGATATCATACAGCACAAATCATCTCCTACGCACCGCTCATACATAATACTATACCGGCTTCTAAGGTCCGGTGACAATTGACAACATAAATTAGGCGTAAAGCGGCCGCAACCCTATTACCGGTAGGGAATCGCCTATAAAACACCCCTAAAATCCACACACCCCTCCGGTTGTGCCATAGTGCGATTATTTGATCAAACAAATTGGCGCCATCCGTGGGACAAATCCCTCAAAAACAAAAAAATAAATAACACAACCCTTTCAAACCCACCCACGATCAGAATAATCAGTTACCATGGCCGATAGAGACATCAATTACTCACCAAGAACACCCAATTCGGGAGAATTTCGAACACCCAATTCGGGAGGATTTCGAACACCCCCCAGAGGACTGAATTTTCGGGAACAATTTTCTTTTGACACGCCAGTGTCAAGCTTCAATTCACCTGTTATAACAGGCGATTACGGTGCGGGTGCAGGCGGAGCGTCAAGTACACAAGGAGGTCTAGACAGATTCGTGGTTACATCACTGGGTCAAGGTCTAGATAGATCCGCATCACTGGGTCAAGGTCTAGACAGATCCGTATCACTGGGTCAAGGTCTAGATAGATCCGCATCACTGGGTCAAGGTCTAGATAGATCCGCATCACTGGGTCAAGGTCTAGATAGATCCGCATCACTGGGTCAAGGTCTAGATAGATCCGTGGTTACATCGCAGGGTCAGGGCCCAGATAGACCCACAACGACCTCTCAGAGCCAAGATGTAAATAGACCAATAATCACCCCATCCGAGGGTCGGAACAACTTCTTATTTACACCACTCCAAGGTCAGGGCCAGGGACTGAACAGGTCAAACACCACTCCGCCCAACCGAGGAACATCACGGGCCCCCAGAGATAATAGAGCGTCGACATCAGCAAAGCACGAAATAAACGATGCATACGTGCAAGCTAATTACGATGTGCTAAATACAATAGATGATATACCCTATACGGAGCTTTACCTCCGTACCCGAAGCAAATACAAAGGCACCTTCGTACAGGTAAAAATTATTTACTTCCGAAGCACGATCTCCGATTAACATAATCATTCCGGAGCTCCCGAGGTATCAAATACCCAGCTCCGAAGTAATATATCAAAAAGATCGGATATAGATTATTTCCATGATTATCCGAATAAAACAATATACTTAAGCCCGGAGGCTTCGGACACGGCTCATTAAGAGATTATCACAAATCTCCCCAAAAAGGTAAAAAGATATCCTCAAAAGAGGAAAAGATTTACCCTAATTCTCTTACCCTCCTCTCCAAGCTTTCTACCCTCTATATAAAGAGGAGATATCACACGACACAAATCATCTTCAATCACCCTAACGCATCACTCATACACCACGGCCCCTAAGGACCGGTGATAATCTAAAACACCAAATAGGCGTAAAGCGGTCGCAGCCCTATTACCTGTAGGGAATCGCCTACAAAACACCCCCAGAATCCACACACCCTTCCGGTTGTGCCATAGTGCGATTATTTGATCAAACAAAATGGCGCCATCCGTGGGACAAATCCCTCAAAAACAAAAAAAAAACATATATATACATATCGACGCAGCTCTTTCAAACCCACCCACGATCAGAATAATCAACTATCATGGCCGACGGAGACGTCAATTACTCTCCTAGAACACCCAACACAGGGGGACCTCGGACGCCCCTGGAGGACTAAACTTCCAAGAACAATTTTCTTTCGACGCGCCTGGATCAAACTTCTGCCCACCTATCGTAACAGGCGATCATAGCATAACTATGGGTGAGACGTCGAACACACAAAGAGCCCTGGACAGACCCGTGGTAACACCGCATGGTCAGGGTCAAGACAGATCCGTGGTGACACCACAGGGCCAAGACTCGGACAGATCCGTAACAACATCGCTTGGCCAGACCTCAGACAGGCCTGCGCCGCAGGGCCAAGGCCTAGAAAGACCCGTCTCACAGAGCCAAGGCCCAGCTGGATCTATAATGACATCCCAGGGTCAAGGCCCATTCAGATTGTGATAACCCCTCAGGGTCAGAATGCAGGTAGGTCGACAGTGATCCCACCAGATCAAGGTCTGCACAGGCCTGCATCAACGCCACCTCAAAGTCGGAGCGAGTTCGTACTCACACCTCTTCAGGGACAGAATAGGGCGGGCTTTGCCCCCTCGAACCAAAGGACACCACAGGCACCCGGGAATGCCAATAGGGCGTCGACGTCGGCAAAGCACGAAATAAACGATGTATATGTGCAAGCTAATTACTTTGTAAGGTTGCCTTTGGTAGGACATATGAAGGTTTAGGATTTACAAACAAGTTGAAAAAATTTGTAAATATGTTGGGTACTTTTTGTGTTGGTAGCTTCATTCCTTGGTTGTCATGGATAGATCGATTAACCGGTCTAAAGGGGAAAGCATATGAAATATTTAACGAACTTGATCGGTTCCTAGAAGGCGTTATTAAAGAACATCTACATAAGAAAACAGGAGAGGCAGATGATGATCAAGGTGAAAAGACACAAGACTTTGTTGATATCTTAGCCAATATTCAAAGAGAAAACGCAGCCGATTTTAGCCTTAGCGATGATACCTTAAAAGCCGTCATAATGGTATGATATTTCCATCTTTGTGTTCCTCTTTTAGCTTAAGAAGTTATACTTTAAGCCTTAAAATAAAAAAGTTCATGATTCAAACTTAATAAGCTGACATTATAATTAAGTTTTCCAAACATTTTATTTCTATATGTATATATAGATATAATTTTGTTTAATTATCAATTCTCACATAGTAGAATACCCAAGTGAGATGAGGATATTAGTCACGATGGCAAGGCATTATCAAATAAAAGAAAAATTATAAAGAAAGAATGTATGCAAGACTTTTGTTCTATCATAGACTGATAGACTCCACAGAATTTAAGATAATAACATGGTCAACAAAGATATGTTTGACACAGTAGAATAATACAGTAATATTTGTGCTTACTAGGAAATTTTTTCTGTACTTCATTTTCATAACTTTTCCTTCTTTGTTATAATGTTATATGAACACAAAGACCAATTCAATCTAAGGTGCCTAAAAACTATGTTTTTATATTTGTTTTCCAGGATGTATTTGTTGCTGGTTCTGATACCGTATTTTCAAGTTTAGAGTGGGCAATAAGTGAGCTAATAAAACACCCAAGAGTAATGAAAAAGTTACAAGAAGAAGTAACAAAGGTAGCACAAGGAAAGTCCATGATTCCGGAGGAAGATTTAGATGAAATGAAATACCTTAAATCGGTCGTGAAAGAGGCTTTGCGTTTGCACGCTCCCCTTCCATTACTTCTTGCTCGAGAAGCAAGACAAGCCGTAAATCTAATGGGATACGACGTTCCACCGAAAACACAAGTTGTCATAAATGCTTGGGCAATTGCAAGAGATCCCGCCTCATGGGAAGAACCCGAGGAGTTTAAGCCAGAGAGGTTTTTGAACAGTACCGTTGACTATAAAGGAATTCACTACGAATTTCTTCCATTTGGCGCTGGTCGTAGAGGATGTCCTGGTCTTTATTTTGGTATAACTCTTATTGAGGTTATTTTAGCTAACATTGTATACAAATATAACCTTTCTTTACCAAATGGAATTAAACCGGAGGATTTGGAAATGACTGAGGCAGATGGTGTCACAGTCCAGAGGAAGTTCCCTTTGTTGGTTGTGGCAAGTCCTCGGGTTTAATCAGTTGCTTCGAATTTTGTTCTATTTTTATACTAATAAACGTACGAATTAAATGATTAAACACGTAAACAATCATATATATATAGTCATATATCTTTTTTATTTTGATTCTTGTAATATCATTAGGCAACATATATGTGCAGAAAGCTAAACTCTGTTTTTCAATGTAACTTTGAATTGGGTCTCATGGTTACTAGATGAAATAAATATGTGCCACGAAAAGTCAATAATATCCATGCATGGAGGGTTCTTCGGGATAGAATTTCCAACCCGCACTAGCTTGGCTTCCAAAGGAGTAGACATACCATATACTCTTTGACAACTCTCATGTGGAATGTTGTGACCATTTTTTTGGTACGTGTAATATTGCCAGGAGATCACTTTGGTATAAGATTTCTAATTGGCTGCAGATTGCTCCTTATCCCATTGGTTGGACTTTCTGTCTTGCTTCATTTTATTGATAATATGCATATATCACTAGATAAAAAGACCATCATTCAAGCTATTGTTTTTTAGGATGGTGGTCTATTTGGAAATTGCATCGAAATGAGAAGGTTTTTAGAAATAGGTACTCTCGTAATAGGTGTAAAAAGAGAATCATCTCATGGGTAGACTGAACCCCTCTTCGTTGTTTAGCTTGTTGTGTCCCTTGGGACTTATTTGGGAATGCACCAAAAACATCGCGAGAAAAAACCGATGGCTCGACCTCCGTTGGATGAGAGTTTTCCTTGTGTCTCGTGCAACCGTAATTAGCACATGTTTTTTTTACTCTTCTTACATTTCTCGCAGTTCAAGTCCCAAGTAGTATCTAAGAACAAGTTGCTGTTAGTTTCTAGAAATTTTAATTGTATTTGTATTTTATCCCTTGTACCTCTTTAGGTGTCTAGCATATTTTGTTAGTGCCTATCTAATTTAATATAATTTGTCACTAAAAAAAATATTTCACTTCTAATATCGAACTAATTGAGCTATTTTTAATGTTTTAACATACGACAAGAATCTATTGTTAACCCTTCAATTAAAGTCTCGTTATACCAACTTTTAAACTATACCTGCTACCAAACCATACATTGAATCCAAAATCGTTATTTGGCACATAAAATATCTCTACTACAACATTTGTTCCCATCACACTCTATGACCTATCACACTCTATGACCTATCACACTCTATGACCTATCACACTCTATGACCTATCACACTCTATGACCTATCACACTTTGACCTATCACACTCTATGACCTATCACACTCTATGACCTATCACACTCTATGACCTATCACACTCTATGACCTATCACACTCTATGACCTATCACACTCTATGACCTATCACACTCTATGACCTATCACACTTTATGACCTATCACACTCTATCACACTCTATGACCTATCACTTCCTATGACCTATCACACTCTATGACCTATCACACTCTATGACCTATCACACTCTATGACCTATCACACTCTATGACCTATCACACTCTATGACCTATCACACTCTATGACCTATCACACTCTATGACCTATCACACTCTATGACCTATCACACTCTATGACCTATCACACTCTATGACCTATCACACTCTATGACCTATCACACTCTATGACCTATCACACTCTATGACCTATCACACTCTATGACCTATCACACTCTATGACCTATCACACTCTATGACCTATCACACTCTATGACCTATCACACTCTATGACCTATCACACTCTATGACCTATCACACTCTATGACCTATCACACTCTATGACCTATCACACTCTATGACCTATCACACTCTATGACCTATCACACTCTATGACCTATCACACTCTATGACCTATCACACTCTATGACCTATCACACTCTATGGCCTATCACACTCTATGACCTATCACACTCTATGACCTATCACACTCTATGACCTATCACACTCTATGACCTATCACACTCTATGACCTATCACACTTATGACCTATCACACTCTATGACCTATCACACTCTATGACCTATCACACTCTATGACCTATCACACTCTATGACCTATCACACTCTATGACCTATCACACTCTATGACCTATCACACTCTATGACCTATCACACTCTATGACCTATCACACTCTATGACTACACACTCTATGACCTATCACACTCTATGACCTATCACACTCTATGACCTATCACACTCTATGACCTATCACACTCTATGACCTATCACACTTATGCCTATCACACTCTATGACCTATCACACTCTATGACCTATCACACTCTATGACCTATCACACTCTATGACCTATCACACTCTATGGACCTATCACACTCTTGACCTATCACACTCTATGACCTATCACACTCTATGACCTATCACACTTATGACCTATCACACTCTATGACCTATCACACTCTATGACCTATCACACTCTATGACCTATCACACTCTATGACCTATCACACTCTATGACCTATCACACTCTATGACCTATCACACTCTATGACCTATCACACTCTATGACCTATCACACTCTATGACCTATCACACTCTATGACCTATCACACTCTATGACCTATCACACTCTATGACCTATCACACTCTATGACCTATCACACTCTATGACCTATCACACTCTATGACCTATCACACTCTATGACCTATCACACTCTATGACCTATCACACTTATGACCTATCACACTCTATGACCTATCACACTCTATGACCTATCACACTCTATGACCTATCACACTCTATGACCTATCACACTCTATGACCTATCACCTCTAATGACCTATCACACTCTATGACCTATCACACTCTATGACCTATCACACTCTATGACCTATCACACTCTATGACCTATCACACTCTATGACCTATCACACTCTATGACCTATCACACTCTATGACCTATCACACTCTATGACCTATCACACTCTATGACCTATCACACTCTATGCCTATCACCTCTATGACCTATCACACTCTATGACCTATCACACTCTATGACCTATCACACTCTATGACCTATCACACTCTATGACCTATCACACTCTATGACCTATCACACTCTATGACCTATCACACTCTATGACCTATCACACTCTATGACCTATCACACTCTATGACCTATCACACTCTATGACCTATCACACTCTATGACCTATCACACTCTATGACCTATCACACTCTATGACCTATCACACTCTATGACCTATCACACTCTATGACCTATCACACTCTATGACCTATCACACTCTATGACCTATCACACTCTATGACCTATCACACTCTATGACCTATCACACTCTATGACCTATCACACTCTATGACCTATCACACTCTATGACCTATCACACTCTATGACCTATCACACTCTATGACCTATCACACTCTATGACCTATCACACTCTATGACCTATCACACTCTATGACCTATCACACTCTATGACCTATCACACTCTATGACCTATCACACTCTATGACCTATCACACTTTATGACCTATCACACTCTATCACACTCTATGACCTATCACTTCCTATGACCTATCACACTCTATGACCTATCACACTCTATGACCTATCACACTCTATGACCTATCACACTCTATGACCTATCACACTCTATGACCTACACACTATATATATATATATATTTACATATAGTAGGTATATGTTTATTAATATTATTGATATTTATATATATGTATATATGTTTCAGATGGATAATATATGGGGAAATATGGGTGCGGAAGATTAT
>CM067167.1:199822918-199935418 GCA_034093135.1 Erigeron breviscapus | reverse complement strand
GTGTGACAAAAAATGATGATGAAAATACATGAATATGAAATATGTTTATGGTGAAACTACTAATAACACAATTTTGAGCCCATTTCCCAAAAAATTTCGAATCTATGTATTTTCACTTTTAATAATGGAATATATGGAAAGGACGAAAAGTGAAAAAAAAACTAACGAATCTGGGCAAGTTAACGGAGGAAAGGTAACAAAGTTGACGCGGTGACCAAAAGTGAAAAAAAGTGGTAAGTTTAGTGTATAATTTGCAATTTTTGAAGTTTAGTGACTAAAAGTGAAAAATGTGCCAAGTTCAGGGACCAAAATTGTAATTTACCCATTTTTTTATTATAAGTTTGGTAGAATTTTTGTTACCCTTCGTGACTCATATTGCACCACACATTTTTCTTTTTCTTTACTCCATAATAAAGCAAACTGTCCTCTCCCTATTTCAACTATACTACCTTTGAAATACCAAAGATACTCTCTATATTTATACTAGCTCAATACAATACAACACTAAAATACCAATTCTACCATTTTCACAATTTACCAAAGTTGCAATAGGCACTACTTTATGTTTCTTCTTTACGATGCCCCGTGTTTTTTGTTTTGAGCCAAGTAGCTTTTAATAATTTTGCCACTTTATGTTTCTCTGTTACGAGAACTATTACTATTTGATATTTTGTGGTGTTATAAGCCTATATTCAAATATTGTTGTTGATTTCTCCCGATTTCTGTAATTTATCGTCGTCGTCTCACTTCGCATGTTTTCTATTATCATCACCGTTTAACCGCTGCAACGCGCGGGCACCAGCTTAGTTTTTATAAAGGTAAATTCCATTCTATCCACCAAAATGGTGATACTAAGTTACAGCTTACATACAACGTTTACATAATATTGAAACTATACCAGTTTGAACAACTAATGATTTTATTCTTCTTCTTATTCCTAAACCATAGAAAAAGATAAAGACCTAATATCTTACAAAATCTTCTCTCATTTTTAATTTTCCAAATACATCAACAAGCCACCATAATAATCCCTTTTATGTATCTCAACCAAATTTTTTACCGTAAAGATGAAACAGCGAGTCGCCTTACACCAACTACTAAAGTTAAAATCCAAATTCATTTTTTTTTTAACCGAGCCCCTCACATTCTCTATTTTCCCAGCCACACATCCATTTCAACTTCATTTTGTGGAGTGTTTTTTCTTGTTTACTGTTGACCGCAAGCCACAAAGCTTTCATTTCATTTTCAGCTTTCTGTTTTTTACATTTATTTAGTTTTATTTGACTCTTTGACCGCTAGACTCACCACACACGTCACACCCATTTCCAATTCTATTATTTTATTTGCGACGGCAGGAACCAAACACCAAAACCTTTACTCTTTTTATTTACAATCGATGTTAACAAGTTAAGCCGCATTTTTGAATTAAGAATTACAAAAAACCCAAATAATTGTTGTAATGTAAGCATATTAAACATGTAATAATCACGAGTAAACGCAGCGGAAAAGTAGATCACGTATAGCATACAATTAATTAACATAAATAATAAATAGGTTGACTTGATTACCTTTAACCGTCGTCGTGACTTGATCAAAGAAGTGATTTATAAACCAAGACTAACGAATAAGGTTTTAAAGTAAAAACCCTCTATAGTCTCACACACAACACGTCGAACAATACCCGAAGATTGCTAGATCTTGAATCACCAAAAGCCAAAAGCTCATAGCTCGCCTTTAATTTGTTTCGTCCAGCCGATACAATGAAGAAACACAAATAATATGTTTTTGTCGAAGTGTAGAACCCCACCAAAATTGCTATCCAAAGTTGCTATTATTATTTTCTATATAATATAATATATTTTGATCTTGGAATTGCAATATGTGTTTTGTGGCTTCGGTTAGTATATGAATCGAGAGAAACCGAATGAATATATATTTTGTTACTAGTCCTAATACCCGTACGATGTACGGTAGCTATATAGATTGTATCATAAAGAAATTCGAATATGCCTCATACATGATTCGTGAGTATGAAATAAATTGTGGTTAAAGTAAATCAATGATCAAAGCTAAGTTATAATAAACAGTAATGATAAATATAATATATGTTTAGTTAGAGTTTTGGAAATAACTTGGAGTTTTTTGTGTTAATTCACTAGATATTATCATTATGAAGGTATTTAAGGTCTTATGGCTCGGTGTATTAACAATCAAGTGCCCCAAAATCGAATTACGATGAAAAAAAGTGGCCTTAACGGCCGTTAAATGAATTATAGTGAATTATTAGTGAGTTTTTAATTTTTTTCAAGTGTTTTTTGTGAAATAACTTGGAGTTTTTTGTGTTAATTCACTAGATATTATCATTATGAAGGTATTTAAGGTCTTATGGCTCGGTGTATTAACAATCAAGTGCCCCAAAATCGAATTACGATGAAAAAAAGTGGCCTTAACGGCCGTTAAATGAATTATAGTGAATTATTAGTGAGTTTTTAATTTTTTTCAAGTGTTTTTTGTGAAATAACTTGGAGTTTTTTGTGTTAATTCACTAGATATTATCATTATGAAGGTATTTAAGGTCTTATGGCTCGGTGTATTAACAATCAAGTGCCCCAAAATCGAATTACGATGAAAAAAAGTGGCCTTAACGGCCGTTAAATGAATTATAGTGAATTATTAGTGAGTTTTTAATTTTTTTCAAGTGTTTTTTGTGAAATAACTTGGAGTTTTTTGTGTTAATTCACTAGATATTATCATTATGAAGGTATTTAAGGTCTTATGGCTCGGTGTATTAACAATCAAGTGCCCCAAAATCGAATTACGATGAAAAAAAGTGGCCTTAACGGCCGTTAAATGAATTATAGTGAATTATTAGTGAGTTTTTAATTTTTTTCAAGTGTTTTTTGTGAAATAACTTGGAGTTTTTTGTGTTAATTCACTAGATATTATCATTATGAAGGTATTTAAGGTCTTATGGCTCGGTGTATTAACAATCAAGTGCCCCAAAATCGAATTACGATGAAAAAAAGTGGCCTTAACGGCCGTTAAATGAATTATAGTGAATTATTAGTGAGTTTTTAATTTTTTTCAAGTGTTTTTTGTGAAATAACTTGGAGTTTTTTGTGTTAATTCACTAGATATTATCATTATGAAGGTATTTAAGGTCTTATGGCTCGGTGTATTAACAATCAAGTGCCCCAAAATCGAATTACGATGAAAAAAAGTGGCCTTAACGGCCGTTAAATGAATTATAGTGAATTATTAGTGAGTTTTTAATTTTTTTCAAGTGTTTTTTTTGTAACTTTTTTTTTTTTTTTTTTTTTTTTTTTTTTTTTTTTTTTTTTTTTTTTTTTTTTTTTTTTTTTTTTTTTTTTTTTTTTTTTTTTTTTTTTTTTTTTTTTTTTTTTTTTTTTTTTTTTTTTTTTTTTTTTTTTTTTTTTTTTTTTTTTTTTTTTTTTTTTTTTTTTTTTTTTTTTTTTTTTTTTTTTTTTTTTTTTTTTTTTTTTTTTTTTTTTTTTTTTTTTTTTTTTTTTTTTTTTTTTTTTTTTTTTTTTTTTTTTTTTTTTTTTTTTTTTTTTTTTTTTTTTTTTTTCCCAACAATAATTCAATCGGACAATCCAAATGATTGAACAGTCAGTCGATCCGACCCGGGTTTTGAAAATCATCTTTTGCTTTTTGTAGGAGCCGAGCACAAAAAGAAGACCCCATATAATTTTTCAAAACACACACTTTACATGTACATATTCACTATCATTTTCTAAACGCAAAAAACCTTTTCAAAAACTAAGAAAACCCAAATTTTAAATCACCTTCATCCATTCATCACCAACCTATTTCTTCATTCATTTCACTAACCATTTCTCTCATTTGTTGATGACAAATCGCGTTCGGGAAGATTTTGGAGATTGGGAGCGTTACGAGACTTAGGAGCAGAGGATCTATTTTCCATCATCCAAATCTTTTAATTTTTATTCAATTTTAAAGATAATTTTAAATATATATCAAGAATATAAATGTAATATATACCTTTTACATAACGTATTATATACCTTTTACAAAAAATATGTTATGGAAGTGTGTAAAAGCCACTCATGCTGAGGGAATTGGATATGCTCCCAATACTGGTCATGACTCATGACGTCACTAGTCTGGAGTGTGGACATAGGAGACTACCGAATTCGAGGCCCTAATCCTAACTGGGCTTACTATCACTGATGGGCTACATACCTAATTGGGATATAACTATTAGGCATTTTCACTTTTAGGTCTCTAAATTTCGCAACTTAATTATCGAGAAGTGAGAAATGTTCGTGATATGTTAATCACTTAATCATAAATAATACGAAGTGCGTTACTCAAGGTATCGCTGTTATCTTCTTTTTTTTGTCAAAAACACTATCAATCACCCGTAAAAAAGACAAAGTCAAGGTATAATTGAAAGATAATACCAAAATCCCATCATATACATGTTTATTCAAAAAAACTAAATATGAAAAAACAAATATCAAAAAAAAACCAATTTTTTTAAAAAAATAAAATAAATAAAATTATTCTTATTTTGTTTAAAAATCAAAAAACAAACTAAAGTTTTTAAAAATAGATAAAAGGCTCGCCACATATCAATAAGATAGCACGCCACATCAACTAATCATGCAACTAATTAATTAATTGGATCTTTAATACAGAAAAAAAAAGTATTACTTATTTTTGCCAACGGGGTTGATGACTTGTTGATGAGGTCTTTGAATTTGGGATGATCAATTTAGGTTTGAGTCTTAATTTTCAAATTTATGATATGGATTAATAGTGGTTTTTTTAATAGTCTTGATTTTCATCTCAGACATACATTTAATTTAATAGTAGTAGATTACAATGTTTTTCTAAAAAAAAATATATACGAAATATTACTTTGCGTAAGAAAATCAAATATTAAAATAAAAACTTTTTAGAAAAAAATAAAAAATTTAAAAAGCCTAGCAATGGAATAGTGCGCCACGTGTAATCAATTTATTGGTTAATTTTTATAACCATTAAATTTTGATATAGAAAGGTAATGGGTTATGGGGGGTGGGGGGTGCCCTTTCCTTCACGACTTCACGTTGGAACATCATTTATGGTATTGGTTAATCAACTTATGGGCTGTCCTAGTCAAAGATCAATATCCTCGTCTAGTCGTCTAGCACATCACTTAAATTAGAGAGACTGCAATCACGTTAACAAGTGTTGGAATCTGCCATGATATGATGAAAACGACTTCTCATCACTTTCTAGAGTGTAACATTGTTCGTATTATATGGAGTCAAATTTTGGGGCGTTCGAGCTTATCTACTCCTATCCCCAAATTGCCTCAAAGTTCTCAAGCCGGTGCAATCCTAAATCATCACCAAGGTGGCCTAGTTGTTTGGTGCCCTGTTTCCTAGAGAAGGTCAAGGTTAAATATTTTTTTAAAGTAAACAACTTGGACTACTACAGAAATAAGAAATAATTGCTGATAGTCACAAAAATATCCAGTTAGACTACGTACATAAAGTGAAAAAAAAAAATTTCTTTCTATTTTTGGATAACTTAAACAACAAAAACCTCATACATTTGGACCGATTAATTAATCTTGTAATCATGTACTCTTCTTCTTCATATCCCTCTAATAATCCTTTGAAACCTTTTGGCATATTGCTTTTCGAAATAGAGAAACTCTCATTATTACACATGTTTTGTTTCATTACATATATAATTTTTAAATGGTATACTAGGATAGAATTGTCTCGTACAAGTTTGAGACGAGTGGATTAAAAATCCATTTCTTATTATGTAGTAATATCAATTCTGGTTGATACCTTTTCAACCAGTTTATTAATAAAATTCAGTAGATTAAAAAAAAAATTCCACCAGTTTTCTCTCCTAGTAGATGTTTATTAGGCCTGGCAAAATGGACGGGTCGGGCGGGTTTGGGTAACGGGTCAAAGCGGGTGCGGGTCAAAACGGGTGCGGGTCCAAGCGGGTCATTTTAGAAATGCGGGTCAAAGCGGGTCGGGTGCGGGTTGACCCACATTTTTTTTTATGTTTGTGAAATATTTTTTGTCTTATTTCTTGTGTCAAATAATTAATATTTAGCCAAGTAACAATAACGAATGTTTTAACATAGAAGTCTTTACATAAATGTGAGATATAAAATAAATAGATATCACAAACTCAAAAATATTGCATAGTTTTCAAAAATATTACATTATTATCCTTCAATATTATAAAACAATAAGTTAAAAATAAATAAATTATATTAGTATTATATATAAATATATTACCCGAGTGTTAAAAAGATAAAATGTAAAAGTTTATTCATATCCCTTTATAACTTTCCCTATATCCTCTATTTCTCTCTGTACGCAGAAAGAGAAAATGAAAACAAACATTTATACTCCATATCCCCACTTGTTACTTTTGAAATATATATAGATAGATATATATATATAGGAAAAGTTAAATTAGGACTCCTTATTTTAGGGACCATTAGGGACTCCTTCTCCGGCTAGACACAGCAGCCGTCGCTCCTTCTTCTCCGGCGAGACTGCGCCGCCAGCCACCACCTCCTTCTTCTCCGGCGAGACAACCACCGCCACCACCATCATCTCCGACCACCCCAACCACGGCGCCGGCGCCGACAGCAAGGGCTACGCCCGTACCGTATCAAACCGCCACCATCTCTTGGATCGCCGCCCATCAAATCCATACGATTCTCATATGCGTCCGGTGACAACCAGTTTAGAACGGATGAGGGCAACGCCCGTACCGTATCCACCCGAAAACGAACCTGATTCTCGCCGGAAAAGTCGCCGGAGATGTCGCCGGAAATGAAGATGGCCGGAGATGTCGCCGGAGATGATCAGTGGTGATTAGATCCGATGAAGATGGACGGTCTAGATGGTGTCCCTAATGGTCCCTAAAATAAGGAGTTCCTAATCTAACCCACCTATATATATAACACAACAAACCTTGTTGGATCTATAGCCGGAAGGAAGATCTAAAAGACAGTAGATTAATCATAACAGATATGTATACATGTATTTTAGTGTTATATGTTCATGAAAGGTTTTTCTCAGATTTTGAAATAGTGAAATATATCCAACCCGTTTGTGGTGGTAGTGTAGACCCGCTCGACCCGCAGGTAACAGATCTAAATTTAAGGGGTTGTATCTCAAACCCGTGGTCTTTTCTTTCCCTATACCCAAATAAACCCAACAAGTGATCAATTTTACCCAAATCGACCCGCTTTTCTTATTTTGGGTCTGGATTGCCAGGCCTAATGTTTATGATCGATTAATGGAAGTTACAAACTTACATAAAAAAAATAACTACTAAAAACGAGGCGTTGCCATAACAAGTAAAGGAGACTTCTTATGCAAAGTAATGCTATTTGTCTCACTCATGTCTAAATCCTTATTGTCTTTGATTCCATTTGGCAACTCCAGATTGAACTTGTATACAACATTAGCTAATGCAAGCTCGTACATAACCGCGGCAAACTGAATTCCAGGACACCCTCTTCGTCCAGATCCAAATGGAAGCAACTCATAGTGAAGCCCTTTATAGTCAATAGAGTTGTTCAAGAACCTTTCTGGCCTAAATTCCTCCGGTTCGTCCCATAACGTAGGGTCTCTTCCTATTGCCCAAGCATTGACTACCGTTTGTGTGCCAGCCGGAATGTCATAGCCCAATAGTTTGACATAATGCATCGATTCTCGAGGGATAAGTAGTGGGAGTGGCGGATACAAACGCAACGTCTCTTTGATGATGGCTTTAAGATAGGGCATTTTCTCCAAATCCTTTTCGGAGATCATAGATCTCCCTTGGGCTATTTCGGTTGCTTCTTGTTGTAGTTTTTTCATTACCCTTGGATGTCTTATTAGCTCGCTAAGTGACCAAATAAGACTTGCATATGTAGTATCGGTTCCAGCAGCAAATACATCCTACAAGAAATACAATCGTGAATGTTATGTGATTAACTGATTATGCTTCATGTCTACACCAAAGGCATATATGTAATCTTTAGTCATTTAACACAAAAGAGAGTGTAGATCACAAAACAAAAATTCGTTGTTCTTTGTTTTGAATCAGACTATATGTTATTTCTTCTTCTTTTTTTGTATTGGTTTGTTTTTTATTAGCATTTTTAAAAAAAAATAACTACTAAAAACGAGGCGTTGCCATAACAAGTAAAGGAGACTTCTTATGCAAAGTAATGCTATTTGTCTCACTCATGTCTAAATCCTTATTGTCTTTGATTCCATTTGGCAACTCCAGATTGAACTTGTATACAACATTAGCTAATGCAAGCTCGTACATAACCGCGGCAAACTGAATTCCAGGACACCCTCTTCGTCCAGATCCAAATGGAAGCAACTCATAGTGAAGCCCTTTATAGTCAATAGAGTTGTTCAAGAA
Organism: Erigeron breviscapus; assembly: GCA_034093135.1. Taxonomy (NCBI): domain Eukaryota; kingdom Viridiplantae; phylum Streptophyta; class Magnoliopsida; order Asterales; family Asteraceae; genus Erigeron; species Erigeron breviscapus. Next base: position 199,926,985 of record CM067167.1, on the reverse strand, counting down.
CCTTTCTGGCCTAAATTCCTCCGGTTCGTCCCATAACGTAGGGTCTCTTCCTATTGCCCAAGCATTGACTACCGTTTGTGTGCCAGCCGGAATGTCATAGCCCAATAGTTTGACATAATGCATCGATTCTCGAGGGATAAGTAGTGGGAGTGGCGGATACAAACGCAACGTCTCTTTGATGATGGCTTTAAGATAGGGCATTTTCTCCAAATCCTTTTCGGAGATCATAGATCTCCCTTGGGCTATTTCGGTTGCTTCTTGTTGTAGTTTTTTCATTACCCTTGGATGTCTTATTAGCTCGCTAAGTGACCAAATAAGACTTGCATATGTAGTATCGGTTCCAGCAGCAAATACATCCTACAAGAAATACAATCGTGAATGTTATGTGATTAACTGATTATGCTTCATGTCTACACCAAAGGCATATATGTAATCTTTAGTCATTTAACACAAAAGAGAGTGTAGATCACAAAACAAAAATTCGTTGTTCTTTGTTTTGAATCAGACTATATGTTATTTCTTCTTCTTTTTTTGTATTGGTTTGTTTTTTATTAGCATTTTTAAAAAAAATAATAAAAAAAAAAGTTAAAAAAAAAAAAAAAAAAAAAAAAAAAAAAAAAAAAAAAAAAAAAAAAAAAAAAAAAAAAAAAAAAAAAAAAAAAAAAAAAAAAAAAAAAAAAAAAAAAAAAAAAAAAAAAAAAAAAAAAAAAAAAAAAAAAAAAAAAAAAAAAAAAAAAAAAAAAAAAAAAAAAAAAAAAAAAAAAAAAAAAAAAAAAAAAAAAAAAAAAAAAAAAAAAAAAAAAAAAAAAAAAAAAAAAAAAAAAAAAAAAAAAAAAAAAAAAAAAAAAAAAAAAAAAAAAAAAAAAAAAAAAAAAAAAAAAAAAAAAAAAAAAAAAAAAAAAAAAAAAAAAAAAAAAAAAAAAAAAAAAAAAAAAAAAAAAAAAAAAAAAAAAAAAAAAAAAAAAAAAAAAAAAAAAAAAAAAAAAAAAAAAAAAAAAAAAAAAAAAAAAAAAAAAAAAAAAAAAAAAAAAAAAAAAAAAAAAAAAAAAAAAAAAAAAAAAAAAAAAAAAAAAAAAAAAAAAAAAAAAAAAAAAAAAAAAAAAAAAAAAAAAAAAAAAAAAAAAAAAAAAAAAAAAAAAAAAAAAAAAAAAAAAAAAAAAAAAAAAAAAAAAAAAAAAAAAAAAAAAAAAAAAAAAAAAAAAAAAAAAAAAAAAAAAAAAAAAAAAAAAAAAAAAAAAAAAAAAAAAAAAAAAAAAAAAAAAAAAAAAAAAAAAAAAAAAAAAAAAAAAAAAAAAAAAAAAAAAAAAAAAAAAAAAAAAAAAAAAAAAAAAAAAAAAAAAAAAAAAAAAAAAAAAAAAAAAAAAAAAAAAAAAAAAAAAAAAAAAAAAAAAAAAAAAAAAAAAAAAAAAAAAAAAAAAAAAAACTCTTGAATAAATACCTTAAGATCCAAATACGTGAAAGGAAAAGTATGACTTACAATGTAGTTTATCCGCTAGCTCAGAAATTTCGGGTCATCAACACTGCTTTCATAAAGATTAGACTTGTAGAAATTGATTTTTAACCCCAAAACAAGAAAGAAGACTCTCATAAGTCTAGTGATACACTCCACATTGGATTTAGATCAAGCAACAAATCGTCATGGTTTCATGTTACTGATCCTCTGTCTCAAATCGATCTGGAAATCACAAGGTTTTATTCGCGATAGAATTCTGAGCATGTTGATGTGATGATTTCTTCATTTCGTTGAGTTTGGTCGGCAGTTCGTTTTCCGGCGAGATTTTGAGTTTTCCGGCAAGTGTTGAATCTGAAATCTTTTGGTTAGGATTCGTGCGGAAATTAAGTTTGAGAAGTTTGGTGGTGGTTTCGTGGTCTAATTCGAAGAAACGAGTGAGATATCGGCATTTTAAGTTTTCCGGCGAATTTTCCGGCCACTCAGCAGGAGAAGATGAAGATGATGACAATATATAATGTAAATTTCAGTTTTCGTCCCTGAACTAGTCACCTTTTGCACTTTTAGTCCCTCACATGTTTTGCACGTGTGGGACTTAACGGCTGAAAATTAACGCCGTATGGTCAAAGGACGTCAATTGCAAAATTCTGCTAAATTTAAGGTCAAAATTGTAATTTTTAAACTTTAGGGACGAAAAGTGAAAAACGTGCCAAGTTTAGGGACGAAAAGTGTAATTTACTCTAACTTAAATAATACTCGATATAGATCATATATAAATAATAGAGACGATAATGTCTGCACGCTTCACGCGTAACAGATCTAGATGAAGACTGTTTTTCATAGTCAATACGAAGTTAATTACCTTATTTGATGTTTTTACCTTTTGCGGTAAAGTTCAGGATTTAATCTGTCACAATCCCATACATTATTTGGAGTAATGAACTCTAAAAAGTAAAAACTTTTGATATAAATAGCATAATTTAAAATTTTGTTCTAATTTAGGTAATATATAAGAAAAATACCAATATACATAGTTGTCGAATCGTAACTTTTGACTCGACTCGAAACATGATTTTTTGACTCGTGACTCGGAACGTGACTCGACTCGTAAGAGTCAGGACATTTTTAAGTACTACATAATATAGTATAATTATATATATGTAACGTCTTTAGAAGCAAAATATAAGTTTGTTATCTTAATAAATTTACCAAAATATTACATATTCAATAGTTTTGAGACATAAACTTACAATTTATCTCCAAATTCGAATAAAATGATCAAAACTACATAGATAACACACAAAATAATGTAGCAAATTAAGTATAATATATAATATATAACCATAGTATCAAACTACAATAATTATAAGTTTGCGACTCGTGACTCGGTCCAAGTTCATACAGCGACTCGTAAGAGTCTGGACAAAAACGAGTCACCTAACGAGTCGACTCGTTTTTGGTGTAAATCGACTCGATTCGTAAGAGTCAGCTCGTGACTCGTAAGAGTTTAACAACTATGCCAATATATACAATGTACTTCAATTCCAAATTTGTTATAGTATGAATTGAACAAAAAATGTTATGTAATCTACAAATTTATTAAAGCTTTAATTTAAAGCTTTTAGCAAGTCTAGCAAGTCTTTAATTAATGAACTAAGCTAACAAAGAATTTGGTGTTTAGTTAATGGATACATAAAGTAATGACTTAATTTCATTCCCGTCAATATTGTTTGTTTTATGATAATGGGATTGGAAATCTAGGTACGTTAGGCAAATTTTAAACCTTTCAAAGGTGGCGAGTTAGAAAACCCATTCTCATTTCACTTAAAATCTAAATATGCCCATAATAATTCCAAAGTTTAAAACCAAACAAATTAATTATGGTATTGTTTAAATCTGTAGCCAGGTATCCAATTAACCAACATCTTCTTCACCTTTTAAATCATAGATTAAGACAGAAATTTGCCCCAACATATTATGCTAATAAAGCTTCATATATATTCTACACAATTTAATGTACGTGTCATAATATAAAGATGTTTATTTGGTAAGGTATCGTGGTAACTCGAATGTTTAGTTCCATAATATATAAGTATACAAGCCTAATTATAAATTTATTTATAATGAAAAAAGAGGGAGAGAAATGTTACCAAAATGATAGCTTTAATGATGTCTCTTTCAAGTGTAAAGCCAAGTGCATCATCTCTTTGTACATCCAATAAAATATCAACCAAATCCTCATCTTTATCACTTTGACCATCATCCATCCTTTGTCTCTTATGTTCATGATCTTTAACAACACTTTCAAGAAATGCATCAAAATCTTTGGCAACTCCATTTGCTTTATCATCTAAACCACTCAACCTATCAATCCAAGACAACCAAGGAATATAATTTCCAATGCATATAAGACCAAGCACATGCACAAACCTTTCTAATAAATCTGTGAACTTTAGCTCACTATATGTCCTTCCTAGTGACACCTTACAAACAATATTGTTTATAAGCCAAAAACTTAATTCACTTATATCTAATATAGAATCACAACTTTTTTCCATTTTTTCTAGCATAAGACTCATTTCTTCTTCTCTTATATGTGGGAATGATTGGACCCTTGTACTATTTAATAAATGGATTACTGCCATCCCTTTTATTTGTCTCCAATGTTCCCCATAAGGAGAAAATGTTATGTCATTTGACCCATATATAATGGTGTCAACAGTTTTTAGTTTGGGCCGACTAGCGAATTTTAAATCATGAGTTTTCATAATTTCTTTGGCTGCTTTGGCGGATGAGGCTATAAGAACGGGTACACTGCCAAAGTGCATGAACATGAGTGGACCATGTTTTTTTGACAAGGCCCGAAGAGATCGGTGTGGGCTTGAGCCCAATTGGTGAAGGTTTCCAATAATTGGAAGTTTTGGGGGAGATGGTGGCAAGTTTTTCTTGGTTTTTTTATGAAATGAGATCAATTTGAAACTGATAAGTATTGTTAGAATGATGAGTGAAAAGAAAGTAAAGAAATAGGTTTTTGTGAAGGAAAACATTGTCTCCTGTTTTTTTAGCTACAAAGATCTACCAGGATATATGTGTTGCTATGTCTTATCGAATGGCTATATATTAATGCCTTGTGGAATGGTTATATATATATATATAAGCATATATATATATATATATATATATATATATATATATATATATATATATATATATATATATATATATATATATATATATATATATATATATATATATATATATATATATATATATATATATATATATATATATATATATATATATATATATATATATATATATATATATATATATATATATATATATATATATATATATATATATATATATATATATATATATATATATATATATATATATATATATATATATATATATATATATATATATATATATATATATATATATATATATATATATATATATATATATATATATATATATATATATATATATATATATATATATATATATATATATATATATATATATATATATATATATATATATATATATATATATATATATATATATATATATATATATATATATATATATATATATATATATATATATATATATATATATATATATATATATATATATATATATATATATATATATATATATATATATATATATATATATATATATATATATATATATATATATATATATATATATATATATATATATATATATATATATATATATATATATATATATATATATATATATATATATATATATATATATATATATATATATATATATATATATATATATATATATATATATATATATATATATATATATATATATATATATATATATATATATATATATATATATATATATATATATATATATATATATATATATATATATATATATATATATATATATATATATATATATATATATATATATATATATATATATATATATATATATATATATATATATATATATATATATATATATATATATATATATATATATATATATATATATATATATATATATATATATATATATATATATATATATATATATATATATATATATATATATATATATATATATTTATATATATATATATATATATATATATATATACACACGCACACACATACTCGTATATATATATGTATATATATATATATATATATATATATATATATATATATATATATATAAGCATATATATAGGGTGTTGACAATTTGGGTTGTGCGTATTATATGTGGTATGTATATCTATATGCCCATAATAAGTTAGCTTTTTATGTGTGGTAGAGAAGCATTTGTCGCCACAACATAAGCATAAAGAGTGCCCGGTTACACAAGCAATCTAATGCAACATTATTTATTGCATCAATACTCCATAATCTCTTATCTCAAAGTTTTTCTTTATTGTAAAAGATTGTAGTCTAGCAATAATTCAATTTACTATAATCTATAGATTTTTTAGTCTAGGTCAATATGTATTTAGTCCTTCCACTTGCAGTGGTTGGACACAAGACAAAAGTCTTCCTGTGATGGAACGGACGCAAATTCGAATCGGAGGAAGCAAGAGTTTCACTCTTAATTGATGTCGTACCTTCGGATGGTCAGTTAGGAGGTTTTTCCTCTTATGAGGTATTGGAAGGTGAAAATGTATGTAAAAATAACTTATGTTAGAGTCTTCACTGCGATGATTAGTTCACACCTTTCAAAAAAACCATATATATATATAATATGTGTGTATCGATCTAGGAAAATGACATGTTTAAAAAATACAAGCAAAAGATCACATCGAAATTTAAAATGAAACACAGCTATAAAATAATTGTCATGATCTCATGCCACCCACTCCTGAGAAGCAAGTCAACGAGGCATCGCATTTAATAATATAGTTGAACTTGAAAACCTTGACAAGCCCTTTTGTTTTGATTATCAACTGCGTGGATTTGTTACGAAGAAAAACCACGTTAATTAAGGACTTGTGGTTAACACACAAATATCCGTTAATCCGTTATATTTGTGATGATTTACAAAATACATTTACCCAAATAATGAAAAAAAAAATTTGAACATGAATAGGAGGCAATATTATTCACAAAAGACAACCCCTAGCAAAGAGCTAGAGAGAAGTCACACCAAAATATTGCATACAAAGTATATCGACACCATTAACAAGCCAACTATTTCAATCAATAGAATCTACCTTAGCTCTATGTTTTAACCACAAGTATGATATTTCCTTTATTTTGCTTAACATCGTTGTATTCGAGACCATATAGTAGTTAAAAACTTTCTTATTCCTCCTTTTCCATATTGCCCAAATATTGCACACCTCCAACAATGCTTTGCAACTCCATGACAGAACTACATGATTCCATGGCTTTTAATCTTGTCCATTGCCCGAGATCACCGATTCACAAGCGAATAAAGCATGGTTAACTGATTCTGGTAAAATAATGAATGAACGGTAGGATTTGGTAGGATTTATGAGCAAGGTACAACACATAACTATATGGCTAAATTCATGTAAATCTTCGGGGTCACACACATATACACCTATACGTCATTTATCAAGAATTAAAGTATAGTTAGACTTAAACTAATTGGACTTGACTTGATAAATATTTGATGGACTCAAATAATGAATTAAGGCCGGTGCCAACCCCCCATCTTGGACCTCTTCCTCAAACTCTTCCTCTCTTCCAAGGTTAGCAGCGGCTCTTCCTCAAACTCATCCTTCCTCTCCCTTCCCCCCATCGCCGAGTGAGGAAGAGAGAAAAGCAACTTGTGTGGGTCCGATTTTCACTTCCTAATAAAAAAAAACTTTTTGGTTTAAATAATATTTTTTGGTGAGGAAGAGATGAGGAAGAAGTGAGGAAAAGGTAAGGTTGGTAGTGAGTGAGGAAGAGGTGATTTAGGAGAGAAAAGCTGATGTAAGGAAGAGGTGAGGATGAGGCTAGGGTTGACATAGGCTTAACTAGTTTAATTATTTAAGTCCACTAATATTTGGCCCAACCCAAAGTTTAAGCCCAAAACCTTACATGTAGTTATGTAATTTTCTAGGTTAAATGATAATTAGCTAATAATTAAATCACCTAATAATATAAAAGAAAAAAAGAGGAAGTCTTATTTGAAGACTTTTGTTGCCGTCGACCAAAAGGAAAAAAAACCACAAGTTTTTTCTTTTTCTTTTTGGTTTGGGACCGTCCCACATCAACAATGAACAACAAGATTTTGTTTCATTTTGATACTTGAAGACTATTTGACGTTGTTTGAAGCGTAGTGTGGACTATCAAAGAGACAATCACATATTGATTGTTGGTTCTCTTTTCTCTTCATTGATCAACAAAGAAGGTAGTTTTCATCTTATCTTTGTTTTACTTTTCATTTGATCATATAACGCAATATGATCCGAATTTGGTCATTGTCTTTCTTTTACACGCTTCCGTTGTTTGATCTTATATTATATGCATGCTTCATATTATATTTGTTGTCAAAATATATTTATAAAATCTATAATCACAATCAGTGCTTCAATAATCCATAATCACCAACAGTGTCTTTTTATGCATTTATGTTAATTAATTAGGTTAAATATTAATTAACTAACCTTATAACTAATTAACTAAATATATAAAGAAACAAAAAAACAAAGTGTTTGACACACTTTGATGAGCCGTCGAAGTCTTCAAAGAAAAAAACAAATTTTTCTTGGCCGTAGCACATCAAGAACAAAAGGGGAGTTCATTTGTGCTTTCATACCACAATTAGTGATTATGGAATTTATAATATATTTTAACAACAAATATAATATGAAGCATGCATATAAATATAAGATCAAACAACGGAAACGTGTAAAAGATAAAACAATCACCAAAGCCGGATCCATATGCATTATATGATTAAAAGAAAAGTAAAACAAAGATGAGATGCAAACTACCTTCTTTGTTGATTAATGAAGAAAAAAGAAAACCAACAATCAATATGTGATTGTCTATTTGGTAGCCACACTATACTTCAAACAAAGTCAAATAGATGTTAATCTTCAATTATCAAAATGAAACAAAATCTTATTATTTCTATTTGATGTGGCACGGTCCCAAACCAAAAAGAAAAAGAAAAAACTTGTGGTTTTTTTTCCTTTTGGTCGACGGCAACAAAAGTCTTCAAATAAGACTTCCTCTTTTTTTCTTTTATATTACTAGGTGATTTGATTGTTAGACTAATTATCATTTAACCTAAATAATAAACATAACCACATAAAAGGCTTTGGGCTTAAATTTCGGGTTGGGCCAAATATTTAATAGACTTAAATAATTAAACTAGTTAATTTACTTAAGTCAAGTCCAATTAGTTTAAGTCTAACCATGATTTAATTCTTGATAAATGACATCTAGGTGTATATGTGTGTGACCCCGAAGGCTCACGAGAATTTAGCCACATAGTTATGTGTTGTACCTTGCTCATAAATCCTACATGAACAACAACAAAAAAGTTATATGTAATATTACGAATTATAATAGATACGAGTGTTTCATAATTTGGTACTATATAAGTTATAGCCAAGAACAAGAGTATACGTTAGTAAAAAAAGAAGAAGCTGGATATCGGGTTTCCTTTGCCAGGAGTCTAGGACTTCTCCTTCGTTTTTACTATGGTTCGACACTACTTAATTTCTTTCCACAACAGTGTTGGTAATTGTTCGAACGGACCTGATTATTGCTACCACCGAATTCAAACTCGCTTCAAAGAGGCCTTCACCAAAGTGATTTTTTTTTCTGTTTTCTTTTCGACTCTTGCCAATGGAAGCACTCAATGTTGTCTTTAATAATGCCAAAAGCCAAAATCTTTTTTATGGCACGTATACTCGTATAGTACCAACATTGACAAAAATCATGTAAAAATCTCCCACTTCCAAAGGCTGCAATTTGCCTCGTGATCATCTAATCATCGTGGACTGGCCACTCTCTAATTTTAAGACATTTTTAATGTCAAAGTTGAACTTCGCGAAATCTAAATTGGCCTCCATAGTCCATAGTCCATCCTCTCTTGTCAAACTCCTACTCTAGCTCCCTTGCAACTACCTCAACCTCCCAATCGGTCTCAGAGAGTGATAGGTTGGGGTGATAGGTCATAGGAGGTGATAGGTCATAGAGAGGTGATAGGTCATAGGAGGTGATAGGTCATAGGAGGTGATAGGTCATAGAGGTGATAGTCATAGGAGGTGATAGGTCATAGGAGGTGATAGGTCATAGGAGGTGATAGGTCATAGGAGGTGATAGGTCATAGGAGGTGATAGGTCATAGGAGGTGATAGGTCATAGGAGGTGATAGGTCATAGGAGGTGATAGGTCATAGGAGGTGATAGGTCATAGGAGGTGATAGGTCATAGGAGGTGATAGGTCATAGGAGGTGATAGGTCATAGGAGGTGATAGGTCATAGGAGGTGATAGGTCATAGGAGGTGATAGGTCATAGGAGGTGATAGGTCATAGGAGGTGATAGGTCATAGGAGGTGATAGGTCATAGGAGGTGATAGGTCATAGGAGGTGATAGGTCATAGGAGGTGATAGGTCATAGGAGGTGATAGGTCATAGGAGGTGATAGGTCATAGGAGGTGATAGGTCATAGGAGGTGATAGGTCATAGGAGGTGATAGGTCATAGGAGTGTGATAGGTCATAGGAGGTGATAGGTCATAGAGGGTGATAGGTCATAGAGGTGATAGGTCATAGGAGGTGATAGGTCATAGAGAGTGTGATAGGTTAGGAGGTGATAGGTCATAGGAGGTGATAGGTCATAGAGAGTGTGATAGGTCATAGGAGGTGATAGGTCATAGGAGGTGATAGGTCATAGAGAGTGTGATAGGTCATAGGAGGTGATAGGTCATAGGAGGTGATAGGTCATAGAGAGGTGATAGGTCATAGGAGGTGATAGGTCATAGGAGGTGATAGGTCATAGAGAGGTGATAGGTCATAGGAGGTGATAGGTCATAGGAGGTGATAGGTCATAGAGAGGTGATAGGTCATAGGAGGTGATAGGTCATAGGAGGTGATAGGTCATAGAGAGGTGATAGGTCATAGGAGGTGATAGGTCATAGGAGGTGATAGGTCATAGAGGGTGATAGGTCATAGGAGGTGATAGGTCATAGGAGGTGATAGGTCATAGGAGGTGATAGGTCATAGGAGGTGATAGGTCATAGGAGGTGATAGGTCATAGGAGGTGATAGGTCATAGGAGGTGATAGGTCATAGGAGGTGATAGGTCATAGGAGGTGATAGGTCATAGGAGGTGATAGGTCATAGGAGGTGATAGGTCATAGGAGGTGATAGGTCATAGGAGGTGATAGGTCATAGGAGGTGATAGGTCATAGGAGTGTGATAGGTCATAGGAGGTGATAGGTCATAGGGGTGATAGGTCATAGGAGGTGATAGGTCATAGGAGGTGATAGGTCATAGGAGGTGATAGGTCATAGGAGGTGATAGGTCATAGGAGGTGATAGGTCATAGGAGGTGATAGGTCATAGGAGGTGATAGGTCATAGGAGGTGATAGGTCATAGGAGGTGATAGGTCATAGGAGGTGATAGGTCATAGGAGGTGATAGGTCATAGGAGGTGATAGGTCATAGGAGGTGATAGGTCATAGGAGGTGATAGGTCATAGGAGGTGATAGGTCATAGGAGGTGATAGGTCATAGGAGGTGATAGGTCATAGGAGGTGATAGGTCATAGGAGGTGATAGGTCATAGGAGGTGATAGGTCATAGGAGGTGATAGGTCATAGGAGGTGATAGGTCATAGGAGGTGATAGGTCATAGGAGGTGATAGGTCATAGGAGGTGATAGGTCATAGAGGTGATAGGTCATAGAGGTGATAGGTCGGAGGTGATAGGTCATAGGGGGTGATAGGTCATAGAGTGTGATAGGTCATAGGAGTTGATAGGTCATAGGAGTGTGATAGGTCATAGAGTGTGATAGGTCATAGAAGTGTGATAGGTCATAGAGGTGATAGCTTATAGGGGTGATAGGTCATACGAGAGAAAGTACCCGCTGATGGTGGGGGTGATAGGTCATAGGAGGTGATAGGTCATAGAGTGTGATAGTACATAGGAGGTGATAGGTCATAGAGTGTGATAGTACATAGGAGGTGATAGGTCATACGAGAGAAAGTACCGCTGGGTGGGGGTGATAGGTCATAGGAGGTGATAGGTCATAGAGTGTGGTAGGTCATAGGAGGTGATAGGTCATAGGCGGTGATAGGTCATAGGGTGTGATAGGTCATAGAGGTGATAGGTCATAGGAGGTGATAGGTCATAGAGTGTGATAGTCATAGGAGGTGATAGGTCATAGAGGTGATAGGTCATAGGAGGTGATAGGTATAGGAGGTGATAGGTCATAGAGAGTGTGATAGGTCATAGGAGGTGATAGGTCATAGGAGGTGATAGGTTATAGAGTGTGATAGGTCATAGGAGGTGATAGGTCATAGGGTGTGATAGCCAAATGCCTTAGCCGTACGGGCTCCGTCATCGGATTTCAAAATTCGTCGAAAGTATATCAAATGACATCTATAATGAAAGAGCATGAAATTTTAAGAACACCCATATAATTTTTATAATTTATCGATGTACGATTTTTGAGATAAAAGATTTTGAATGAATTAGAGGAATAAAATGATTTATGGAGGAGAGAGAAAAAATAAGTGGTTGAGATTTGAGGAGAGAGATGAAAATGAAAGTTGAAAGTTGAAAGTTGTTGATTGATTGGTGAATTGAATTGATTGATGTGACATGTTTAAATTGTTGAAGTTGAAAGTTGAAACCTCATTTGCTTTATAATATAGTATAGATAAGCGCAAAAATAATTAAGAGCCCAATATCCGTTGAACTTCTTAGTACTATCAGTATCAATGTTTTATAAGAGTATGAAAAAAAAAAATTGCACTCTAATGCCCCTATATGTAACAAAATGAAACTGTCTTCAATTTATTCCATGAGTTGCTACAAAATAAGGCCGAAAATTATAATCGTAGCAAATGACAAACAACTACAACACGCGAGGAGTGGCTACAAGTAGTAAAGGTGACTTCCTGTGAGTCGTAAGCCCGGTGATCTCTGTCATATCTAACTCTTCCCCTCGTTTTCCATTCGGTAATGACAAATCATATTTATACACTAAATTTGCTATAGCAAGCTCATTAACCGCTATAGCAAATTGAATCCCCGGACACCCTCTTCTGCCAGAACCAAACGAAATAAACTGATAATGGAACCCTTTATAGTCAATTGAACTGTTCAAAAACCTTTCGGGTTTAAACTCATCTGGATCTTTCCGTTGTGATGGATCTCTTCCTAGCGCCCGAGCGTTAATAACCACTCGTGTGCCTGCTGGAACGTCATACCCCATAAGTTTGACATCTTTGAGGGATTCTCTTTGAACAAGTAATGGGAGTGGAATATGGATCCTTAGGGTCTCTTTGATTACAGCCTTTAGGTACTTCATTTTGTCTAAATCCTCCTCAATAATCATGGGTCTCCCATTTGCTATTTCTGTTACTTCTTGTTGTAGTTTTTTCATTATTTGTGGATGTTTTACTAGCTCATTTACTGCCCACTTGTTAAAATTAACAACCTTAATCATCTTAAAATTATATTATCACTTACCCACTTTCTAGTAAATGCAGGTTATGATGATAAAGGCAAGTTGGTAAAAGTTATGGACTGCTTTGGAACTCTAGGAGTATTTGGACCAGTTTTGTCAAGTGAAGAAAGAAGAGGGGCAGAAGTGAAGACGGGCATACTTGAAGAGTATATAAACCTAATTAGGGTTTCGGCTGCTTATCTTAGATCAATTATTTTTCACACACTTATATTGTTTTTCTCTCATATTATTCGATTATATTTTCTGTATAATTTGATCTTCTAGATCAAATCGGTTCTTGTAATTTCCGTTATCAATCTTAAACTTATTGTTTAAGATTTTTGATCATTCTTGTAAACAACATTATAACAAACAATAATAATAATAATAATCGAGTCAACTGTCTAATTAGAAGGTTGTTTGATTTCGTTTATGGTATCAGAGCCAGGTTATCTCTGATCGGGGTATTTTCTGGTGTTGTGGTTTCAGATTTAGGGCGGATTTCATCTCGAAACCCTAGATCTAAGAAACCCTAATTTTTAGGGTTTTTATTTGGTTCGATCGTTGATATTCCGCTGCTTATTCAGATCCTAGATTTATTTCTTGACTAAGTGAATCAAGAATAGATCTAGGGTTCCTTATCCATCTGCCTAAAGCATTGTATTGCTAATCTCTTCTCTTCTTATATTTTTAATTGATTTTTTAATAATTTTTTTTTTATTTTATTCTCATAAAAACGAGTGTGTTATCCTTGACCGGCCTTCTTGAGAGGCTTGGAATCCTGTCACTGGCACATTCGTGAGGATAAAATACTTTTTCAAAAATCTATTAAGTTTTTTATATTTTTCTGAATTGTTTGTTCTTAATATTGGTTGAATATTTGTGTTTATTGTGTCTATTTGTCTAAGTGTGTGATATTCTTGATATTACTTGATATTATTTGAATATTTGTGTTGATTGATTCTATTTGATTCTTGATATTACTTATTTTGTGGTTAGCTGAATACTATTTGTTGAATTTGTGTTTAAAATTGCTGTTTAAAAATGGTGAATACTCCACCTGCTTCTGTTCATACTGGTAATACACCTCCTGCTTCTGTTCATAATGAAAAGTCTGAATCTGAGTCTGATTTTGAGAATAATTTTGGTGAAACTAAAATCAGTAAGCTAGATTTTGGAAATCCTCTATATTTGCATGCTAGTGATATTACTAATGCTCCACTTATTAGTCTAAAATTAAAAGGAACTGACAATTATAATGTGTGGAGTTGTGCAATGTTGTTAGCATTAGAAACTAAAAATAAAGAAGGATTTATTGATGGAACTTGTTTGAAACTAACTGGTAATGATTCTTTAGCACAATAGTGGGATAGATGTAATGCAGTAGTACTTTCTTGGATTTTAAACTGTGTATCTGAAGAACTCTATCTAGGGCAAATCTTTACTAAAAGTGCTACTGTTGTTTGGAATGAACTAAAAGAAACTTATGATAAGGTTGATGGTGTTGTTATATTTAATCTACATAATAAGATAAATTCTTTGAGTCAAAATGGAACTACATTATCTGAATATTATCATAAGCTTAATAATTTGTGGAAACAGTTTGATGCTTTGATAAAACTTCCTACTTGTGTGTGTCATGCTGCTAAGGATTTTCAAGAACATAACCACTTGATAAAGTTAATGCAATTTCTTATGGGCTTAGATAAGTCTTATAATTCTATCAGAAGTCAAATTCTTACAAATGATCCTTTACCTTTTGTGAAAAGTGCTTATGCTTTGTTGTCAAGAGAAGAGTCACATAGAAATACTTCTGTTAATTCTGTTAGAAATAAACCTACTTCTAATGTTTTTGCTTCAAAATTTATGGATAATAAAAAGAGGTTTAATGGTAACAATAATTTCAATAGAGGTCATAATACTAGTTTGAACTGTACTCATTGTAAAGGTGTAGGACATACAATAGATAGATGTTTTGAGTTAGTTGGTTATCCACCTGGTTATAAGAAAAAATCTAATTTTCAAGGGTCACAACATTCTCAAAGAAATATTTATAATAACAATGATGTTTCTGATAAGTGTGTTCCTGCTATTGATAAATCAAATGCTATTTCTTCTACTCCTCTTTTTCTTTCTAGTGAACAGCTGACAAAGCTTATGAATCTTTTGAGTGATAAACCTGAGGTTTCTGGAAATCATGCCAATATGGCAGGTATTTTTTATAATGCTAATACATTTTTTAACCAAAACTTTGATAAATTTTTTTGTGCCAATAATGATAACTCAAAAGTAAAACACACTGGGTGGATTTCTGATTCTGGTGCAAACCAGCATATGACCTTTTGTTCAGATAAAATTGAAAATGGTATTGATGTATCTGATCTTAATCTTACTGTTGGTCATCCAAATGGAATTGTTGCTAAAATTGTTAAAATTGGAAATCTTAGATTAAATAATATGGTTACTTTGTTTGATGTTCTTGTCATTCCTGAATATTGTGTTAATCTTTTAAGCATACATAAGTTAGCCAAAGATAGTAAAAGATTCATTGGTTTTGATGAGAATAAGTGTTACATTTATGATTTGAAAACAAGAACCACTCTTTGGACTGGTAGTCAGCGAGGTGGTCTATATGTTGTGGATGATCATGTTACTTGTCAAGGTGTGTCTAATAATAGTAATTTTACTTGTTATGTATCTCAATCTCTTTGGCATAGTAGGTTAGGTCATCCAGCTGATCAAGTCTTAACTGTTCTTAAAGATAAAATTAAGATTGAAATCAACCCTGAAACTGTACCTTGTGACATCTGGCATAAGGCAAAGCAGACCAGGGAACCTTTCCCTTTAAGTGATCATAATTCTAAAAGTTTGGGTAATTTAGTTCATATGAATTTGTGGGGTCCATATAGAATAAGAAGTGAAGGTTTTAGATTTTTCTTAACCATTGTGGATGATTTTACTAGAGCTGTTTGAACTTATCTTATAAAGTCAAAAAATGAAGTTTTTCATAAAATAAAAGAGTATACTTTACTTTTGGAAAACCAGTTTGATAAAAAAGTTAAAGTTATAAGAACTGACAATGAAACTGAGTTTATAAATGCAAATATGAAGCAATTTTGTATTGATAAAGGTATTTTTCATCAAACCATAATTGCATACACTCCACAACAAAATGGAGTGGTTGAAAGGAAACATAGGCACCTACTTAATGTTGCAAGGTCCCTTATGTTTCAGGGGGGATTACCTCTTAATATGTGGGTTGATTGATTGTATTCTTACTGCAACTTATTTGATTAACATGCTTCCTTCTTCTATGCTAAATGGTTGTTATCCTTACTATATGATTTATAAAGTTGATCCTTCTCTTTTTCACTTAAGGTCATTTGGTTGTCTTTGTTATGCTACTATTCTTAATAACTTTGATAAATTTAGTAACAAAGCTGAAAAATGTGTGTTTATAGGCTATGCTAATGCCAAAAAGGGTTATAAACTTTATAGTTTAGATTCAAAAAGTGTGTTTTATTCCAGAGATGTTAAGTTTTATGAAACGGTGTTTCCTTTTAAAATAAAAAGTTTAGAAAAGATGTTTTTAATGCAACTGAGCATAGTTTTATAAATCATTTGAATATTTTTGACACTTGGTTTTCTGATAATAACAATGACAATGATAATAATAATGACCATCCTCCCAATGATGAAGAGAAGGACAAGATCATAAGTGATGGCAAAGGTTCTAACTTGTCTGGCACTCCAAGAAATCATCCTAATTCTACCACAGATCATGAATTTGACAATTCTAATCTGTTTGGCAGTAACAGAGATGATAATTCTGGGACAACCACAAGGCATGAGCCAAATGCAACACTTGTTGATGATAATAACAACTCTGAGGGAATGATGCTAATATCTTTGATGAGATGTAATGCAAGAAAAAGTGAATCAAATTGCAAATACAAGGAAGTCAGAAAGAACTTCTAAATTTCCTAAACACTTTAAAGATTTTGTTGTGGGAAATGTCAAATACAATATAGATAAACTTGTAAGTTACTCAAATTTGAGTACTGAAAACTTCTGTTTTATTTCTAACTTGAATAAAAGTGTTGAACCAAAAAACTTTTATGAAGCTTCCAAAGACCTAAATTGGATACAAGCAATGAATAATGAAATGGAGGCTTTACATAGAAATAATACTTGGGAAATTGTTGATCTTCCTGAGGGAAGAGAGCCTATAGGTTGTAAATGGATTTTCAAAATTAAGTATAAGGCTAGTGGTGAAATAGAGAGGTATAAAGCTAGACTTGTAGCTAAAGGCTATAGTCAAAGGGAAGGTTTGGACTATGATGAGACTTTTTCACCTGTTGTTAAAATGGTTAATGTTAGATGTTTACTGTCTATTGTTGTTCATTATGATTGGCCTTTATTTCAATTAGACATCAATAATGTCTTTCTTTATGGTGATCTTCATGAAGATGTCTATATGTGTTTACCTGAAGGTTATTATGATACTAACTGTAATAAAGTGTGCAAGTTGATTAAGTCTTTATATGGTCTAAAACAAGCACCTAGACAATGGAATGAGAAACTTAATCATTTTTTATGTGAATATGGTTTTGTGCAGAGTAAAAGTGATTATTCTTTATATATGTACAATAAAGATTATGTATTTCTTGCCTTATTAGTTTATGTGGATGACATTGTACTTACTGGCAACAATGTGAATGAAATTGAAAAGGTTAAGAAGTTTTTACAAACGAAGTTTTTAATCAAAGACTTAGGAAAACTCAAATACTTTCTTGGAATTGAAGTTTTGTATAATACTAAAGGTATTTGTTTGTCTCAAATAAAGTATTGTATGAAATTATTACATGAGTTTGGATTACTTTGATTTAAACCAATGAAAACTCCAATGGAGGTGAATTATACTATTTCTAGAACTTCTGAAAAGATATTTCTGAATAATATATATGTCTATCAAAAGCTCATTGGAAAGTTGACTTATCTTACACTGACAAGACCAGATATTAGTTATTCTGTTCATGCATTGAGCCAGTTTATGCATGCTCCTACTGAAGAACATCTAAGGTTAGCTTTCAGGGTATTGAGATATTTAAAAACCTCCCCAGGTAAGGGTATTGAATTTGTTAAAAATGAAAAGTTAGAGCTATGTGCTTATGTAGACTCTGACTGGGGTAGATGTTTGAATACAAGAAGGTCTGTTACTGGTTTTGCAATTTATCTTGGGGGATCTCTTATATCCTGGAAAAGTAAAAAGCAACAAACTGTTGCCAGGTCTTCTGCTGAAGCAGAATATAGGGCCTTGGCATCAGTTACATGTGAAGTCCTTTGGATCACTCATTTGTTACATGACTTAAAAGTTGTTAATATACTCCCTATAAACATTTTTTTGTGATAATAAGTCTGCTATCCAGATTGCTGGAAATCCAGTTTTTCATGAAGGAACAAAGCATTTGGAAATAGATTTGCATCTTGTAAGAGAAAAAATCAATGCAGGGTTGATTAAAGTCATTAAACTTGATTCAAAGGAGAATGTTGCTGACATTTTTACAAAAAGCTTGAATTTTAGTCAGCACACTCTTTTAAGTTTAAATTTGGGTCTTAAAGATCTGTTCAGTATTAAGGTTGTGGGGTATGTTAAAATTAACAACCTTAATCATCTTAAAAATATATTATCACTTACACACTTTCTAGTAAATGCAGGTTATGGTGATAAAAGGCAAGTTGGTAAAAGTTATGGACTGCTTTGGAACTCTAGGAGTATTTGGACCAGTTTTGTCAAGTGAA
Source organism: Erigeron breviscapus (assembly GCA_034093135.1). Classification (NCBI taxonomy): domain Eukaryota; kingdom Viridiplantae; phylum Streptophyta; class Magnoliopsida; order Asterales; family Asteraceae; genus Erigeron; species Erigeron breviscapus. The sequence goes on along the minus strand of CM067167.1, from coordinate 199,908,063 downwards.
GAAAGAAGAGAGGGCAGAAGTGAAGACGGGCATACTTGAAGAGTATAAAAACCCAATTAGGGTTTTGGCTGCTTATCTTAGAATAATTTTATTCACACACTTATATTGTTTTTCTCTCATATTATTCGATTATATTTTCTGTATAATTTGATCTTCTAGATCAAATCGGTTCTTGTAATTTCTGTTATCAATCTTAAACTTATTGTTTAAGATTGTTGATCATTCTTGTAAACAACATTATAACAAACAATAATAATAATAATAATCGAGCCGGCTGTTTAATTAGAAGGTTTGATTTCGTTTACCACTCTATATTTGTGGATGTTGTATCCGTTCCAGTAGCGAATACATCTTACAAAATATACAAGTTTTTAAGGTTATTTGTTGGATTCAAAAACAAAACTAAATATGCTCATTATGCTTGAGCAAATATATGGTAGGCTAAGTACTAGTAGTAACAAAAGTTGTTTGTTTGGGGGGCCAAATTCAATGAATATGCAAAATGCAAGTCTTTTAATCTATATAAACATTCATGTTCTGTATAAAATGTATATAAACACGAAAACTTTGGGGGACAGGTCCCTTGCCCCTTCATAGTTCCGTCTATGGCCTAAGGGGGGTTGGATATATTCTTACCAATATGACAGCTTTAATTGTGTCTCTATCCACCACAAAGTTGCCTGCTTTTTCTCTTTGAACATCAAGCAAAATATCTACTAAATCTTGGTCTTCATATTCATCAATTCCATGACCACCAACATTCTGGGTCATAGTGTTTTTATTGATATGTTCTTCAAGAACACCCTCAAGAAGCTCATCAAATTCTTTCGCGACTTCATTTGTCATTCGTTGTAAACCATTAAAATGATCCAACCATGACAACCATGGAATATAACTCCCTGCACTAAGAACCCCCAAAATATCCATTAGCATATAGCAGATGTAATAGCAGATGTTACAGAAGGTAACCCAGAAAATAGCAGATGTTACAGAAGGTAACCCAGAAAGTGGTTCATCATTAGATGAGGTCCCAATTAATTATATGATAAAAAACGGAATATCGAGAGATATACATCTAAATTATTTCACTATTAAATAAAATATATATTATCGTAATGTTTGTCTGTAACAGAATACATTGACATGGACGACCCAACTTATATTTGTAACTCATGTCATAAGCCCCGTGTCCAATAGTCTAAAATCTAGTTACACCTAAACCATATAATATAAGTTTCTTTTGTAAATGGTGATCTTCAATAGGCGTTAATTAATTACTTTTTTTTGTAAAGTTAGTTTCGATTCAGACGTGCTGGAGGCAATTTTAACCAGCGAATTGCTGGACCTCCAACAATATTTAGTTATTTATTGATCATGGAAACTAAATGTCTATGAAGTAAAAAATAATAAATGAATAATAATAATAATAATAATAATAATAATAATAATAATAATAATAATAATAATAATAATAATAATAATAATAATAATAATAATAATAATAATAATAATAATAATAATAATAATAATAATAATAATAATAATAATAATAATAATAATAATAATAATAATAATAATAATAATAATAATAATAATAATAATAATAATAATAATAATAATAATAATAATAATAATAATAATAATAATAATAATAATAATAATAATAATAATAATAATAATAATAATAATAATAATAATAATAATAATAATAATAATAATAATAATAATAATAATAATAATAATAATAATAATAATAATAATAATAATAATAATAATAATAATAATAATAATAATAATAATAATAATAATAATAATAATAATAATAATAATAATAATAATAATAATAATAATAATAATAATAATAATAATAATAATAATAATAATAATAATAATAATAATAATAATAATAATAATAATAATAATAATAATAATAATAATAATAATAATAATAATAATAATAATAATAATAATAATAATAATAATAATAATAATAATAATAATAATAATAATAATAATAATAATAATAATAATAATAATAATAATAATAATAATAATAATAATAATAATAATAATAATAATAATAATAATAATAATAATAATAATAATAATAATAATAATAATAATAATAATAATAATAATAATAATAATAATAATAATAATAATAATAATAATAATAATAATAATAATAATAATAATAATAATAATAATAATAATAATAATAATAATAATAATAATAATAATAATAATAATAATAATAATAATAATAATAATAATAATAATAATAATAATAATAATAATAATAATAATAATAATAATAATAATAATAATAATAATAATAATAATAATAATAATAATAATAATAATAATAATAATAATAATAATAATAATAATAATAATAATAATAATAATAATAATAATAATAATAATAATAATAATAATAATAATAATAATAATAATAATAATAATAATAAGCTATAATAAAATATAATAATAATAATAATAATAATAATAATAATAATAATAATAATAATAATAATAAAAATAATCTAGTAATAATAATAATAATGATGATAATTAGTCCCCAAATCGCATAATTTGATAAGAGAATTAGTTCTGGGATTATTAAATGTTATAGATCGATTAGAGGTTTATATAAGGGAAAACTGTTAATGATTTTAAATCATAGGAGAATTAGGTTTAAGGTTGAAAATTTTGTTTAATAAGTTATAAATAAATTAAAAGAGAATTATTATTATTATGTATATAGAGCTGGCAAAATATAAAACAAAAGAGGAAGAAAAGAATAATAGATGAGCAGGAATCAGGTCTCAAGGAGGGTTGTGGTGGCTCCAAATGCTTCTTCAAGATATATTTCTTTTTAACGGCATATTATCCTACTTCTACACCTTAAATACACGAATGCCTAGAATGCAACCTAGGATTTCTGAAAACCCCCTTTTAATCCACCTCACAAAAGTGAGAAGTGAGACTCGAAATTAAGTGGATCATCTCAAGGTTAAAGACTTTACCAATTGGCCACCAACCCCATTGGCCTTCTACAATATCCTGTTTTAGTATATAAATAGATATGGTGATATATGATGCAAATTCTTGTCCCATACCACACTTTAAAAAAACCTAATTCTTCATCTGGACTTGTAAGCGACAAATAATAAACTAAAAAGGTTATTATTTGGTAAAGTTACCTACCCGCTCCTCCACACCCAATTCTTTTTATATATACTTTTCTCTCTCAGAAAAGTATGTATAAAAAAAATTGGGTGTGGGGGTGAGGTGGTTAACTTTGCCACATAATAATATTTTAGTTTATTAGTCGTGACTTTCAAGCCCTGATAAAGAATAAGATTTTTTAAAGTTTGGCATGGGGTAATAATTTGCATCTTATATCATATATCTGTGTATATATATATATATATAGGGGTGGGATAAATTGAGTCCAGCTTAATTTGAGTACAAAAAGGGTCCATGTAACTTATACATGTGTAAGTTAACTTACATGTTAATAAACTGTATATATATATATATATATAGGGAGATAAATTGAGTCCAGCTTAATTTGAGTACAAAAAGGGTCCATGTAACTTACACATGTGTAAGTTAACTTACACTGTAATAATATGTATAAGTTATACACATGTGTAAGTATATATAATATATATACACACAATTAAAGTTCAGTTCCCCCTTGCAACCAATCAGTTGGGTTGGGTGTTAATTGTTTGTTGATGAAGCCTCTATTGTTTAATGTGATGTGTGTAAACCGTTGGGGTTGGGATGCAAAGGGGGGTTGATTGCCAAAGGTGAACTTATTAAATGATAATAAAATGGTAAGAAAACTAGGGGTTGTGACAACCCTAAAAAACATTAAAGTCCAAGAACCATCTAGTAAAAGATGCGTGTATATATATACGAGGTGATCTTCTTATGGTCTCATTATTCTTATGATAAGTGGATAGAAATAATAGTAAAAGATGGGTAAGAATGTCATGAGTTTGCAGCAGAGGGTAGATATCTTTCGGGTCATGCTATAGATACCGAGAAAACGATAACTTACAAAGTGATACTCGTTGCCGTTTTTACGTGTAGTTATCGAACTAGAGTTATGTTGCTATGTGATAATCATCATTAACCAATATATATTGTTGGGTTAACTCGACTAGGAATCATAGATTAATATTTTTGGTTTTTAATTATATAAATTTAAGTTATGATAAACAATACGAGTACTAAATAAAGAAATTGTTTTAAACACGTATGAACCATACATAATAAGGGTAGTGATAAATTTACAAAATATTTTAGTCATTTACAACAAATATACATATGATACTGTAAAATGTATAGTTGTATATAGCATGTATTATTTTGGATAACTATACATTGTTGTAGATATATCGCTATGTTAAAAATTAAATTTTAGGTGTAAAAATAAAAATAAATAAAAGTAAATACAGTGTTGTACTTTAAGCATATTAACTTGTACGATGCATATTTGCTTTTAAGTATACATATAGGATTGAGATAAAGTTGACGCTCTTTAAAGTTAAGGGTCAAAATTCAAAAATAAATTTTAAATCTTAATTCTTGATTTTAATGTAAATGTCAAGATCTCTTTAACTTTACTAGTAAAGTAATCAACTTTACAGGATTCTCACCCATATATAAAGTGAATAGTTATTGTTGGACACCATATTTGATTAATCTTTTTCTATTAAAGTTATTAAATTAACATCAATTCTTGGAGGCTCATTATTGACTTTACTAGTTGTCCGGTATGTAGCCATGCACAAAAGTTGGTCCCCCTTACCCGAACTCGAACCGGGTTTGGTCAATGGAGCTAGAAACCGGGTTTCATCAAACCCGAACCACGTTGAACCCGTTTTTACTGGTAATTTTGTACAAAACCGAACCCGACCCCATTTTGAACCCGGTGTCTACCCAAAACCGAAACTGGTTTCAAACCGTCGGGTTTTTCAAAACCTGAACCGTTATTGGTCAAACCCGGGTTTGACCGGATTTTGGTTTCAGAAGCCGGTTTATGTGTGTACCTCTACTAGTGGTATGTGGTTTAGTGATCATGGGATTGAGATCACCGGTCATCAGGCCTTGTGATGGGTCTGTGCGGGCGGCCTAACCGAGTAACTGATCCAGAGACACCAAAATTCTAGTGTAGGCCTTTGTGTATAAGTTTTTTATGTTTTTTAAGCCCAAAACTAGTAGCCCAATATCTTTTTAGTACTATCAATGTTTTATGAGTATGAACGTCTTATTTTTTTTATTTAAGCACACGACATCCGAAATCCACAAACTAGAATGGTGGAAATTTACACGCTGACTACTCCACTGGTCTGGATGCTACTCATTTGGCCAGATATGATGTGATTAATTGTTAGCTTTATATTTAGTTAGTGCTTGTTTTGTACTTTTGAAATAGTTTAGTCCTATTAATTAAGTGTGGAGGGGTTTTAGTGTAATTAAGGAAGGACCTTAGTGTAATTAAGTTTATGTATAAATACCCCTCCACCACCCTTTGTAATACTTAAGCCTTCATAATATTATTTCCCATTTTCCCATTTTCTCTCTTTCTCTCTCACACACATATAACTCTTTTACATAATCTAGCATTGTTTTTCAATTGGTATCAGAGCAAAATCACCTTGGTGAAAGATCTAAATCCATTCCATGGCTTGATTTTGTTGCTCTTTGTGCTAGATTACATTTTCTTACTTTTTACCGAATTTTCCTTACTTTACCCTTTAAACATGTTAAAGTTTATTCCTTTTTATCATTAATCAACCCATTACCTTCCCATAATCATCCATGAAAAGTTTCAGAACCTAATTCCAAACAATAAAGCTTAAATTTGAATTTTTAGTTTTCTGTTCTAAATACCGGTTTTCGTACTCTTCATTTCGTAGTTGTAATACCGGCTTTCCTTTAGTACTTTTACCGGTTTTCCTACCGATTTTCCTACCGGTTTTCTTACCGGTTTTCATCAAAGTGGTAGTTTGTTGTTTGTGGTTGAATTTTGTATTTTTATATCATAATATCTGGTTTACACCAAAACCGATATTTGTTCTTATATTCATCATTTTTCAAACCAAAACTCTGCCCAATTTTCTCTTTGAAAACCGATAATCATCATCCTTCACCAAAAACCGATAATACTAAATATTTTCACAAAAAACCGATATTTTTCCTTATATTAATGATTATTGTTGATGGCTGTGTGGTTGTGTGTTCTTGATGTTAAAATACCTGGTTTACACCAAAACCGGTATTAGTTCTTATATTCTTCATTTTACGAAAGGATACTCCGCAAATTTTTCCCTCGAAAACCGACATTTCTTCATCAATTTGAAAACCGGCATTTCATCTTCAGTTTGAAAACCGGCATTTGTTCATCTGAGCTGAAAACCGATATTAGTTCTTTCAACTTGAAAACCGATATTAGTTCTTTCAACTTGAAAACCGATATTAGTTCTTGAAATTCCAAAACCGATATTTCTTCATAATTTTCTCAAAATGACGACTCGAGATTCTTTAGCCCTTGGTTCCGACTCAAGACCTCCTGTTTTGTACCGTGGTTCCTATCCACTTTGGAAAAAGAGATTCTTAGATTGGGTTGACAGACAAACTCTAAGTGATGATATCAAACTATCTTACAGGGAAGGTCCTGCCGTTCACAAAAATCCAGTTACTAACGAAGAACTTCCTAAAGAGAGTTGGAATACTGCTCAAAAGAATCGTTCCCTTGCTGATAAACTCTCCAGATCTTACCTTTATCAAGCTATTCCTGATGATATCTACTGTAATGTTGATTCTTATGAAACAGGAAAAGAAATTTGGGATGAAGTTGAAAAGCAAATGGAAGGTTCTGGTGTGTCATCTACCATATGTTTGTCGAATGTTCTTCACTTGTATGAAACTTTCAAGCAACAAAAGGGTGAATCCTTACTTGATGTCTACACAAGGTTCTGTAATGTGATTAATGAGTTGCGAAAGAATGATATCAAGAAGACACCCATGGAATTGAATATCAAGTTTCTCAGAAACCTTGAAGAAGAGTGGCAACCCTATGGAACCCAACTCAATCAAGATGCTGACTTTGAAAAGCTCACTATTCATACTCTTTATGAAAAGTTGAAGTTGAATCTTGTAGCCGTTCTTAAGGAACAAAAGAAGAAAGATGAAAGTGTTACTACTGATCCTCTTGCCTTAGTTGCTGAAAGAAAGACATCTAGATCGTCGAGGAAGAGTGTCGTTGAAGTTTTGTCTGAATCCGAGTCAAGTGAATCAAGTGATCCCGAGATGGATGAAAAAGATAAGGAGATGTACAAACATCTGGCCTATTTCACCAAATCTTTCAAGAAAAAGTTCTTCAAAAAGAGACCAACCAACAATCATCTTCGAACTTCATCTGTTTCTTCTTATGCTAAGAATGTTCAAGGTTCCAAGTTTGAGAACCACAATGAGAATGTTAGTGGAGAAAGAAAATTTGAGAACCCAAAGAAGTTTGAAAAGAAAGTTTTTGAAAAGAAGAATGATGACAGAAAATGCTACAACTGTGGAATACCTGGTCATTTTGCTATTAATTGCACTAAACCTCGTCAGAAGAACTCCGATTACTACAAATACAAACTCATGTTGGCAAAGCAAGAAGAAAGTGGTATTGCTCTCCTTGCAGAGGATGACAAGTGGCTACATCTTTCTGATGATGAGACTGAAGAACTTGCAGCTAATGTATGCTTCATGACAAAGATCAAGCGATCTAAGGAGTTAGATGAAGCTTCTACCAGTTCAGAGACCGAAAATGCACTACTAGAAAAAATGCCTTTAATGACACCGATTTGGTGTCATAAAAGGGGTCAGATGACACGCTTTTTGGTGTCATAAATCGACCCGTCATAAATCTTTATGACACGCATTTGGAGCGTCATGAATTTATGACACGAACTTTTTGCGTGTCATAAAAGGGGTCAGATGACACACTTTTTGGTGTCATAAAAGGGTCAGATGACACACTTTTTGGTGTCATAAAGGTGATGACACATTTTGGTTAAATACTAAAAAAATGCCTTTAATGACACCGATTTGGTGTCATAAAAGGGGTCAGATGACACGCTTTTTGGTGTCATAAATCGAGACGTCATAAAGCTTTATGACACGCATTTCGCGCGTCATGAATTTATGACACGCTTTTATGACACTATTTTATGACCCCTCTTTTGCGTGTCATGGTTCAAATTTTTTTAAAAAAATATTTTTTATAAAATTACTAATATCCACACATTAAATAACAGTTAATCTCACAATACAAATAAATACACAAATAGCAAAAGAGCGCATTTCATATATATCAAAACAATGCGTTTCATACAACAACAAGTTATTTTAAAATTCTAAAATTAACCATAAAAGTTTACCACCGCTAAATTATATAGAATTCAAGACCGGTAAATGAAGTTTGCCACATAATTTTCCCATTCTTCACGAATTTCATCCAAATCATCAGCCGTGTTTTTCGAGGCGAGCTTGTATTCGCAACTGCAATCATTATTAACAGCAACAACAACAAAAAAAAACGTAAGAAGATAAATTATAAATGCCGAAATCAGAATTATAATACCTCCAAGCAGACTTTGGATAGAAATCAGAATGGTTTAGTGTTCATTTCTATGCCATGTATAAGATATAGAAGATTTCTAGGCCTTACAGTATCTAAACCAACAATATACAAATCAACTTACACAGTAAAAGTTGAAAAGGTAAAATTTATAAACTAGCCCCCATATGCATGATAAACATGAATCACGAAAAAAGCTTAGAACCAATAAATATTTGCTCTTGACAGCTTTTACTTATTCCATTCATTTTATCATCCAGACACACAAAGGACTGAAGGAGAGTAAGAGAACAGTTGCGTACCAGGAACAGATATGATCATATCGGCAGCTTCAATCAGAAGGAGGTATCGCGGGATGCATTGTTATTTAAAGAACTGCCCATATGCCGAACCCGTGGAAATATCAATAGAAATATCAATTAAAATGTTAGGACTAGAATGATATGTCGTGAGAATATAAACCAGTGGAATAGCTAAGAGCTAATACCTGATTCGTTGTGCATTCAAGTAATCTCTGCTGTCAAAAGAACCATATATAGAAAGTGCTACTCTTACGTCCCAGCCTGATTCTGCCCTGCCCCTGATTTAGTTTAAGTTCAGAAATCAGCATCCTATTTTGTTAAAACAAAAGCTCATGTGAATATTAGATTTGGTTTTTTGTAAGTATTTGCTTACGTCTTTTCTAAATGATGAGCAATTGATGCTGTACATTCTGAACCAATTGTAAAATAATGTGCCAACCGCATTACTTCTATATCTGGTACGGTCACCTCCACAGTCTTCAAACACGGGGAAAAATAACAAAAAAGACCCCATTACTATGTAAATCGAAGTCATGATTTCTGTTCTCTAGAGGTAGCAACTTGGGTGGGGTGGGTAATGGGTTTGACAGAAATACGTAGATCTGGTAACGTTCAAAACCGATAGGAGCAGGTTGGTCAGCCCATAATAACTATATTCTCTCTCATTTATTCTTTTGAATGCATTAATTATATATTGCTTTTTGCCACAAAATGTTGTTTACTTGTTTTTAGATAAATAATCTTATTTTAAATAACAATATCATGTAAAATGATTTGTGAGATTGTATGCATTAAGATTAGACTTTGACTCATTTAAGTAGTTCCGGTTTCGAATACCTTACTAAAAGGAACAAATTTGAAGTAGAAAAAGTCAACTTTTATTACCTCCCATCCGTACACCTTATGAAGACCAGCCAATGCTCTTAAGCAACAAGCTCTAATATCATCCGAGCAATCATTGAACCACTAATGGACCATGGATAGAAAAGAGAAAGATCAGCATTAGCATCAAGTAACGGATACAACTAAGTGCACATTGTGAGAAGATGAACCTCATTAGATTTAGCCATCCTAATACAAGACATGTTGGAACGCTTCAGCATTGGTAAGCGTAGTTTAGGCTGCCAAATGTAGAAACATAAGAAAACCGATCAGTGTAAAAGAATATTATGACTAAAATGATTGAGCTTTATAGGAGGAAGGCAGGTACCATGGTTGGTTGGTGTAAATCTGCTTCGTCACTGATAGCTGCATAACTGGAGATCAGGAAGGGGGCACTTATGAGAAATTTCTAAGAAGTCTACATGAACAGAAAGAAAAATTGCAGTTTCATAAATCGTGAACACTAACACAATTAGAGAATCCTCAACTGTGCCTGCTAGTACTCCAACCATTCCAACTGTCCAATTCAAAGGCAGAACACTGGAAAAGGGACATAAAAGAAGTCATCTTTAGCATTACCAAGTTCTTATATATTTCTCTTAAGTCTCCTAAATTTTAAACAGAGTACCATATTATCAATGTAAACCCATAAATGATAATGAATACAAGTGTCAATGATTCTTTATATGCACATCCAAACACAACCATCATCAAAACCAGAAACGATAAGCTACTGCAACATCTATATCACATACCTGAAAAATCCCAACATTTCTGTTGTAGTCCGACTCTGGCAGCGTTAAGAAAACAGTCACTTGCAGTTCGTGACCAAAAGGAATGACTCCGGACAAGAAACAATAGGCACAAAAGCCATGGGAGTATCCCTAGTATAATCGAATGTCAACTGTTCTGTTATCTGTAACGGCTCCTCTACAACCCATTTCGTCACCATTCCACTAACAAGAAAAGCCGGAATCAGTAAAGCAACAAAAACAACACCGCAGTAAAACAACCACAACAACCCCTTCCCGACCCGAAAACACAATTTCCAAGCAGCCTCATGATTTCCATCATATATAATGCCCCATATATCATACACATTCCCAAACATATAATCCCTCCCAAGCTTCATAATGCCATTCGGTTCGGTCACTAACATATCAATGAAAAACGCATCAACAATCAACAATCAAGGCTGACAGATCAACAATCCTCCTAATAAACCGGGCCTCGAAGACACCAAAAGAAAACACATCACGCTGACAGATCTATAAACAAACAAACTCAGATCCAATCACATATTTCAAAAATTCATCGCACTGAATTTTTACTAATTAATGGGAAATAAATATAATAACGAAACCCTAGTTATTTTCAATTGATTAATATAATAACAGATCTATAAACTATTAATTGTATTTAATTGATGTATTCAAATATAAATATTTATATGTAAATAAATATACAGATCTACCAATAAGAATAAAGAAACCCTAGTTATTTTCAATTGATTAATATAATAACAGATCTATAACAGATGAAATCGGTATAATAAAAAGACCTTTTGAGAACAGATTGAGTATCGGCGGATTTCAATATTCACTTGGCTGTTGCCTTGATTGTTGTTCATAGTCTCCTTGATTGTTGTTCATATCTCGAATCGGAAAAAAAACTGTAATAACAGATCTGATTGAAATTGAAAGATTTTGACTATAAAACGAACGATTTTGGGGCTTCGATTTTGTGTAGACGATGTGTTTTACACAAAATTATAAAACGACACTTGAGGATGTCGATTTTGGGGCTTCGATTTGTTCCTCTTCGTTGCCAGTTACACGTACTTAGGTTTTTTTTGGGGTTTTTTTGTTTAACTACGGGAATATAAGCTTTTATATATGGGGAACAAAATTATAAAACGACACTCGAGGATGACACGCAAATGTAAGTGTACTCCGCGTTACACTACATTTTTTATGACACCAAAAATTGCGTGTCATAACCCTTCAGATTTTACAAGTTATGACAGTTTTTTTATGACACACATTTTTGCTTGTCATCGTAGATGCGTGTGTCATAATTTTGGTGTCATTAAAGGCTATTTTTCTAGTAGTGATGATGAGGTAATCACAATTCCTAAGTGTGATTTGGCTCAATATATGGATAATTGTGATAAAGCTATCGAAGTAAATAAATCTTTGAGAAAGGAAATTTCACAATTAACTGAATATTTGAAAGTGACAGAAAACTCTTTGAATGAATCTCAAATCAAACATGACACACTTCAAAAAGATTTTGATGATTTGAAAATAAATAAAGCATCAGTTTCATTTACTTTTGCCTCTGAGTTGCACCTTGAAAAGCAAGAACTTGAGACCAAAGTTTTTGAACTAAACAAGACTATTAAAGAGGTGCAACTTGCAAAGACCAATGAGATGCTTCGAGCAAATGCTTTGTCTGATGACCTTGAATCCTTGAAACTAAAATTGGAAGAATCTAAACCTGAATTAAAGGAATTAGAAGACAAAATTTCTGATTTAAACTATGCTTGTTGCATAAAAGATTCATATAATCAAAAACTTGATAAGAAAAATGATGAGCTTAAAGCAGAAATCAAATTTTATCAAGAAAAGTTATACAAGATCGATCGATCATGTAAACAAATCTTTTTAAACAAGCCTAGAGGTTTTGAAACGGAATTCACTCAAGGGTTGGGTTATGAGAATCCAAAATTTTTGCTCAAGGCACAACATGAAGTTCCACCTTTGTATGATGCTAATTACATGAGATATGGCATGACCATCCAGTATGTAAGACCAAGTTATGGTGATTATGAGACAGATGATTATCTAGCAAAGTGTACAATTAATTGTAATTATGATCAAATCAATGAGACAAATGATCTCTTCAATCTTCCTCTTGTTCCAAAAAGAAAATCTCATTCGGTTAAAATTGTTGAAATTGATGAAAACTCGAATGAAAAACAAATTGAAGATCTGAAAAGATCTCTTGATGAAAAACAGAAATTGCTAGATAATCTAATGCCTCAATATCATCGTCCAAAGAATGTGCCAGTTGTCTCTGCCCCACCAAGTGGTGTTGTCTATGATTGTACCGAACCCAACTATCCAGTTTGTGACGTCATGAAATCTTCTAATCCTGCTAATTGTACTGTTTGTGAACTTGTGAATACTTCTGTGCAAACTGAATGTGATACTTTTCAGACCATTGATGTTTCTATTCAGACAGACTCTGACAGTACAACCAATGAGACCCCAATTGAAACTCAACTTTACTTGGACGAGATTGTTGAGTCAAGGATTCGCTGACCAGACTTGGTCGCTGACGTATGTCGTCAGCGAGTCATCAGCGAGTCAGTGACTCTTGTCAGCGGGTGGTTTACTTTCCAAATTGTGTGTCAAGGCGGGAAGAATTCAAATCAAAAGAAGACAAGAAGTCACATGGTGGTTCATCCAACTGTAATTTACTAAATATGGCAAAGATGCAGTTGGACCAAAAGAAGGGTATTCTCTTTTATACCCGTTTTGGTATAGAAGACAAAGGCTCCTGGATACAAGTACGTCGAACCAATGAGATGTCGACAACCACCACCTATCACTATCAATGTAAGGTTGTGTTGCTCTAATTCCTCCTCTATATAAAGCAACACAGCCGCATTAAAACACTTTGTGTTTGTCACCACAAGTGTGTGTCACTTATATTTCTCTCTTGTAGATTGTTTGAGTTTTTAGTTTGTCTAGACTTAGCAATTATTAGTTCATTTGTATTCTTGTAAGACAAGTTGTAATATCGACCATGTATTCATCGTTTAATTCAATGATACATATGATTAGACTTGCTTAGATCTTTGCACTTAAACTTTATTCTTGTTCTTGTTCTTTACTTTCTGTATTTACTTTCTTGTCTAGATTAATTAAACATAAGTGTGCAAATCGTGGACTGTCAAGTGGTATCAGAGCCACTGTTTCTAAGTTATTGAAACAAGATCTGTTTGCATACTTACTTTCTTTTCCCTCCAACCTTCTAATCTTTTCTTAAGACAAGAACATGACTGCTGTACCAACTCTCGTGAACATACGTGACTTTGGTTACGTTTCTGTTCCTCCAAGATTCGAGCCTGATGACTTTGGATCTTGGAAGGAAACAATGCTACTTCACATTGTTGGTGTAGAACCCTATCTTATGACCATTCTGACTGTTGGTCCATATGTACCCACTCTGGTACAAAGAACACCAGGAGCAACTGCTGATGCTCCTGAGATTGTGATTGACATTGTCAAACCAGAGGTACAATGGACTGATGACCAGAGGTACATTGTCAAACATGATTATCACTACCCTTCCCACTGATATCATGAAACTCGTCATCAAATATCCCACCTCTAAACAGGTCTGGGATAGACTATATAGCATGTATGAAGGTTCTATTGATACAATTGCTACCAAAAAGATTGACCTTAAAAGGGCTTATGAAAAATTCCTCTATCTTCCCAATGAACGTCTTGACAGCACCTATACCCGATTCAAAGGGTTGCTGAATGATATGACGAATGTTGGTATCACTCATGACGACTTTGAAGTCTGCCACAAATTCATTGACAGTCTTCCCATGAAGTGGCAAGGATTTAGACAAATCCTTAGAACCACAAAGCAGCTTCAAGGTCTTGATCTTGAGGCTCTCTTTGGTATGCTTCAATTTGAAGAGAGAGCTCTTGCGCAAAACCTAAGAGCTGCTGCTGAAGCACAACGAAGTGCTGGTCCCTCCTCTTCTACTTTTTCTTCTGGTTATTCTGTCACTGATCCCTGGCCCTTGTCTCTACTGAGCCCATTAATCTTAATATTGGTGCCAGCTCTTCTAATCTTCCATCTCCTATTCAATCTCTTGTTAATGATCTCGATGCTGATGAGAAACAAGAGATGTTCAGCGACTTCATGGATTTTGCCCTGGTCGCTGGAAAAAGGTACTCCAGAAAATGGAACAACCGTAAGTCGGTTGCTCCATATAAACCTCCTGTTGATAAATCTCAAGAGGAGTGTTGGAGATGTGGTAGGAAGGGACACTACCAAAAGGAGTGCAGAGTTGCTATTCCAACTCCTGCTGCTCCCAAGACTAACTCTTTCAAATCTGCTGATGAGTACAGGAACAAATACTATCAGCTCAAAGCAAAGGTGGCTGAAATGGAGGAGGCCAAGACACCAGCAAAAAGACTGGTGGCTGAAGAGCATGACTGGGCTGAATCAGATGATTCAGACAGTGAAGAATATGTGGATGCCATGTGCCTGATGGCACTTGCTGATGGCGATGCACTGACAAAAGATCAAGTCTCCTCTAGTCAGTGGGTGAACGTCACCATCAAAAAGGTATGTGCCTATTCAGCTGCCTCTGACGAAGATAAATCTAAAATCTTTGAATCCTTGCTTTGTGATATCCAGTTCGTTGAATCTATACGAGCTGAGATCCAGTCCAAACTTGACTCTGTCTGTTCAGAGTTGAGTGAAAAATCTGAAAAACTCAATGAGTTGAGAAATGTTCATGTTGAACTTCAATCTCATGAGTTGCTGCTACAAAAGGTTCAGCTTGAAAATGAAAAACTCAAGCTTGAAGTTGCCAACCTCTGGAAGATTGTGACCTCATGGTCAAAAGCTTCCAGGTTTCACCATAAGTGCTTGAATGAACAAGTCCCTGCCCAGGTTCAGGCAGTGATAAGCGGCGATTTTGAAGTTGCTGCCACCCTCTCTGACTTGTTCAATGATAATGTGAAACCTGAAATCTCCATTCCTCCTTCTACTGTTATCTCTCCTGAAGAGATGAAGAAATGGTATTTCATTAGGGGTCTAAATGATTACCACACTGAAATGGAAGCTAGTTCTACCTCTTCTAACACCAGCCACCCATCTCCATCCACTGAGGGAAATGGTGCAAGCTCCTCAGCAAGCACCAGCAACCCCTTTCCTCATCTTCCCATAATTGGCATGATGCCAAATGAAGGAAGAGTCCAATACTCTTCTGGGGAATCTTTTGAAGGAGATATTGGAAGTGATGGTTTTAAACCTGTCGCTCCTCAGCAGCTTACCATCAAAGCTACTGAACCCTTCAAAAGAAGTAAGGTCGCTGTCACATATGACTATAGCACGCCTCAGCGAGCTAATCCGGTCAATCAGCAACCTCAACAAGTTGTTCCTCAACCCTCTTCTTCTTCATTTTCTCAGCAACCTCCTGCCCATGCTGACAATAAAACTGATCAGCATGAACGTCTTATGAAAAGACGTGTCAGGTTTGGTGATGCCAGATATCAGCAAGTGGGACCTTCTCAGGTCAAACCTGCTGATAAGCAGGCTCATCAGCAGGCACCTCAATCTACGCCTGTTCCTTCTAAGGTGAGGCACGACACTCCTCAAAGAGGAAGAATGCCTCATTCTCAAAATAGGTATCCTACTCCTCAAAGAGGAAGAATGCCTCATTCTCAAAATAGGTATCCTACTCCTCAAAGAGGATACTTGCCACATCAGCAAGTAAGGTCCACTACTCCAAAAAGGGAGTATCTACCTCATAGGCAAATGAGGTCAGCTACCTCAAATCAGCAATCTAGACCGATCACTCCCAAAAGGATGCATCAGTTTCATCAGCAGGGTCCTTCTTCTTCTTCTCACCCTGCTGTTAAACAAGCTTGGAGTGTAGTCAATGGATCACAAAATCCCTCTGCTTCTCAATCTGAGGATCCAAAAGGAAAGTCCATTTTGGGTTCTGCTCCTAAGATGCCTCAGCTTACACTTAAGCATAAGCAAAAGTCAAAGCAAAAGAAAAAGGCATCTTCCTCATCTGACCCCCAAATTAACGAGCTCACTCAGCGAGTTAATGATCTCTCTTCTCAATTGAAGGAATTCTTCCTTCAAAATCAAAAGGGCAGCACCTCTGATAAAAAATGCTACATATGTGGCAGCAGAGGTCATGTTGCTTCTAATTGTGATGAAGATAACTCCAGGGATGCTACTGAAGTTGTCATTCAACCAAATCCTCCTTCCTCAACAGATGCTTCCTCCTCCACTATAGCCAGCGATAGCTCTCCTTCTGCTGAACTTGAAAATAGTGTAGGAGATACAACTATTCTCACTGAGGAAAACATTGCTGACTTCATTGCAGCCCAGCATGTATCTGTTCCTCACTCACAAAGGGTTATTACCAATGAGTTTGGTGAACCAGCTATCATAGTTGAGTTCAGCGATACAGATGTGGTCAGCAACTTGGTCTTCATTCAAAATGATAATACCATAACTCCATTTGATGGTGATGAATCATCTTATGGCACCTTTCCTCTAGATTCTCTCCCTCCTTATCCTTCTACTCAAGCTGAAGAGGAATCCTCTGAAGCTGCTGCTATTAACCCTGCTGATCTTGCTGTCAGCGAGTTTAATAGTGAACCCATCTAAATCCTTCTGTTATATCCATGCAGGGCTCGCTGGGAAAAGGTGTGTGGTACTTGGACAGTGGCTGTTCAAAACACATGACTGGCTCTAATTCTGGAGCTGTTTACTCAAATTCTGGCTCTGAAAATGTCACTCCCATGCCAATTCCTGCTTCTCTGCTTCGCCCGGTGCCTCATGACGATGCAGATTTTAGGAATTATAGAGTGTTTATAGAGAGGGCTATGGGAGCTGCAAACCGATAGCTTCCTGTCACTGCCCCGCATAGGTCGCCTGGTGAGGGTCATAGGTCTAGGAGAAAAAGAACTGAGGGGTTAGAAGGAGAACAAGAGGCACCGAGCTTTTCATCTGCACCATCAACATCTGTTGCACCATCTTCCTCTACTTCTGAACCACCGAAAAAGAAACACAAATCTCATCACCACTCATCAAAAACAAAATCAAAATCAAAGTCTAAATCACAATCATCTTCTCAACCATCGTCCTCTACACAAATTCCTTCATCCACTTCTTCTGAAACACTTGCTTCTCCATCTTCACCGCTCATAGTCAAACAAAAATTGAGGAAAACAAAACGTATACATGTTCCAACTCCTCTTCAAACAATTCCTGAAGATGTTACTGAAGATGTTCAACCTGAACATCATGATGATGTCATGGATATTCCGGAGGAACAAGGTGGTCCTGAGGGAGGGGTTGAAAAACATAATGGAGAGGATGTGAGGTCCGGGCTAGGTATAGGGCATAAAGAAAACGTTGGCCCTTCGACAGTTGAACCTATTATTCGCAGGAATGCAACCCCTAGGTTAGAAGTCGAGGCCTCCCCACCCTCGCATGATGAAACCTTCACTCGCCACTCTGGATCCTCTCTACAGGATCCAGTTTCATTCTTGCATGGGCACCAACCGCATCCACTATCGTTCCTTCCTTTGGAGGATGACGATATTGAAATCGTGGAGACATCTGCCCCTCTCCCAACCTTCATTTCTAACACCATTGAGTCTAGATCTCCTAAGTCACTTGAACCTGAGCACGCACATCCTTTGGATGCTGCCAGAACAGACAGAGAGTTGTTGGATATATTCCCTTCTCAAGGAACGTCTGGAAGACATGTAAGTGCCATCATTAGGCAAGCACTTAAATCAGGCGCTAAGGGGCAAAGCTTTGAGGAGTACAGGTTCGCCTTGCTTCCTCCTAGCTCACCTCCCAGTTCAACGGGCAATCTAGGAGATCCCGGAAGTCCCACCAACCGTGACATTGTGTTGTGCATACGTGCAAAACCAATACGTCACGCTACAACTGATGTTGAAGCATCACTTCGTCAACCATCAGGAAGCCCTGTCGGAGAAATACCTTTAGGCCGCACTGTAATCCCGTCGGAGCCTACAGATGCGACAACGACATCTACGTCGGTCTTACCTCCTTCTCCACTTCAACCATCGCCTAATTCACAATCCGAAGAGCTCCGTAAGAGAAAAGGCAAAGCCCAAGCTACTTCCGATTCTCCTCAAAGCGATAGCCCTCCTGCAGCCACTGAACGTCTTGCCCTGAAATATGATCCTATCGAACGTCAAACTATAATGGAATTACATGTTGCAAACCTTCTTACCACAACTTCTTCACAAATTCCTGTACCCCTACCACCTCCAATCACTTCACATAAATCACCTTCACCTTCTCACTCATCTTCATCATCTTCCTCTTCTGATAATAATTCTGATAATGCTTCCATTCGTAACTCTCCACCCAAACCACCCAGGCTCGAAGAACTCTACAATGAATTGTATGCCACACTTGTATACCTAGAAGATCAAACAGATTCTTTTGATAAAGCCATTCTTGCCTCTCTCCAAGCTCGGTTCGATCATCAAACTAAACTCAATGAATTAAAACAACAGGCAGCACAAGACAAATTCCTTGCAGATGCACAGCTTGAAGCGGCTCAGAAAAGAATCACAGAACTTGAAGCCACTTGCCGTCAAGCTGCTGCACTCAATCAAAGACGTGATGATCCAGATGATCAAGATCAACACGAGGGGGAGAACATGGATGAGGATGAGGCTGCAGTTGGAGACACTGATATTAGAGATGATGCACAATCGCAAGATCCTCCACAAGATGTTGATGTAGTAGAGCATACTGAAGAAGTTTATGTAGATGAGACTGAGGTTCGAGCTAGTAATGCACCAGAAGTTGTTAGAGACTCTGATATTCGTGATGATGCTCAGTCCAAGGCTTACATCTTGATCCTTCGATTATTGGAGAAGATTTTAATGATATTGACTTTCCATATACTCACGTTAATGATCCAAATGATGATAATGGTTTTTCTGATGATGATGATTTTCCTGGCTTTGACACTTATCCAACTGTTCAGCAACCAATTCCCGCTCTTAACCAAATGAATTTCAATAACCTAATTCATCACCTTGCTAATCCCCATCTACACCAAATCACCAGGGTTTCTAGAGATCAGATCAATGATGGTGGTTTCAAAAAGAATGCTGAGAAAAACATTGATCATCTTAAGATTCCAACCAAACTCTTCAAAGCCACAAAATTCCTCGAAGAAAAGGCATTCAGAATATTCTCTGAGAAACAAGATCTGATCAAGATTGATATTGATGAAATAAGGGCAAGACGTGCTTATGATCTTGATCATCAGAGAGCAAAGTATTTAAAGGATCTCATTGAAGCCAAGAGTCATAAAATCAACAAAGTATGGAAAAATCAGTTCAAGCAGAAGATCACTGAAGTCATCAGTGTTCATTTCAAAGAATGGCGTGATCCCGGCTTCCCCAGACCCCCCGGATTAATATGGTTGATAGTAAGACGTGAAGATAATCATCGGTACATGTTTGGTGAAGCCAGATTCAACTTGCTATCTGCTGAAGATCTTATTTTTCTTCTCAATCATTTTGCTCGTAAGCTCATCCAACCAGATCCAGAAAATCAAGAAGCTTACTATGCAGTAAAGAATTATATGGATAGTCTTATCCTGAGCCAAACACAAAAAGACTTCCAACTTGGAATTGAGAAGAAACGAAAGAAGATCAATCTCACTGTGCCCAACCAGAAAATAAACGGTGTAAATCTTGACAACTTCAACACCGATGCCATATTTGATAAACCAAAAGGGTTTGTGTTTGAAAGTGATCAAGGGAACAAGATCTTCATCAGACTCGACAAACTTTCAAAATATTCAGATGGTACGTTGTTGCAATGCCTGAAAGTTTTTGAGAGCTTACTTGAGTTCGAAGAGTCTGAAAAAGAAAAGAAGAAGATAAAGAAAGTGATTGACAAGCTCAAAGCTAAAATCCATCACAGAGAGCGAACCAGATTGATCTTGAAAGCTCGACTACCTAAAGAACGACTGGGAGTAATTCATATTCCAGAAGGTACTTGGGTCAGATACTCACCAAACCATGAATTCGGGCCTCACAACATTCCCCCTGTGAACTTTGCTGATAATATCATTGAACCACCAAACCGCCCGACTGATCCAAAGTTCCATTTCATTCCTAAACGATTTTGGAAAGAGAAGTACAATGAATATAAGAAACGAGCCTTCAAGGATCAATCAACTCAAAAGACTTAACCCGAATCTTCTACAAAGAAAAGAAATCGAAGGCAAAAGAAGAAGAGGAAAGTTGGCCGATAAACATCAACAAAACAGCACTAAAGGGGGAGATTGTTAGCTTTATATTTAGTTAGTGCTTGTTTTGTACTTTTGAAATAGTTTAGTCCTATTAATTAAGTGTGGAGGGGTTTTAGTGTAATTAAGGAAGGACCTTAGTGTAATTAAGTTTATGTATAAATACCCCTCCACCACCCTTTGTAATACTTAAGCCTTCATAATATTATTTCTCATTTTCCCATTTTCTCTCTTTCTCTCTCACACACATATAACTCTTTTACATAATCTAGCATTGTTTTTCATTAATCTTGCTCGAATTGTAGTAGAAACTGTAATCTTAGATGGCTTGATTATATTGATTATTCATTCGTTTGTTTGAATGTAAATAATTGTAATCTTTACAAAGCATCTTGCTAGAATTTGATATAAGTTTGCAGCTTAAAAATGCAAGTATGCCTGAATTTTAAGCTAAAAATTTGCAGTTTTATGCCTATGTAAAAAAATGAAACTGTCTTCAATTTATTCCATGAGTTGCTACAAAATAAGGCCGAAGATTATAATGGTACCAAATGACAAGCAACTACAACACACGAGGAGTGGCTACAAGTAGTAAAGGTGACTTCCTGTGAGTCGTAAGCCCAGTGATCTCTGTCATGTCTAACTCTTCCCCTCGTTTTCCATCCGGTAATGACAAATCATATTTATATACTAAATTTGCTATAGCAAGCTCATTAACCGCTATAGCAAATTGAATCCCCGGACACCCTCTTCTGCCAGAACCAAACGGAATAAACTGATAATGGAACCCTTTATAGTCAATTGAACTGTTCAAAAACCTTTCGGGTTTAAACTCATCTGGATCTTTCCGTTGTGATGGATCTCTTCCTAGCGCCCGAGCGTTAATAACCACTCGTGTGCCTATTGGAATGTCATACCCCATA
This sequence comes from Erigeron breviscapus, assembly GCA_034093135.1. Classification (NCBI taxonomy): domain Eukaryota; kingdom Viridiplantae; phylum Streptophyta; class Magnoliopsida; order Asterales; family Asteraceae; genus Erigeron; species Erigeron breviscapus. The sequence goes on along the minus strand of CM067167.1, from coordinate 199,886,214 downwards.
AGTTTGACATCTTGAATGGATTCTCTTTGAACAAGTAGTGGGAGTGGAATATGGATCCTTAGGGTCTCTTTGATTACAGCCTTTAGGTACTTCATTTTGTCTAAATCCTCCTCAATAATCATGGGTCGCCCATTTGCTATTTCTGTTACTTCTTCTTGTAGTTTTTTCATTACTTGCGGATGTTTTACTAGCTCGCTTATTGCCCACTCTATATTTGTGGATGTTGTATCCGTTCCTGCAGCGAAAACATCCTACAAGATATACAAGTTTTAAAGGTTGTTAGGTTCAAAAACAAAAAAAATATGTAAAATGCAAGTCTCGGTATCTATATCATTCATGTTCTGTATAAAATGTATATAAAAACAGAAACTTTTGGGGACAGGATCCTCCCCTGACCCTTCATATATGTTCTTACCAATATGACAGCTTTAATTGTATCTTTGTCCACCACAAAGCTGCCTGCTTTTTCTCTTTGAACATCAAGCAAAATATCTACTAAATCTTGGTCTTCATATTCATCAATTCCATGACCACCAACATTCTGGGTCATAGTGTTTTTATTGATATGTTCTTCAAGAACACCCTCAAGAAGCTCATCAAATTCTTTCGCGACTTCATTTGTCATTCGTTGTAAACCATTAAAATGATCCAACCATGACAACCATGGAATATAACTCCCTGCACTAAGAACCCCCAAAATATCCATTAACTTTTCCAACAAGTTCTTAAACTTTAACCCGCGATACGTCTTTCCTAAGGCCACCCTACAAACTACACTATTTGTAAGTGAAACAAACAAGTCACTTAAATTAACTAAAGAGCCACAACTTTCCTCAATCTTACTAATCATATAATCCGTCTCTTCTTCTCTGACTTTTCGAAACGATTGAACTCGTTTATGGCTTAAAAGTTGGAGCACTGCAATGCTCTTCAATTGTCTCCAATGTTCTCCATAAGGACAAAAGGCTATGTCTTTAGAGCCATACAAAATTGTGTTAGCAACTTTTAATATAGGTCTATTGCAAAAGGCTAAATCATGAGTTTTTAAAATTTTTTGAGCCATTTCAGTTGAGGATGCTACAAGCATTGGCACACTACCTACATGGACCAGCATTACTGGACCATGTTTCTTAGCCATCTCTAGGAGAGCCCGGTGCGGGCTCGAGCCTAATTGAAGGAGGTTTCCAATTAATGGGAGTTTTCGTGGACCGGGTGGTGAGTTTTTGTTGCTTCTTCTAAAAAAAGATGAAATACATTTTAAGAATATGGAAATGATAATGATAGAAACAGGAAAAATAAAGGAAGTTTGTATGGAGTACATAGTTGTATACTGTTCTTTTTTCTTCAAATAGTGAAATTGCATTATATATTGTAAAAACATACATAGGGGGTGTATATATATAGGTGTTAATTTTTAACCCCCAACTTTACACATCATTATCATGTTGATGCAGGATATTGATAGAGGAGTTGCTACCGATATGTATAAGTGATTTGATTTTGTTTTTTAACATGTATATAATGAAACAAAATTTAACAAGTTTGGATAAATGGTTAATACTTTTGTATTTAGAGACAGAGGTCAAAAGTTCTACTATTCTCTATCCTCATGCTTTGTAAAGCTGGAGGTTCTTTTTCTATCTTAGATAAAACCTAAAAACAGCCTCTCTAAATCATCATAATAGGGTTTCGTCATACACCATCGATGTATTGGGACATAAACCCATAAAAACCCGATATTGGGTAATTACTTAGTTTCCTATATACATGGATGAAACATGCCATTATACTTTATACCCAACTAGGCAGTCCACATATCAACCTAATCAGATTTGTATACAAATATGTATGTGTACAAAGTTATCAATTGCGCCCCTAATTAAATAGAGAAAATCTCGTTTATCCAAACGATTGGTTTAACCAAACGATTGGTTTATCCAAATGATTTGATGACCGACAAATTAAACCGATATACGATTATAAAAGCTAAGAAAAGCAAATGAAGCTAGCTCAACTGCAGATGCATCTCTGGTTTTTTCCACAGGTCTTGGGTTCGACTCTTAGGAGTGACAAATCTGTGGGTTTTTTCCCTGAATCACCTGTAACGGCTTATGATCAACATCTCGTAGTCTAGAGTACGTGCAGGACTTCACCATTATACGGTAAAGTGTTTTCTGATATCGAATACCCACTAACTGTTATAAAAAAAAACTAAGAAAATAATGGAATGCATGAAATGCGTGTGTTCGCGAGAGTGGATAAGCACAATCCACATATACTATATTTTATATCCATGAAATAATGGAGTAGTTTTTATATAAAACACATGCATATATATCCATTATTGATGGAGGTTTCCAATTAATGGGAGTCGGGTGGTGAGTTTTTGTTGCTTCTTCTAAAAAAAGATGAAATACATTTTAAGAATATGGAAATGATAATGATAGAAACAGGAAAAATAAAGGAAGTTTGTATGGAGTACATAGTTGTATACTGTTCTTTTTTCTTCAAATAGTGAAATTGCATTATATATTGTAAAAACATACATAGGGGGTGTATATATATAGGTGTTAATTTTTAACCCCCAACTTTACATAGGGGGTGTATATATATAGGTGTTAATTTTTAACCCCCAACTTTACACATCATTATCATGTTGATGCAGGATATTGATAGAGGAGTTGCTACCGATATGTATAAGTGATTTGATTTTGTTTTTTAACATGTATATAATGAAACAAAATTTAACAAGTTTGGATAAATGGTTAATACTTTTGTATTTAGAGACAGAGGTCAAAAGTTCTACTATTCTCTATCCTCATGCTTTGTAAAGCTGGAGGTTCTTTTTCTATCTTAGATAAAACCTAAAAACAGCCTCTCTAAATCATCATAATAGGGTTTCGTCATACACCATCGATGTATTGGGACATAAACCCATAAAAACCCGATATTGGGTAATTACTTAGTTTCCTATATACATGGATGAAACATGCCATTATACTTTATACCCAACTAGGCAGTCCACATATCAACCTAATCAGATTTGTATACAAATATGTATGTGTACAAAGTTATCAATTGCGCCCCTAATTAAATAGAGAAAATCTCGTTTATCCAAACGATTGGTTTAACCAAACGATTGGTTTATCCAAATGATTTGATGACCGACAAATTAAACCGATATACGATTATAAAAGCTAAGAAAAGCAAATGAAGCTAGCTCAACTGGCAGATGTATCTCTGGTTTTTTCACAGGTCTTGGGTTCGACTCTTAGGAGTGACAAATCTGTGGGTTTTTTCCCTGAATCACCTGTAACGGCTTATGATCAACATCTCGTAGTCTAGAGTACGTGCAGGACTTCACCATTATACGGTAAAGTGTTTTCTGATATCGAATACCCACTAACTGTTATAAAAAAAAACTAAGAAAATAATGGAATGCATGAAATGCGTGTGTTCGCGAGAGTGGATAAGCACAATCCACATATACTATATTTTATATCCATGAAATAATGGAGTAGTTTTTATATAAAACACATGCATATATATCCATGGCGTTGGCCTAATAATTTTGGTGTGACGTACTAACTAAGAAACAATAACTTGTTAAATTTTACATAATGTTTTCCAAATGAATTGTATTTGTTGAAATGAAATTTGGTGATATAGAACTCAAATTAGTGTTGTGCTTATTTTATGGAATGTTTTTCAACTGAAATATCTAAATAGATAAAACTGCTACATACAACAAATTTTCAAGCAAAAATAAAATATAAATCTATGATATGTCGATGGAAAGAAAAAATAATAAAGTACGTAATGTAATTTTAAGAAGATTGGTGAAAATATTTTTTTATCCTTTTGTTATCTGTTTTACATAAACAACATTTTTTTTACAAAATTAACAAAAAAAATACCAGTAATAACTAAAAGTAAGATAACTAATTACATTCTTGAACCAAAATAACTTAGAACTTAATAATCAACTATAGATACAAATATTTTTTCCACTATTATTCTTTTTGCGACAATCTATCCTAATTCTACTTCTAATTTAGGTTTTTTTTTTAAAAACCCATTAATTCATCCCCTCAAATGTAAGGAGTGAAACTCGAACCCAGATGGATCCTCCGAAGGTAAAAAAAAACGTTACTAATTAGACACGAAGCTTATTATACGAATAAATATAACAATGATAACTAAAACGATAACACATTTAAAAATATAAAAAATTCCGAATTTTATTAATCAAGATATATTATAAATAATATGTTTGCTTGGACACCCAGGATCAAATCTTGATTCCATGTGATCACTACAACAAAAATGTCATTTATTCACGCTTACTTATAAGAAGTGTGAAAAAATTCTTAATTTGTTCACACTTGAAAATGTTTAAAAAGTATTCATATTTAAAAGTGTGAAGAAATTTGAAAAATCATAACTTTTTCACACTTATATATGTGGGGAAAAAAAGTTCACACTTCCAAGTGTGTAAAACTATATCAATTGTTCACACTTAGAAGTGTAAGGATTAATTTGTAACACCAAATTTCTTCACACAAGAAAGGTGTGAAGAAATTAGGTGTTACAATTTGACTTTCACACTTTTAAGTGTGAATATGTTTGACATTTGTTCACACTTTTAGGTGTGAATTTTTTCTTTTCACACATATAAGTGTGAAAAAATTATAATTTTTCAAATTTTTCACACTTTTACATGTTTATACTTTTTAAACATTTTTAAGTGTGAATATATTAAGAAATTTCTTCACACTTCTTTAAAGTAAGTGTGAATAAATGAATTTTTTGTTGTAGTGGGATTTTGGGCATTTATCTCTTGAGAGTGTGAGCATATGTGTTATCACTTCTGTTCTGCGGGAGTACGTGAGTTCCAACTTCCAGCACACTGTCCACCTTGGTTGTCACTGTTAGGGTTTTGAGCCTTAATACCTCGACGGTGTATGGGGGAGGTTAAGATGTAGGCAATCCTTACCTCTACCTAAGTAAAGAGGATGCTTTCATTTTCTACCTAAATGGTAGAAAACAGTCTCTAACCTTTGCATGGGATGAGAATCGAACCCATGACCTCTGTGTATTTTTTAATATAGATACGAAGACATATAATTCAGTTGGTAAATGGATAATCCAATGACAACAAAACATCATTCATATCCGTATAGTCAAAAGTGAATTTTGTACGTAAGATGGATATCCGTTGGATTAGGTTCCCATAGTCATCCCTAATTGAGACTATCAAATACCTGATAACTTCGATAATTAGATATACCGAGAAACTAGCTTGTTGTTGACGGACGATGTATGAAATTTTTGTTGATAAAATTTTAGGGGTTATATATAGTGACAAACTAGATTTCGGACCCTTGTCAGATGTACGGGATTTATGACATTATCAAATACAGTATGCAAAATCAAAGGAATAAAAAAAAATTATAATTTTTCAAAATTTTTCACACTTTTACATGTTATACTTTTTAAACATTTTTAAGTGTGAATAGTTTAAGAAATTTGTTCACACTTTTAAGTGTGAATATGTTTGACATTTGTTCACACTTTTAGGTGTGAATTTTTTCTTTTCACACATATAAGTGTGAAAAAATTATAATTTTTCAAAATTTTTCACACTTTTAAGTGTGAATGTATTAAGAAATTTCTTCACACTTTTTTAAAGTAAGTGTGAATAAATGAATTTTTTGTTGTAGTGGGATTTTGGGCATTTATCTCTTGAGAGTGTGAGCATATGTGTTATCACTTCTGTTCTGCGGGAGTACGTGAGTTCCAACTTCCAGCACACTGTCCACCTTGGTTGTCACTGTTAGGGTTTTGAGCCTTAATACCTCGACGGTGTATGGGGGAGGTTAAGATGTAGGCAATCCTTACCTCTACCTAAGTAAAGAGGATGCTTTCATTTTCTACCTAAATGGTAGAAAACAGTCTCTAACCTTTGCATGGGATGAGAATCGAACCCATGACCTCTGTGTATTTTTTAATATAGATACGAAGACATATAATTAGAATATATATATCGATAAAAATAATATGATCACAAACATAAATCTAACATATCACTATACAAATTTCCCTATTTATGTTGTTAGTAATTATTTAACGATGTCTATTCTTATGAAATATGAACATATTAGAAGCCACATACAAAATGTGTGGAAATTATGAACTTGAAAGATGGGCTGATATTTACATAACGCTCAATCATGAAAAGTCGTCATGTCGTTTTGGATATAAAATGCGTTTAAAACTGTTCACCGTGGCAGCATTGTAAATAGTACAATACTTTTGCCCACTTACACATCTATACAGCTCATTTACCATAACGGCAAAACTTATGCCGTTTCAAACTATTCACGGTGGCAACATGGTAAATATTCTTACTTTTTTGCCCATACACAAAGCCACAAAAAAAACCCACCTTAACTCAACAAAAACCGGCCAAACCTGTCGCCGCTCACGCCTCCCACCGTCGTTGTTCTAACCGTGTCCTTTTCCGTTTATATACATTACCCCACGAAAAACCACTGTTATGATGCTTACATAGTTACATCACACGCGGCTGAAAAATGTTGACAAATCTGGGAAGACAAAAAAAAAGGCTAAAAAGGTGCTAAAATACCAAATGGGTTATACAAAAACCTACTTTTTTGCCTGTTTTCTTCGTTGGAAACAATGACCGACAAATGGTTTATGGTTTCCGGCGACATGCAATCTAGAATATAGGAATACAAGAGAAAAGTAAAACAGAAGAAGTAACGAGAAAATCACTAAATCAGTTCATGTATTTATAAGCATAGAGAGAATGAAAGATGGAGACTAAAATTTTTGTCAAAGAGATGCAACAAAAAAAAATAAAGAATAATAAAAAGTAAAGAAAGAAGAAGCAGATAAAAAGGAGGTTTTGAAAAAGAAACTGAGCACATAGTTTGAGCACATAGTTGGAGAGGTGGTGGGGTGGTTTTCTATTATTTTTTTTTCACTATTCTCTATTTATATTTTAAAAATTTAACCACCTTATCACGACACGCTTGAATAGGGTTGAGCACGGTCCAAAGACCGGACCGGACCGGACCGAACCGGAAAAGCCCGAAGACCGGAAAACGTAAAAAGGTGGGACCGAGGACCGGCCCGTTTTTGTGTCGGGTAGTATCGGGTCGGGCCCGGGTTTATCAGGTCCGGTCTATAAAACCCGAAAGCAGGCCCGAATCTGCTTGGGCTTACACTATCTTGAAATGTATTGGGCTTCCATTTGTTTGGGCCTGTTTGGACGGCTGGACAAGAGCTCAAGAAGCATAATTCCATGCAAATGGCAATTGCAATTCACCTGTACAATTTCGAACAGCATAACTTGCAAACAGAATACTTATGCTGCATAAGTATCAACATTAAACAGAATACAGAAGCCTTAAAAAACCAAATCCAAACTCCATAAAATTAAACTGCAATTATATCAACATAACATAAACAAGCAAAATGCAAACATTCCGCCGTCAAGTTACGTATCTTACCCGTACTTTTAGAGCGATGCACCTTCACTGCTTTTTTAACATTTGTTCTAACCGTGTCCTTTTCCGTTTATATACATTACCCCACGAAAAACCACTGTTATGATGCTTACATAGTTACATCACACGCGGCTGAAAAATGTTGACAAATCTGGGAAGACAAAAAAAAAGGCTAAAAAGGTGCTAAAATACCAAATGGGTTATACAAAAAGCTACTTTTTTGCCATACACAAAGCCAAAAAAAACCCCACCTTAACTCAACAAAAACCGGCCAAACCTGTCGCCGCTCACGCCACCCACCGTCGTTGTTCTAACCGTGTCCTTTTCCGTTTATATACATTACCCCACGAAAAACCACTGTTATGATGCTTACATAGTTACATCACACGCGGCTGAAAAATGTTGACAAATCTGGGAAGACAAAAAAAAAGGCTAAAAAGGTGCTAAAATACCAAATGGGTTATACAAAAACCTACTTTTTTGCCTGTTTTCTTCGTTGGAAACAATGACCGACAAATGGTTTATGGTTTCCGGCGACATGCAATCTAGAATATAGGAATACAAGAGAAAGGTAAAACAGAAGAAGTAATGAGAAAATCACTAAATCAGTTCATGTATTTATAAGCATAGAGAGAATGAAAGATGGAGACTAAAATTTTTGTCAAAGAGATGCAACAAAAAAAAATAAAGAATAATAAAAAGTAAAGAAAGAAGAAGCAGATAAAAAGGAGGTTTTGAAAAAGAAACTGAGCACATAGTTTGAGCACATAGTTGGAGAGGTGGTGGGGTGGTTTTCTATTATTTTTTTTTCACTATTCTCTATTTATATTTTAAAAATTTAACCACCTTATCACGACACGCTTGACAAAGCCAGATAAAATTGAAACCAAATACACGCCACATATGGGATGGGATTGCACATTTTCCACTTATCAAACACAATTAAAATTTTATTTTTATTAAGTTTAGAGGCAACAATAATTAAAGGAAAATGATAAATCCTCTTAAAGATTAGTCTAAAAATCCTCCTAAAACTATAAAAAGGTGACATGTGGTATCCACTAATTCTCTTTCCTAATCTTGCCCCCTGATTTTTCCACATGTCATCATCTCATGGTTAAGAGGATTTTTAGGCTATTTAGTTAGGAGGATTAATCATTTCCCATAATTAAATACGTAGTAGGTTTGTTTCTTTTAGAATTTTTATTTATTTATTATATATTAGCTAACAACAAAATATAAGTTCAATTAAAATTATCATTTCATTATCACATGAAAATCTATAAAATATCTTATAAAATCATAGGTAAAATCGTAGCGAAGCGTGATGGCATTTTTCTAGTTGTCTACAATTGTAAATTTCAAGTAGATTAAAAATAAAAACAACAACAAAATTGCATTTTGTTAACGACACAAAAAAGGAACATGTATATTATTTAAGAATTATACAAAGAATAAAAACTTTCAAAATTTAAATTTAGTTGCGTATTTATTTAAACTATAACTTTAAAACCTATAACTCCCGGTCTTTCTTCGGTTCTCGGGTTTTTCCAAGAACAAGACCGGACCGACCCGGAGACCGAAAATCCCTAAAAACACTAACCGAAAACCGGACCGGTGTACAGTCGGGCCGGGCCGGTCCATACCGGGTTCGGGCGGTCTTGTGCCGGTCCTCGGGTTTTCGGTTCAAATGCTCATCCCTACGCTTGACAAAGCCAGATAAAATTGAAACCAAATACACGCCACATATGGGATGGGATTGCACATTTTCCACTTATCAAACACAATTAAAATTTTATTTTTATTAAGTTTAGAGGCAACAATAATTAAAGGAAAATGATAAATCCTCTTAAAGATTAGTCTAAAAATCCTCCTAAAACTATAAAAAGGTGACATGTGGTATCCACTAATTCTCTTTCCTAATCTTGCCCCCTGATTTTTCCAGATGTCATCATCTCATGGTTAAGAGGATTTTTAGGCTATTTAATTAGGAGGATTAATCATTTCCCATAATTAAATACGTAGTAGGTTTGTTTCTTTTAGAATTTTTATTTATTTATTATATTAGCATGATACATATGTAATTCAATGACCTTTTAGGCTTTTATAATGGTTTTTTTAAATGGTTTAATAATTGGAAACATTTTTCAATAACCACATATTGAGAATTAAACACGATAATAATTATGATAAAAAAAGAACATTTTTTAATTATAAAGATTGATTCAACAACATGATAATTGGTTTATTAGTATTTTACATATTAAAAAATTATGTATTTGCTTATACATAATTTAGGTGCATAACTTTGTATTATTATTTTTTTAATAATGTTGTCTTTCTTAAAAAGTATAATAGATCATAGTTTGGTACTATTATATTTATTATATATTACCTAACAACAAAATATAAGTTCAATTAAAATTATCATTTCATTATCACATGAAAATCTATAAAATATCTTATAAAATCATAGCTAAAATCGTAGCGAAGCGTGATGGCATTTTTCTAGTTGTCTACAATTGTAAATTTCAAGTAGATTAAAAATAAAAACAACAACAAAATTGCATTTTGTTAACGACACAAAAAAGGAACATGTATATTATTTAAGAATTATACAAAGAATAAAAACTTTCAAAATTTAAATTTAGTTGCGTATTTATTTAAACTATAAATTTAATTTATAATCTAGAATAATAATTACATTTTGATTATATCAAATTATTATATCTTTGAACCAAATTTGATATGGTGAAATTTGTTTTTGTTTTCATCATTGAGTTTAATAAGATGTTATTTTAACTTTTAGTTATTAAATAAAAATTCAATATTTTATTCAAATTCAATAAATTATTCATTTATTGAAAATTCACCCTTACAGTTTATGCTTTATTCACTACAATTGAACTTATGTTGATGGTTTATTTATGATAAGTATTTTATGAACTTTATTTCTTAACTTCATTTCTTAATCAATGGTTGCACAATTTAGACATCATTAAAAAAATAAATCCATTGATTAGTATTAAAATATATTCATTTATGATGTAACTACTTTTAATAAGTAAGCATACATTTGAATACATTGTTGCTACAATATTGTAGTCTTATAATTTAAATTTAGAAAATACATTAGTTTGTTTTAACAGATTTTTACGACAAAAATTATTCACCATGCAACGCATGGGTTTAATCTAGTGTTCATATATAGATGTAATTTTTGTGTATTTATTTGGTATTTCTTTTATAATTTTAATAAACTAAATAGATTGAGTAAATAAATATATATTGTTGTATTTATCAATATTATAGTTTTTTTTAACAAAAGACTAAGTAGAGGTCGACACACTACACTTTATATTAATACTTGTCTTTATCTAGATTGGGTTTTATTATATAAAATTTATTGGTTAAAAAGTGTAAACATGGATCTACGATAAACAGTAAAACACACTCCAACAGATCTAACAAATAAAGTAAAATAGATAAACGTCTACATGATCACATCGATCCAAACAAGTATTCAGCCTACTAGCCTACCATTATTAAAGGAATAACAAAGTCTGAAAAGATGAAAGACATTGTTTACCAACTGAAAGTAAAATAAAAGAGTAGATCTAGGTTGAGGATGAAGATCGGAAGGTGTTAGAAGCTCCAAAACCTCCTTGGAATCTGCAAAGTCGACCTAGGGTTGAATGTGGGCGGCTAGGGCTGCTGAATCGGCTCTCTCATAGGGTTTTGAGGGCTGCTTCGGCTTAAATATTGATCTAGGTCAGTTTGCTGAACTGGGCTTCCCAGCGGCGCTGGATGGGCTCTAGCGGCGCTGGGCTTGGGCCAGCGGCGCTGGCAGCTCCTGCTGCTTCTTGTTTTGCTTCTTTCGGCTCCCGAATCACCTCCTTGTCTCTTGTAACTTCATAGGCCTTCATCTTGAGTCACTTGATGCTATTTACCCTCACTCGCATATTCTGTGAACTTGCGTAAACATAGAATCCATTAAGTACCGATAGTTCGGGAATATTAACTCATTTAAGACATTGAAATGAGGCCTTTCGATAGGGGTTTTTATCACAAAATGAACGCTCATCAAAAACCTAGTGGGATAAAACTTAGTTAAGGGAAAAAAGAGTGCAACGCGTGTAATACTCCCCCTGAATTGAGCAAACGTCTTCAATCTTCGAAGCCCGATCTTGTGTGACAACGACTCGAAACTACTTCAAGGTGAGGACTTTGTAAATATGTCATCCAAGTTCTCACTTGACTCGATTTGTTGCATGGATATTTCTTCTTCCCTTTTGTAGATCATATGTTGAGAAGAATTTTGGTGAGATGTGCTTTAGTCTATCATTCTTGATTTACTTTTCTCTGATCTGAGCTATGCAACCAGCATTGTCGTCATAAATGGTCTTCGGGTCTTCTTGACTGATTCAATCTTGCATGCTTCTTGTATTTCTTTAGGGGATCCAATCATGTTGATGTTGCCAACATAGCCGAATACCTCTTTCATGTTTCAACTCATACCCAAAACAGCCATATATACCACTGCCGGTTAAGAAGACAGGTTCGAACTGAATTAAAACATGTACCTACGCACTTCCAAGGCACGCTTATATATATCTCAAGTATAGGGATACATTTACGAGATATTCAATGGGTCGATTTTTACTACATTCGACCAGATTGTTTAATACCATATAATGATCTTTTAAACTTTATAGTAATATGTCGTGGTCTTGATTTTTAATGTTTTGGGCAATATTAAGCCTTTAGGGATTTTTATATGGATGTCATTTTCTACATTCCCGTATAAATATGTAGCAACGACATCAATTAGTTTCATATGAAGTCTTTCAGAGATTGTAAGGTCGATTAAAATCTATTTATTGTTGCACATATTACGGGAGAATATGTTTCCTCGTTACCCGGTTTTGAGAGAAACTTTGTGCAACTAATCGTGCCTTATATAATCTCATTCTTTTTATTTCAATCATCCATTTATAACCTACTGGTTCGACGTCTATGGGTGTGCAGCCTATAGGTCCGAAAGATACTTCGCTTTTGAGCGAATTTCATGGCTTATTGCCATTTTAGGCCAATCATCTCTGTGCATGCATATATCCAGAGTTTTATATACGTATTCATTACGTTTGTTGTTATAGCATATGAAAATATATATTGTCAACATGCCTGTGTTATTCAGTTCCAAAGTGCACTAATATGTATTGAGATCTCATTTTTCATTTTGGAACCAGTATCTCATTGATAACGCTCAAATTATACATATTTCATTGAGCGTTATTGTGCAAGTTAACGTATAATTATAACCCATTTGAATGTAAATTAATGTATTTTAGTTACTTATTGTGTGTATGAGTGATTTTACAGGTTGCAATGGATTTTGGTGTAAAAATGCTTGAAAAGTGACAAATTGACGTTGCTACACTGTTTTGCTCATAACTTCTTCATCCGATATCCATTTTTAACGAATAAGCTGGCCACGCGAAGATGAATGAAAAATCTACAACTTGCCAATTTTACTTTTACCAATAGAGGATGTAATCAAGTCAGTAAAGCCACAAAATGAAGATATTCACCATGCATTTAATGCCATTCGACATTCAAAAGCACAAAATTGAAGAGTTAAAATTTGCATCCCGGCCTATTTTCAACACCTGACATTTGCTTGACTGTTTGGAGCAGAATCATCCTATTCATAACTGTAGCATGGCTTGATCATGTCCCCTCAATAATGAAGGCAGTTGGTGAAGACGGTTATAAAAGGAAGCTTGCGGAGAACGTTCAAGGTGTGCCTGGAAAGTCTTCCATGGTCTCCAAACCATTTCCAGTCACAACCAATTCAAAATCATCGTCTCATTTGTTCACTCTTAGTTTGTAATAAAGTTATTTAGTTTTTTTAAGTCACCATCTCTAGTTACATTTAGTTCACCAGTTTCGTTTAAGAAACTTTCTGTCATAATCTGTTTGCTAAAGTTCTCCATCACCAACTCTCAAATTAAGTTTTTAATTGTTGAAATATTGAAAGTTATTAGTTTTAAATGTTCTAAAAACTAGTCTCGTCATTTGAATCTCTTTTCAAGTTAAGTTCGTTCGAAAACTTCAATCTCAATTTGCATAAAATTCGTACGTTAAAATTCCGTTCTAAAAGTTGTTATAAGCTCGTTTATGATCCATTAAGTATTGTGTTAAGTTTCGTGAAGTTTCGTTACAGTTCGCATGTTCGCATGAAAAATACTTACAAGTATTTTTCGTGATTTTCGATATAGTTTACGGGTTAATCGTGAAGGGTTCAAGATCGTTGGAGTGTCACTATAGTTAGACTGAGGTATAGTCTAGCCGTGTTAAGAAGTAGAGTAGTTATCGGGTACCGTAGTAGCTGGTTCGAGGGAGACGAAGTAGCTAGTTTGGTGCATCTTACATTGAGTATTAAGTTGAGTTATAATTGTAGTCAATACGACTACGTGATTTCATTTAGGATTTCATGCACTTTAGTTACTAGTTCATTTAATGCAAGTCACAGTGCTCGGATAAAGAAGTTCAAGTTCTCCGTAATTTTTCGTAGTGTTACTTTAATCGTTTACAGGTTAGTCTTTCCACTTATTAGTTTATTAATCGGATAGTGACAGTCCGATTATAAACTGGGGGTTGAAAACATTTTATAGTTCTAAAAATCAAACAGAACTCTTTTCGTTAAAAATAGTTAAAAAACTATTTTTAGGCTGTAATGACCTTAAGATTTATCTTTTGCTCCTCTTACGCCAAAACTTCCTTTTCAGTCATTTAAAAGCTTTCAAAAGATCACTTGTAGTTTGTTAAGCAACGTGACAACTCGGTCACAACCCCCCAATTTTACACTTTCTTTTTAGATTAAATTTAATAGTTTTATTTACTACTAAAACTAATTCCCTGTGGACGATCCTGGACTTACTACTAGCTATACTATACGCGACAGGGTACACTGCCCGTGTGTAATATAACTATAGTATATCCTTGTTTTATAAATTTAAAACTTGGGTGATTTTTACGAGCAAAACGATTAAACAAAATACTCTCCAAATTACACATCACTCATCAAGGACTTTATTTTCCTCTGGTATTGTATATGTCCTTGGGATATTTACCTCTGTAGAGGTTTCATTGATGTTATGTTGGAAATTTTCACCAACTATGTTTTTGCTCATTTCTTTTCGTGGGTTTTTGTCTCTGGAATCGATTGGCCTCCCACGTTTAATGTGAGAAGGTGCATTTGATGCTGGTATATGTGACGTTGTCACTCTATATGTATCTGTGAATGCATCTAATAATTTATAGTATTTTGGACTTCATATGTGACCACTTTTGGGGTCAAGGTTTGATATTGATGATGCATTCTCAAGTTATTTCTTGTGTTACCAGTCTTTCTTTTTCTTCTCTCTCCCCCTAAGACTGGGAATACTTTCTCATCAAACTGGCAATCAACATATGAGCGTTGTAGATATATCATCAGTTGATGGTAATAAATAATTGATAGGAAATAATAAAAAAAACCCATTATATAAATGCCCAGTCATACTTTTGGTCCCATTTTGGTGCGATGTGATGGTATTGGTACATATAACGTGCAACCAATAATTTTAAAATTGGGACAAATTTGGTTCTCTACTAGAGTCCAATTGTAAGGGAGAATATATATGATGATTATTAATGCGATGACCTAAACGATGATGCTATGTATAAAATGTATCCTTATCGATAATCCTTTTTTTTGCACCATGTATGATTTGATAGGATTTATACAAAATATAACCAGAGGATAAAGCTTTCAGCTATTCATGGACAAAATTTCTTTGCCATGTTTATGTAAAATAATATGAAGATATTCGATATTATTCATATATATGGTTTTAAATGGTAACCATTTTTTCCCCGAATATCTTTAGAACTCAGTAAGTTTCATATTGATTTACTGAAATATGATGCGTCATTTATTATTTGAATACCCTATATAGGGTAATATGGGCTTTTCAAAGCCCTTTATAACATCATTGTACTCAATATAGTACCAACAGGTAACAATTACTTAGGAGAAAATTTTCCATATGCTAAAAGGATAGAAACACATTCTCAAAATAAAGTGTTTATCGAGCGGTCCATGTAGAAGACTATTTTCCCTCAATGATAATCTTGCATTAGCTATGAATATGTAATTACATTGTGGGCTATGATGGGCTATTCTATACAATAGAGCCAATGGGCCAGGATACTATATTTCCCTATTACATTTATATTTACATACTAACATCCCCCCGCAGTTTTATCGGGAGGAGAAATCCGGACGTTCAAACTGGATCAAAAATCTGTGAATAGTGAAGTTGGAAGCCCTTTCGTGAAAATATCGGCATACTGTAACTGAGAGGGGACATGAAGAACCCGAATGTGACCCAAGGCAACCTGATCACGGAGAAAATGAATGTCAATCTCGATGTGTTTAGTCCGTTGATGTTGAACTGGGTTCGATGTCATGTAAACCGAGCTGATGTTATCACAGTAGACAATTGTGGCCTTCTTAGGCGATGTATGCAGTTCCAATAGAAGATTACGTAGCCAACATGTCTCTGCCATTGCATTAGCCACACCCCGATATTCAGCTTCGGCACTGGATCGAGAGATAACATGTTGGTGCTTTCAAGACCAAGAGAGAAGATTATCGCCAAGAAATACACAATATCTGGAGGTGGAGCGACGTGTAGTCGGGCATCCGCCCCAATCTGCATCTGAGTAAGCTACAAGACCATCTATAGACAAAACATGAATCTGAAGACCATAGTCAAGTGTTCCACAAAGGTAGCGCAAGATACGCTTAAGTGCGTTAAAATGTGGCTCCCGAGGATCATGCATGAAAAGACATTTTTGTTGTACAGCATAAGAGATGTCGGGGCGAGTGAATGTGAGATACTAAAGAGCACCTGCGAGACTTCTATATAGAGTGGGGTCTGCAACGGGAGGGCCCGAAGTGTCCAGCTTCGACTGAGTGTCAGCCGGTGTTCGGCATGGGTTGCAGTTTAACATATTAGCACGCTTTATGATGTCTTTAGCGTACTTCTGCTGAGATAAAAACAAACCACTAGAGTTGCGGGTGGCAGATATACCAAGAAAGTAGTTAGGAGTGCCCAAGTCTGTCATAGAAAATTCTCGTCCAAGCTGACCAATAACGGTGTGAAGCAAAGACGTTGATGATGCAGTAAGTATGATATCATCAACATATATAAGAAGGTAGGCAATGGAGGACCCATGATGATAGACAAACATAGATGAGTCTGATCTACTACGTTGAAAACCCTGTTGCTGCATAAAATCACCAAAGCTCTCGTACCAAGCACGTGGGGCATGTTTGAGGCCATATAAAGAGCGTTGCAGGTGGCACACATGATCAGGAAATCTAGAATCACGATATCCAGGTGGCTGATGCATGTAGACAGTCTCATGTAAATCACCATGAAGAAATGCATTCTTCACGTCTAGCTGATGAATGGGCCAGTGACGTGAGACTGCAAGGCTCAAGACAGTACGGATGGGGGCTGGTTTAACAACCGGACTGAAAGTCTCATCACAATCAATGCCAAGCTGCTGACTTTTACTATTAGCAACCAATCTAGCTTTGTAACGCGCAAGAGAACCATCAGCATTAAATTTCTGCTTAAATAACCACATAGAACGAACCACATTAGCTCCCGGTGGTCGGGGAACAAGTACCCAAGTACCATTTTTAATAAGAGCCTGATATTCCTCATTCATGGCTTTAAGCCAGTGTGGGTTCTTAATAGCCTGTAAATATGACCGGGGCACCGGTGATGTGGAAGTAGTGTGAAGATTAAGTCGATCTATTGGTTTGTGAATCCCGGACTTACCACGTGTCAACATGGGATGGCTAGGTGGGGCTGGTGGGGGAGGTGGAGGTGTAGGGTTTGTGGGTAATATGGTTTGGGTGCTAGAGGCAGGGGATGATATGGGTAATCTAGGTGATGTAGAGGTGTCTGAATCCGAGGACAACATTGGTTGTGGTGACTGAAACTCTGGACGAAAGAGTGGAGATGGAGTGTCAAGAAACTCATATGAAGGAGAGCGAGTGGGGGTCATGGAGCCAAAAGGAAAGACAGTCTCATCAAAAACAACATGGCGTGAGATGATGATCTTTTGAGTAGAAAGATCAAGACAGCGAAAACCACAATGATCAGACGGGTACCCGAGAAATATGCATGGTGAGGATCGAGGGGCGAGTTTGTGAGGGGTCATTATGTGAGGGAAGCACAAACATCCAAACACACGAAGATGCATGTATGTTGGATGTTGATTGAAAAGACGGAAGTGTGGGGTATCATTTTGGATAGTGGATGAAGGGAGAATATTTAGTAGATGGGTGGACATGTTAAGAGCTTCCACCCAATATGTAGGAGGAAGGTGAGCATGAAACAAGAGGGTGCGAATAGTATTATTAATTGTACGAAGCATGCGTTCGGATTTACCATTTTGTTGTGAGGTGTGTGGGCAAGAGAATCGAAAACGGATTCCAAGTGTGGCAAAGAAATCATGAAACTCCTTGTTATTGTATTCACCCCCATTATCACATTGAAACGATGTAATAGTACATTTGAATTGATTGTTAACATAACCGATAAAACGCAAAAACTTTTGAAATACATCAGACTTACGACGAAGAGGATAAACCCATAGGTAATGAGTAAAATGATCTAAAAAAATAACATAGTATTTTAAACCACTTAAACTAGGAACAGGTGATGTCCAAATATCAGAATGTATAATCTCAAATGGTGAGCGAACGACTGAAGTAGCAAGATTAAATGGAAGTTTGACGTGTTTTCCAAGCTGACACGGTTGGCAAAGCACGTTACGCTTTATTACACGAGATAAATTTACGAGAAATTCACTGGTGAAGGGCTTGGTCACCAGGGTGTCCAAGACGTTGGTGCCAAATAGATGGAGTGGTAGCAAGGAAGACTTGAGATGGGGTTTGGGTGACTGGGTATAGGGGTCCAGTGCTTTCACATCGGAGCAGAGGCTGACCGGTGCGATAGTCCCGCACGGTAAAACCGAAAGGGTCAAATTCAATGGAACAACGGTTATCATGTGTAAATTTACGAACGGAAATGAGATTTTGAATAATTTTTGGTGTAATAAGGACATTATTCAAATAAAGTGTTCGATATGGGTTTGGGAGGGTTGTGTGCCCAACGGTCAAAAAACGAACTAAAGAACCATTACCAACAAAAATAGAACGAGTATCAAGATTATTAGAAATGGATTTAAGTATACCGGCATTCGAGTGAACATGATCAGTGGCCCCAGAGTCCATAATCCAACCTGCTCGAGTTGCTGATGGGCCTACCAGGCTTGATGGAGTTTCTGTTGGGCCAACTGGAAAAGTTGTTGGGCCTGCTGGATGACCTGCATACATTAAACTAGTTGTGCCTGATGGAGACAAGGCTGTTGGGTTATTATTGGGATGACCAAGAATGCTAGGAGAAGCCCAATAGGTTGGAGATGTTGAACTGCTCATTGTGATTGTCCGAAAAGAAAGCAAAAACTTTTTTTTTTTAAGAAAAGGTTGTGGAATTAATTGAAAATATGAAATAGTCACTATATCAAGAATAGCGGCGGCTATATATAAAAAGAAGAAGAAGAGAAAAGCTAAAAATAAATAACTGATCAAACAACGTGACGGCAAACAATGGAAGTACTAGATAAATTCTAATGATTTATTCTTGAGTTACCACCTAAAAAAGAGAGCCGATTGGCTATTAAACCACCGACCCACTATGAATCAATGAAGGCAATTGAATAACTTTGTAAAATAATTGATATCGGCCAACAATGGTTGGATAACAATGATTTAGTTAATTACCGAATAAAAAGAAAGGAGCGAATGAAACGAATTTGTAAAAAGAATAGATCTGTGATTAAAATTGAATTGAAAATTTGAAGAATAATAATGGCTATGATACCATGTAGAAGACTATTTTCCCTCAATGATAATCTTGCATTAGCTATGAATATGTAATTACGTTGTGGGCTATGATGGGTTATTCTATACAATAGAGCCAATGGGCCAAGATACTATATTTCCCTATTACATTTATATTTACATGCTAACGGTCCATATATTAATACCATTGGTTTGGAAATAATATGGTATATGATTACTGTGGTGGAGATACTTTTAACTCCAAGCATATACGCATATTTGCTCCAAATTAAGGCAAGTAAATGAGTGGTATAAAGGTCCAAGAATTAAAGATTTTGATTTTTAAATATAACAAGGTAGCATTAAAACAATGTAAAAAAGAATAATTATGTATAGTTCTGTCAACAAATATCTAAATTCTATATAAGGAAATTTTACCTCAATTTTGTGCATGTAATTAAGTGGACTATCAATCACTTAATTAGGGGTTTACCCCCATGTGGTGTTGGAGGTATCAGTGTGTATAGTCGGTTCATAGTAAATAAATAAAAAAGATATTAGTTTACAATATAAATGATACAGTTTTTTATTTTTTATTTTTTATTTTTAAAGGCAATATAAATGATACATATAATCATCATTGTAATCATAATATTTTGTTAAAGCACAATCTTATTGGATTCACATACTGAGGTATTGATGACTAGTTATATAAAAACTTTTAGCATACAATACTCTAATCAAAAGTAAAAGCATTTGTTTTCATATATCTATATATATATTAAAAGAGTAGTTAACCAAGCATTCTAAAGCACTATTCAAACTAAAAGCTATTCTAAAAAATTGTCACGTAGGATTTATCCTATGTGGCATCTCCATATTTTTTTTACAATATTATATTTTATTTATATTTATAGAAAATTTTAAATAAAAAAAAATATTTCCATCAAAATGATCAAATCTTATGTATATATAATCACAATTACAACTTTACAATTCAATATGAAATCTTAATATATACTAACAACTTCTTTATTATATTATGCTATCTATAAAAATGCCACGTAGGATTTATCCTATGTGGCGTCTCCATATTTTTTTAACAATATTTTATATTTTATCTTATATTTATAGAAAATTTTAGAATAAAAAAAATATATTTCCATCAAAATGATCAAATCTTATGTATATATAACCACAATTACAACTTTACAATTCAATATGAAATCTTAATATATACTAACAACTCTTTATTATATATGCTATTCTATAAAAATTGCCACATATAATTTATCCTATGTGGCATCTCTAAATTTTTAACAATATTTTATATTTTATCTTATATTTATAGAAAATTTTAAATTAAAAAAAATATATTTCCATCAAAATGATCAAATCTTATGTATATATAACCACAATTACAACTTTACAATTCAATATGAAATCTTAATATATAAAAAATTGCCACGTAGGATTTATCCTATGTGGCGTCTCCATATTTTTTTAACAATATTTTATATTTTATCTTATATTTATAGAAAATTTTAGAATAAAAAAAATATATTTCCATCAAAATGATCAAATCTTATGTATATATAACCACAATTACAACTTTACAATTCAATATGAAATCTTAATTATCTATCTAAAAAATTGCCACATAGGATTTATCCTATGTGGCGTCTCCATATTTTTTTAACAATATTTTATATTTTATTTATATTTATAGAAAATTTTAGAATAAAAAAAATATATTTCCATCAAAATGATCAAATCTTATGTATATATAACCACAATTACAACTTTACAATTCAATATTCTATTTTATATTATTAATTGTAATCAAACTAATTGTAAAATTGTTGTTATTAGTAATTGGAATCAAACTATATTTAGGATACATGTTCTTTCTATATAAATTGAACCCTACAAATAAATCAACACACGAAATCATTAAAAACCCCACGAAACAGCTGCTACTTTTATTGTTCTTAACCATGAATAACGAAAATAAAATTATTTTTTTTAAGACATCAATGAGAACTCGGTCAATTGCGTAATCAAAGTTAAAATATTGCTTCTCTAGAAGAATTGTATAAAAGAAACTCTGCTACACCATCCAGCCTTGATATGATTTAGCATCCAGCATTAAGATTTGAATATCTCAATTCCTTTTTAAGTATAAGTAATTTTTTTGTTCCATATACTAATTCTTATATTGATAATGATGTAAAACCCGTGTTTTTGACACGGGTCTAAAATCAATTTAGTATATAAAACCACATACTAATTACTTCAATTAACATCAACCAATATATATATATATATATATAACAAGGTCCTAAATTCATTCCTAAACGAATAGGAACCCTTGGATGAACTTCATCTTTGATTTATAACCATTAGATCAAATTTAATTATTTCATCTTTAATCAATGACAATATTAATACTTATACTTTATATAATTAGTCAAAATATATCCCTCTTATATATTACTTTTACTTTTAGCAAAATTTACATAATTAAATTTATTCCTAATGTGCATGCGTAAGTACATGTTTAATTTCTAGATGATTTTTAAACTTACCTTTTGTAAATAAATAAATAAAAGGATATAATCTTTATAATCCATGATTAATTTCGATGTGATTCACAAACACATTATATGTAATATACTATTTTATTATTGTTTTAAATTAGTAAGTAATAACATAAAATCATATTAATATGTTAAATTATTTATATTATTGTTTTAAATTAGTAAGTAATAACATAAAATCGTATTAATATGTTAAATTATTTATATTATTGTGTTTTTATTTTTTATCCAATCAACATATATATATTTTTTATTTGAATATGACTGTAATTCATTCATGAATTCCTATGACATGATGAATCAGGCTTTTGTCAAATTCAGGGAAGCTTCTCTTGATTTTTCGCCAAAGGAACGACTAGTGTGGATTGATATTGTTGGGACTCCATTGGTGACTTGGAATCCTAAAGCTTTTAAGAAAATAGGCGCGACTTGGGGTGATTGTGTTTCAGTTGAGATGGACGAAGACAAGTCTTTGGCACATGGGAAAGTTTGTATTCTGACCAAACTCAAGTCGAAGATACAAGAAGAGGTTATAGTGGAGGTCGATGGTTCTAATTATGAGGTGTATGTATCAGAGATTGCTTACTGGTCTCCTAATTTTGTGAAGGAACAAAACAATGCATCTTCAGTTTTGTCAAGTGAGGAGGTTGAGAGCCAACGTTTGTTTGATGACGAGTCTGTCGATAAAGAGCTGATGAATCAGGTGACCCTTTTAACCCAACGGAACTTATAAATGAGTCGGGTAAATTGCAAAAGAAAAAGATGGCGAATAGTTCAAAAGTTAATGTGAACGAGAACATAAAGGTACCAGTTGTTAATACAGAGGCTGATAAGGTTGCAAAGGACGACCCAATAGCTTCTGTTGATGGAAATGCTAGTGATAAGTTAAAGACGTCCACATCCAAGCCAACTTCAACACATTATAATAATGGCTTGGATGAACACGATATTTTTCTGCTTAACAGGTTATTACATCTAGATGAATGTCGGGTAATGGCGGTTAAAGGTGTTACCAACGAGAAAGTAAAGGAATCAAGTGAGCCATTACTAAATCAAGTAAAAAAGACACTTGAATCTGACATCGGAAGACAAAATGATGGAGCAGATCCGATCGGGGAGCAACTGAAGTCTAGCGTTGTGTCTTCCATCAACGCCCCCGGCTACTGACATTAAGCTTGATGTGGAGTCTTGCTCTACGTGGCTTGACTATATTGGTCCTCCAACTGATGACAAAATGGATTCTGAAAAAATTTGGAGTTATAAAGACCCCGATGGGAATGTTCAAAGGCCGTTTTCTCTCGCGCAATTAAACATGTGGAAAGATTATTTTTCTAGCGATTTTAAAATTTGGAGATATTATGGCAACGTAAAAGACGTTGTTCTCCTACACAGTGCCTTAAAGAGACGAACAAAGGATGTCGGTTAGATCTCTTTGCATTTGTGATATGACGCAACGGGTGTTCGACTTCGTCCATGGGATGTCATTTTCTTGGCTTCGCGTTGGGATCTCCCTTGTGATTTTAGTAGCTGTCTGTTTGTCGTGTGTATGTCTTGTATCGTCAGAACTTATTTTGTTCCTTATTTTCGGTTCTGTTGGATCGAATTGCGTGTTTTCATGTACTTGCTAGATTCTTACTAGCATTTTTTTAATAAAATATTTTAATGCCGTTCTAAAAATAAAAATAGTTTCCTATTTTGACTTTTTCAGTTTTTTTTCTTTCAACTTTGAACGTAAATATCTTTATTTGTATTATGGGAAAAGTGAGTGTGGGGTTGTCATACACCTAACTTAGGTGAAAACCCCCTCACATATCATTTTTAAAATATTTTTGCATAATGAATAAATGATTGGGCCCCCATGATTTTAATGGAATAAAAAATCAAGATGTGAGAAATTTTTCACCCAAGTTAGGGGTGAAACAACCCCACCTTCACTTTCCCTTGTATTATATAGTTGTTGATGAAAATTATATTAATGAAAAATACATTTAAAACTCAATCCATTCATATATTTTATATCAAGTATTATATAACACATGCGAAAATATTTACGGTCAAATTAAAAGAAAAAGACTTGAAAAGTCAAAGTAAACACTTAAAATGGGACGGATTGAGTAATATTTAATGACTTACGTCAATGTAATTTCATGTTACTTTATTAGCTAGAATTTGATATTTGATATTGGTAAATATAGAAAATAATATATATTTAACTTTACAATATCATTATACAAAGATATAACACACATATCTTATTAACCATCCTTGATACAAAATACTTATTAACTAATGACATCATCATATTCTAACATGTGCCACAAGACACATGTTTAGAAGCATTAAATAAAATTAAAATTTCTTAGAATATGAAGATCTTAGGTAAATTTTATACTTTATTAATGACTATTAAATATTTTTTTATTTAAAGAAAATTTAAGTTCATTTAATTTTCCTAAACATGTGTCTTGTGGGTATATGTTAAAATAATCTTTATGTTATTATGAAAGTTGAATATATTTATCTCGCGTATTACGCGGGAAAATAATCTAGTTATTAATAAGTAAGGGGCCACCGGCTAAACAAATAGGGACTTTTGGTTCCGGTAATCAAAGTAATAAAGTATATCTCATAAAAAAAGAGTAAATTACTTTTTTCGTCTCTGAAGTTGGCACATTTTTCACTTTTAATCCCTGAAGTAAAAAAATATCAATTTGCATCCTTAAAGTTGGCTAATTTTTTCAATTAAGGTCCTAGCGCTAACGACGTCCAAAATTTTCCGTTAACTCACCCCACGTGACCAACACGTGAGGGTATAAGCGTCATTTACTCTTTGACAAGGACGAAAACTGCAAAAACATGACAACGTGGGGGACGAAAATTGTTAATTTTTCACTTAAGGGATTGAAAGTGAAAAACGTGTCAACTTAAAGGACGAAAAAAGTAATTTACTCTATATACAATCATCAACACCCACATATAAAAAAAAGGGTAATGGAGGGAACCCTAGCCCCGGTACCACAATTGGATACTCATCGACTCACCCCGTATGAGTCATATGATGTCGGTACAATACCTCCATCCTAATCCCCACATGATCTGGGCACCCCGAAGGATCGAACCCACGTATTTAAACTTCACATGTGGGTCTATGCTTCATTGGTAAGGATACCTTAAAGGAATTATTTTTTGTGCCAAGCGGGGATCGAACCTGAGACCTTAAGGTCATCAAGTGATTACCGTACCACTAAGCTAACTCATTATTGGTAACACCCACATATATAATTACATATGCATATAATATCATATAACACATTTTTGTGATCTTGAAACATATCATTGGAAAAACTGATGATGACACACATCACCTCCATGATTTTCAAATTTTCTCTCACCGCATTTTTCTCTCACTAGTGTTTAATCGCTTCAATCTTATAGTGTTTAATTCGCTTCAATCACATTTACTGGAAATAAGTGAAGACGGAGAATGATGGAATCCACGGCGGAGGAGGTGGTGGTTGGTGGTTACGCCGGTGGCCGGAGCAATGAAAGTTAAAGATCGGCGTGAGATCGAATGACAGATAGATCTCATCATCATCAATTTCTCCATCAAATTCTCCTGGATTCATCACAACCTCTGTCGTATGTATGTATATATATATATATATATATATTGTATTTATATATATTTATATATATATATATAAATTTCACACATGGAGATGTATTCATATGGGTGTTGATGATTATATATATTTATATATGAGTAAATTGCAATTTTCATGAAAATTGATCAAGAAATTGAAGAGCTTTTTTGTTGCTTAAGAAATATGAATAAAGAACGAAGGATTGAATTTGGACAATAGAGATTTTCGGTAGGTATTTAGTAATGTAATTGTGAGTGTGTTTTTTATTTTGTAGTTTTAGTATTTTTTTTCCCCCCTTTTTCTTTATAAATTTGAATAAATTCCGTTTTTTTGAGTAAATTACAATTTTCGTCCCTGAACATATCACGTTTTGCAATTTCAGTCCCTCCAGTGTAAAGGGGAAAAGACACTTTTACCCTCACGTGTTTAGCACGTGCATACGTCAATGGCCAAATAACAACGACGTCTATGAAAAGGACCACGATTGCAAATGTTTGCCAACTTTTGGGATGCAAATTGATATTTTTTAACTTCAGGGATTAAAAGTGAAAAACGTGTCAACTTCAGGGACGAAAAATGTAATTTACTCTAAAAAAAAATAACACAAGATAAAAACAAAAACACCGCCATACATCTAAAACCAAAAAGAAAGATCAAGTCACCTTGATTTATCATTCAAATCAATTTTCAGAATTGTTGCACAATCTTTGATTAAAGATTTTGAATATAAAATTACTTTATACACTCTTGACTATAGAATCTGAATAAATTTTGACAAATGATTAATACAATCAATCAGACCTTAATAGATCACCATGAAAATCTAGAAACTCCTAATTAAGTGCTCCAGCCTATCGATTTTCCTCCATCTTTTTTGATAAATGATCAATAATAATAATAAGAATAATGATAAGAATAATAATAATCGTCTTAGTGAATAAATTTGATCGACTTCAGTTTTATCATGCAAAGTTGTCCAAAAAAAAAATCATATAGGTACTATGAAACAAAATTATTGTTCAATACTCACATATGCATTAACATATAGACGAATATAAACCCAATATATTTACTACATCCTTTATGAAAATTTATACTGTAGTACGTAATTAAAATCTTTATATATATAACTAAAATCTGCCCCGCGCTTCGCCGCGGTTTTTTCGTGTTTTTTTGTTCGTCGTTTGATCGAAAGATATAAATGTTATTTTCTTATTAAAAGAATTCTTAGAAAAACTTTGCAAATTAATATACTTGTAAAGGGTCAAGAATTTTAATGTCTACTAAAAAATAAGAAGTCAAAATATTTCCTCTTAAGCTCAAATGCTCAATACAGGCGTGTAAATACATGAAATAAGTAGGAGTAATTTTGCAATCGACATCCTAAGCCCATTTTCATGATCCCTTTTTCTCAACCAAATGGGCCTTTCACACTTCCAAAATAATCCAAAAAATATATAAAAAACTAAACATGAGTATGGCTCGATGGACATCAAACCATTATTAACCAAAAATCCAAAATACATAAATACATTCTCACCTCCTTACCTAACCAAACATATCATGATCTCTGTACAGAACACACACATCCCAACCAAAGTACCAAACACAACTCTCAATCCTTTTATTTTCAAATTAATTTTCATCTTTTCTTTTTCTTTTTAATTTGAAATTGAGAATATCTCAAATCTGATCTCTCAAGCTGTTGAAAGAAGTTAATCTGTTCCAAAAATATCTTGTAGATTTACTAAAGACAAAATCATGTGGAAGTTTTTCTAATCGCAGATTATGTCGTCTCCCTTAATACGATTGTTGATGTAACGAAAAAGTTCAGTGGTAGTGGTTGTTGGTAGAAGATGGTGGCATCTTCGGTGATAAAGGACCGTCCTGGTTGGTTTTTTTCTTTTCACGGGCGTTTGGTTTGTATTTTTACCGATATTATTATACCGGGTTACCAACCATCAGATTCGTGTGCCATCTTTGTTTCTTATTATTTTTGTTTTGCTCCATCTTTCTTCCCCTTTTTTTCCAGATCCAATGAAAAACATCCAAGTTGAACATCACTACCAACAAACGTCATCCCCATCTTCCGGCAGACAACATCCCACATCATATCACCACCACCGAGCTGGCGGCGGCGCTCATATTTTTCCGGCCAAATCCGACCACCAGTCTCAACAACTGGTCACCACTCCATACAAATGGTTGTTCATGTTTTTTTGTTTCATCTAATAGATGTTAGTTATTTTTTAGTTACTTTTTAGTTGCTTTAGATGTAAAAATCCAGAGAAGGAAATTAAGGGGTGAAAATGTAAAAAAAATTGTTGGTGTGAAAGTTGGTGACTAAATGTGTAAAACCTGAAAGGTTAGTGGTGAAAGTTAAAAAGCTCTAAAATTTACTGTAGCTAAGGCAACTTAAATTGTTATATATAAATAATTTCTCACTTTCAATAATGTAGTATATATGCATGATCGGAATTAACTATCAATCAATCAATCAAAATAAAACGGAGCACATGTATATTATACATATAAAAACAAGTGATAGATGATCCGTATGATTAATAATTATAAAATCAACGAAAATTGCTTTTTTTTTGAACGGCATTAAAATTTTTATTAAAAAAACTAGTAAGAAACTAGCAAGTACATTACACGATCCAATAGACAAATGAAAGTAAGGAAGATAATAAAACTTAATGAATCAAGAGAAACACGCAACATATCGACGACTGCTAAAATCTGAAAGGAGATCCCAACACAACGCAAAAAGAATGGCCTCCCATGAACGAAGCCAAACACCCGTTGCATCATACCACAAATGCAAAGAGATCTAACCGACATCTTTTGTTCGTCTCTTTAAGGCACTATGTAGGAGGATAGTTTCCTTTACGGTACCAAGAAATCTCCAAATCTTAAAATCGCTAGAAAAGTAATCTTTCCACTTATCTAGTTGCACGAGAGAGAATGTGTTAGGTCGGAAATCGACCAAGTATAATTTGTTCAGAAATAGCTTGAAGTTTAGTGAAGACGTTTGTACAGAATTCTGAGATGTCTCAGAATTCCTTCACTGAAGCTTCACTTCAGCTCAGATCAAGATAAATCTGAAGCATTCATTCTGAAGTCAAAGACTGAAGTATGAAGAAGAGAATCATCTCAGAAGCGAGAAAAGAGTGATTCTACCAGATCGAAGACTGAAGCATCTCAGTGTAAAGTATTTACAACACTTTACACTGATTACGAGGAAGACTTTTTACTTTACATACCTTTACCCAGTTAATAGATTTATCTATTAATAAAAGGTACAAGGTAAAAGTATAGGTTTGGAACATAGTACTATAAGTCACATCAACTGACTTATATACTCTTCCTAGTACAAGTATGTAAGGAATTAGGTTTAATTCCTTAAATGCTCACAACCTCTTTTATACGATCTTGTCCATGTCATCATGAACTTGGTCTATAAATACAAAGTCTTCTCACAACTTGCAAAAGGCTTGAAACTTTAGCATTGCAACTTGTGAGATATACTCTAAGTAAAACTTACGAGTATTTCCAAGTTATTTAGATCACTTGTTTTTCGGGATTGTTTAGATACTTACACTTGGGTGTTTATCTTTGTTCCGCAACAATCCTTGTATTTGTTTATATATCAATAAATCAAATACATTAGAAAGGAACAACGTGTCTCAATGCTACATACTTGATTATACATATATATATCTTTATATAGTTTCTGCCATTTAGTTCTTGTTATTTACGTTAAGTCATTTGTTTCTTGTTATCCATATCTGGATCGTAAACTTAACTTGTCCATCAAGATTAGTTGTACTTGCCAGTCGGGTTTAGTTAATCATCTATATTTGGGACTCACAATTGGTATCAGAGCCTAAAGGTTGAATTATTTCAATTCATTAACCTTTGATCTGAATAGATGGCTGACTTTCAACAAGAACGTCCTGACCCTAATAACACTACTCCACCCCCTGTCATCAACAACAATATACCATCACATAATGTACACGTACACTTTCCAAATAATCCTGTTCCCAAGTTTGATGGGAACAGTGAAAACTTTCAAACATGGAAAGCATGCATGCTAAGTATATTGCTGGTGTTGAAAGACATTTGCCCGATATCTTAAAAGAAGGACCCTTTGTCCCCATGAATGCTTCTACTGTTGTCAGAAATACCGATGGGATTCCTAGGCAGTCACCTAAGGAGAAGGATCATTGGTCTGAGGAAGATCATAGACTTGTAGACCTTGACACTAAGTTACAAAATATGATTTTATATGCAGTTCCTGAAACCCTAATGCCCACTCTTGTTTTACTTGAAAATTCCAAATTAATGTGGGAGGAACTAATGACACAGTTTGAAGGCACAAATGAGACAATTGTCACAAGAAAAGTTGCTTTAAACAAAAGATATGAGTCTTTCTTTGCTGTCCCTGGAGAATCTTTAACTCAAACTTACATCAGATTTACAAATCTGGTAAATCAACTGAAAGCCCTGGGTGTAACCAAAGATAAAGAAATTTTGTTAGAAAAATTTTGTGATATTTTACCCTCTAAATGGGAAAATTTGATCTTGGTTTTAAGACAAGGAAAAACCTTGCACAGTCACACTCTTGTTTCCCTTTATGGAGCCTTCAGATATACTGAAGAAAACAAAGCTGAGAGAGCTTTGGCTGAGCAAGATGCCAAAAATCATGTTTCTACCAGTTCTGGTATGGTTCAGTATTCTGAACCACATAATACTGCTCTACTATCTTCTGAGAGTGACATTTCTGACTCGATGAAGAAGATGGTTTCTGAAATGTTAAAAACTGGTATCTCTGGTAATGTTACTCATGATTGTGATGAGAATGACAATGATGATCTGGTTGCCATGCTGGCTAAAACGTTCAATCGTTTTAAGGCCAAATCAAATTGATCTGGCAAACCTTTTGCTTCCAGCGCTTCTATTGACAAGTCTAATCTTGAATGCTTTAAATGTGGCAAGAAAGGACATTTCATGAAGGAATGCAGATCTAGTCAATCATCATCATCACAATCTGCTCCTAACCATTCTATTTTTCAGAAATCTGACGACAGCTATAAGGCCAAATACAAGAAGTTAAAGGCACATATGGCTCTTCTGGCACAAGATAACTCAAGCAACAGTTGTATGATTGCCAAAACTGAAAAATGGGAAGATTCTGATGATGAAGAAGAAGTTAGGGACATGTGTTTCATGGCACAAGAAGATCAAGGTCATTTGGTCAAATCCGATGTTGAATCTGGCCGCTGGGTGGATATTGTAATGAAAAAGGTCAGTAATTTTGGTTTTGAAAATAATGAGGAACACAAACTGGACCTTTTGGTTCTTTTAGAGGCTGACATCTCATTTGTTGAGACAGTGCGTTCAGAAAGCCTAAAAATGTTTGAAAATAATGCTTCTGAACTGAACGCCAGTCATGCCAGACTAAAAGAATTGAAAGATGTTCAATTGGCTCTAAAAAGTTATCAGTCTATGGTTGCAACTTTAGAATTGGAAAAGGAAGAATTAAAATCCATCCTTGAAAAAGAACAAGCAATTATTAAATCTTGGATGAAAGCACCAAGGCCAGATGCTGCAATTAAAAATACTTTTGCATCACAAAGAGCAGCATATGAGTCTGGTGATCTTCATTTGGCATCTATAATCACTGATTTAGATGCACTTCCAAAGGAATAAAGCCTGAAATCATTTTTCCTAAAGTTGGCAAGCAGAAAACTGTAACTAATAAAGCCCAGGAACAATCTGAGGGTAAATCTGAAACAGCTCAGATAACTGTTTCAGAAAGGAAGGCTAAATCCAAAAAGCCATCCCCTCAGACTTCATCTAAGGTTCCTAAAGACCTAAAGAAGAAGAAAAATTTCTCCCCCACTGAGCCATCTACCTCAGATTCAGGTAAGGCTCAGGTGTCTAATGAAGAATCAATTTTGTTAAGGTTAGAAAGTCAATTTCAACTATTGGCTAGACAAGTGCAGAGTTGTAATGCACGTTTAAAAAATGTTGAAACTCCTCCTCTTCAACCAAAACAAAATACAAAACCCTTTTCCAAGCAAATCAGGCAGAAATCTGAAAAGAAAAAGGTTGAAAACCCCATCAAACCAACTATTTTTTTGTCATCTGAAATAATGACTGAAATCCCCTTTGATCCTTCTGTTCCTTATGAACCAAAGAAATCTGAGACTGCTAAGGGAGAGTCTAGAGAACCCATCCAAAGATGGGTTCCCAAAAAGAACTAATCTTTGTTTATGTGCAGGGAGACCGAAAGAAGAATATATGGTTTCTGGACAGTGCTGCTGGCCAAACCATGACTGGTTATCAGACCCTGCTAGAGGAATATAGGGTGCAAGAGGGGCCCTCAATAGTTTTTGGAAATGATGGTAATGGAAAAACTGAGGGATATGGTGTGGTGAATAATGGTCAAGTCAAATTCACACGTGTTGCATATGTGAACGGTTTGAAATATAACCTGATCAGTGTCAGTCAACTGTGTGATGATGGCTTCAAGGTTTTATTTGATATTTCACAAGGCACCATATTCAACAGAGATGGAAAGGTGGTACTGATTGCACCAAGGAATGGAAACATTTATGTCATTGATATGAATCCTTCTACCTCTGAACAATGTTTCTATTCAAAGGCAGATGAAGACACAAACTGGCTATGGCACAAGAGATTATCCCATCTGAACTTCAAGAACATCAATAAGTTGTCTAGAAAACAACTTGTTGATGGGATACCCTCTATGTCTTTCAATAAAGACAAGCCATGTCCAGGTTGTGAAATGGGTAAGCAGAAAAGAGCTTCATTCAAGACAAAGCAAAGCTTTAGTATAACTGAACCTCTTCATATTCTTCACATGGACCTTTTTGGACCAGTGAATGTTCAGACCAGAGCAGGAAAGAAGTACACCCTTGTTATCGTTGATGAATATTCAAGATACTGCTGGGTGATTTTCCTCAGGTCCAAAAGCGAAGCTGCTGCTGAAATCATTGCTTTCATCAAACAAATTGAGCTCAAGCACAAGCGAAAAGTTTGTCAGCTCAGAAGTGACAATGGCACTGAATTCAGAAATGCTACTCCGGAGTCCTTCTGCACTGAAACTGGCATATCTCAGAACTTCTCCTCAGCACACACACCAGAGCAGAATGGTGTTGTAGAAAGAAGAATCGTACGCTGATTGAAGCTGCTAGAAGTATGTTGAATGAATCTGGTCTTCCCAAGAATTTCTGGGCTGAAGCTGTTGCAACTGCTGCTACACTCAGAACAGATCTGTTTATGTCAAAAGACACAAGAAGACCTCCTATGAAGTACTCAGAAATAGAAAGCCTAATATTGGATACTTCCATGTATTTGGATGTCCAGTATACATTCTGAATAATTCTAATCAGCTTGGAAATTTGATGCAAAAGCTGATGAAGGGTACTTCCTAGGATATTCATCAAATCGCAAAGCCTTTAGAGTCTTTAACAAGAGACTTGAAAAGGTTGATGAGTCAATTCATGTTACCTTTGATGAATCCAATTCTGCAATCTTTAAAAATTCCATTCCTGTACCACCCTCAGAAAGTCCAATAAGTTTTGGTGATTCTGATCCTATTGCTGAAACTGATCAGTCACCTGAACCTGCTTCTGAACATCTTCGTTCAGAACCAGTAGTAAACAAGCCTAGCAACATTCCATTTTATCCTCCAGTCTGTTTCAAACTACCTTCTGAACTGACTATTGGATCAGATGTACATGCTGCTTCTCCTCTGATATCAGGCTCCACTGAGTAACCTCAATCTGAAGAATTTCATGATGCAAGTCATGATCTGCAGGAAGAAGAAGAAGCTGAAGATGTATTTTCTGAAGCTCCTCCTGAAGGTACTCCGAGAAGTTCTTGCACTGATATGATTGTTCATCCTGGTCAATACTCTAAATGGACAAAAGCACATCTAATCGAGCAAATTATTGGAGAGTCCAGTAGAGGGGTTCAGACCAGAAGAGCCACAAGCGATCAATGCTTAAATGTCAGCTTCTTATCTCTAATTGAACCCAAGAAGATTGACGAGGCTATGCAAGACCCAAGCTGGGTTGAAGCCATGCAAGATGAGCTCAACCAGTTTAAAAGAAACGATGTATGGGAACTCGTTCCTTGTCCCAGTAACCTGAAGACGGAACCAATTGGGACAAGATGGGTCTTCAGAAACAAGATGGATGAAGATGGTCATATCATCAGAAACAAAGCAAGACTTGTTGCAAAAGGATATACACAAGAAGAGGGAATAGATTTTGATGAAACTTTTGCACCAGTTGCTAGACTTGAAGCTATCAGAATATTCTTAGCTTTTGCAGCTCATCATCAGTTTAAAGTCTATCAAATGGATGTCAAAAGTGCATTCCTGAATGGAGAACTAAAAGAAGTCGTTTATGTGTATCAACCACCAGGGTCCATCAATGAAGAAAAACCACATTGGGTGTACAGACTGAACAAAGCCTTATATGGTCTGAGACAAGTACCCAGAGCCTGGTATGATACTCTTACTAAACATCTTCTTAAAAATGGTTTTAAACGTGGTGCAATGATAACACTTTGTTCATATTGCATAATAAAAGTGATATCCTTTTAGTACAAATTTATGTTGATGATATTGTGTTTGGTTCTACAAATGAGAAGATGTGTGAAAATTTTTCTAAATCATGTCTTCTGAGTATGAAATGAATATGATGGGTGAACTGACATATTTTCTGGGACTTCAAGTAAAACAAACTGAAGATGGTATTTTCATAAACCAAGAAAAATATGTCAGAGATTTATTAAAGAAATATCAATTTGATTCAGTCTCATCAAAAGATACTCCTATTTCTGCTCCATTAACTTTGGATTCTGATCCACATGGGAAACCAGTGGACCATACAAAATATCGTGGTATGGTTGGTTCACTGATGTATTTAACTGCAAGTAGACCAGACATAATGTTTGCAACATGCCTTTGTGCTAGATTTCAGTCTTATCCCAGAGAAGCACATGCAAATGCTGTTAAAAGGATCTTCAGATACCTTAAGGGTGTCCCCAGATTGGGTTTTTGGTATCCCAAAGGCTCCAGTCTAGATCTAATGGGTTATTCAGATTCTGATCATGCAGGTTGTAAGATAGACAGGAAAAGCACCACTGGAGGGTGTCATTTCCTTGGTGGCAAATTAGTAAGCTGGACAAGTAAGAAGCAGACTGCAGTATCACTATCCACTGCAGAAGCTGAGCATATTTCTGCAGCAAGTTGTTGTGCTCAGATTCTATGGATGAAAAACCAGCTGACTGATTATGGTGTTACTTACACAAAGACTCCAATCTTTTGTGATAATACTAGTGCCATTGCCATATCTCACAATCCTGTGATGCACTCGAAAACCAAGCACATCGATCTCAGGTATCATTTCATTCGTGATCATATTCTAAAAGGAGATATTGAATTGCACTTTATTCCCACTGATAAGCAACTCGCTGATGTTTTTACAAAACCTTTAGATGTCAAAACCTTTAAACATCTAGTCAGTGAGTTGGGTATGTTAAATCCTTAGACTGGTAATCTTGTTATGAACGCCTCAGTGACACTGATCTGGTTCACCAGTCTGAGCGATCCATGTAATTTTTGCTCGCCTAGCTATCGAACGCCTTTGTGATACTATCTTGGCACTTATTAATTCATGGATCATCACTTCAGGGGGAATGTTAAATATTTTTCAAACGTTAAAATAAACCTTCATTTTTGAGGGGAACCTTTTACTCAAAAAAACGTATTTAACTGAAGCACTTCAGAAAATCAAAAATATTTCAGTTGAATTTTATTAACTGAGATGGTTCAGATCTCTTTGGAACTGACCATGCTCAGAATTTGTTTAGTAATCACTGAAATACAACAATCTTTTCAAGATATTTTTTTGATACTTGGTCAATTGTGTGTACACGTGACCTACTGCATACTATGATTTAACTTACGTTGGTCATGCTTATGTGTCACACAAGTTGCGCCGTAAAAGGGAAAGAAGTGAGTACTTTTTCTGAAAAAGTGTTGCAGGGTGGGGTCACTCAAACGTCTCTGCATTAAATGCGGACTTGACCCCAGAAATTGTTTTTAATTGGAAAATCATTTTATATTCCATCTTAAATTCAAATTCCTTTTCATTCTTTCATTTACTTCGTTTTTCATTTACTTTCCAATCATCAATCTCTCTCATATTTACTCTCAAATTCCTTAACTCTTAATATTCCTTTCACTTTCATCTTTCGATTCTTAAAATGTCTAAATCATCATCTTCTTCGCAACCTAAATCGCTCATCAATTTCAAATATACTCCATCAGATGATGTGAAAACATCTGCCACATGGCCAAAGAATTTCACTCCTTCACAAATCCGATTTAACATGAGCAATTTCTTGGCTCAATTAAATGTGAAATCCAAAACGCTAATGGGAAGAATCAATAATTTTTTGGGAGAAATCCCCTTTCCATTATGCTCTGACCGCTAATCCTCAGGCATTGTATCATCGATACTTGCTTGAATTCTGGTATACTGCTGTGGTGAACAAAGATGAACAATCCATCTCCTTTACTCTCAATGAGGGCACCAAGCAGTGTGTTATCACTCTTGAGGGGTTCAGAAATTCCCTTCATCTGAACTACCTCGAACCTTCCAGGTGTTTGCTAAAAGACTCAAAGGAGTCAATTTCAGGGAGGTTCTAGTCGCCACCGGTCATGGCGATATGGAGGATGCTGATGGTAATCTGAAGACCTCCGGACACATATTTATGTCTGGATTTGGCAACTGCTGGAGGTTCTTCTGGACCCAAATTGTGGAAAGTCTTGGTGGCAACCATGGAGGGTTGGACCAACTTTCATTACCCCAAGTTGAGTTGGGGTATTATATTTGGAATGGGATACAAGCAGACTTTGCTGAGATTCTCTTTTCTCAGCTGGTTACAAAATTAAAAGGAAAGAGAAGTCTGCATATCGCCTTTCCAAGATTTCTGAGCTTGTGTTTCATGGATATTCTTGGCGAAGAATATAATCAAGCTGGACCTGAAGCTTCAGTACCAGAATACAGCAGAGATTTCTCAAAGGCATCCACTGCTGAAAATGAGCCTGAACTCTCTCTGCTATGCTTCAGGTATTTAATAAAACTGTTTCAGCCACACTAGCTGGTTCAGAAAGGTCACTAAGTGGGCCATAAAAGAATGTGGGACCCGTTAGTCGACCTAAAGAAAAGTTGCCAATCGTTGAATCTGGTAACGATGCACCTGCTTCTGCAGATGTTGAACCAGAACTGGTGCGGGTACTAGTGACCCAAACCAGAGCATATCTGACCAGATTGTAAAAGTGAATGCTTTCTGGGATGACGATGAGCTACCTCAGGAGAATCTTGATTCTCTTGCTGATTTTGAGTTTGACGAGGGATTATTGGAGGCGAATCAATCTGATTCTGAGCCAGCCACCATCCTCGCAAACGCCCCTCCTCCTCCACCAGAACAAGATATTAATCCTTATGTGCCACCACCTCCATCTCATCAACATCTATTTTTTCCACCAGGCACTACTCCTGCCTATGTCACCGATCCATCTTTCACTCCATCACTTCAATTTCTTCACCCCCAAATTCACAACATCCCACCACCCATCAATTATGATGCCCCAATAGAGAAGGACTTGGATTCTGAGACAGAATCTGAGAGTCCAACTGATTTACAAATGAATAAAGTACTTAAAGGGCTTGGTAATCTACCATTTGTTGCTCCTGCTTCTGCACAACCGCCACCACCTTTAAATGTGGAAGCACAGTTAGAGAAAACTCAAACCGAAGTCCAAAGCCTTATTCTTAGGGTGGAGGATTTAACCAAGTCTCTAACTGCCAATACTAGTTTCAGTGGCTGATATGAAAGGTGCTCAGATGTTTCTTGGAACTGAGTTAACCAAGGTTGCTGGAAACGAAGGACTAGTAGTTGGGAAGCTGAATGAGCTGGTGATGACTTGTAACAAGGTGAGCTCTGCAATCAGAGAAGCCTTCAGGTTGACAAAGAGAGATGTGCAAGCTTCGGTGGTTGCAAACTTGACATCTTGTGTTCAGCTGTTGAAGCAAGATTTTATGGCTGTTGGAAGAGAAGTGCATGAGTTGGTTCAGAAGCCAAGTGTAAATGAGAAAGAACTTGGGGCTTCTATAAGTGTTAGTATTTTAGATAATCTGAAGTCTGAGCTAACTCAGAATCTAGCTGCTCAGATTTCAGAATCCATTTCTGAGAAGGTTGGTGCGGAAGTTAGAATGATGATTGCTGAACTAACCAAAGACACAAATGACAAAGTGGACAAGGCTGTAAATGAAGTAAAAGATTCAGTGTCCAAGCTTGAAGGTTCAGTTCAGAATCAGTCCAAACAGTTAGATGAAATTCTAACTCTTCTGAAGAAAGAAACTGTTATTGTTCCTCCTCCCCCTGCTTCTTTCACTGAAGAAGATAGAAAGATGTTGAAGGATGTAAAAGATCAAGAAGCACTGAACCTTAATTCTTCATTCAGATTAAGGGCTCAGTTTGCTACAATGGCAAAGGGTATTTGTGATTGCCTAGAACAACAAAGTGGGAACCACTGAAGGCAATTAAAACTTCAATTGACCTTTATGCTAAAATGCCTTCAGAGATTCCCAAAGGGGGAAGTGTGCCTATTGGTTTGCTGGCTAGTACTCAAGAAATGATTGAAGCAACCAAGAAGCAAACTGAGGTACCATCTAGTAGTGCCTCAGTTCAGGGGGAACAAGTTCAGAAGAA
This sequence comes from Erigeron breviscapus, assembly GCA_034093135.1. Lineage (NCBI taxonomy): Eukaryota > Viridiplantae > Streptophyta > Magnoliopsida > Asterales > Asteraceae > Erigeron > Erigeron breviscapus. The sequence goes on along the minus strand of CM067167.1, from coordinate 199,847,633 downwards.
AGACAAGGGAAAAGGCAAGGCTCAAGAAGTAGAAGAACCAAAGAAAAGTTCTAAGGGTTCTGGAATCATTGTTGGTGAAAATGTGGATGAGCATGGTTATCCCTTGCACGATCTTGAGGCTGATAGTAAGAAGTTGGAAGCGTTGCAAAAGCAGGTTTCCAATCAATTTATTATGTGGAGGGAAAAACAAGGAAAGAGAAAGGGAACAACATCTGAAGATGGGGACCCTTGATCATATATATGCTGCAGCTCTTGGTTTATCATTGGAAAGATACTTGAAAATCAAAAATGATCCAAGAGTGCAAAAGGCTATTGTTGATGTGCTTGAGTATGAGTGTGGGATGAACTACTCTCATCTGGAACAAAAGTTAGAAAGTCTGACCTTTAAGTTGTCCATTGAAGACTTAAAGAAAAATAGAGAAAAAGAAATGGCGATCAAAAGGAAGGAAATTCTGGCCGAAGTTCTGAAGGTTGAGAAAGAGTTGCTCAGACCAACCATTAAGCCCAAAGTGACTGAACCAAGATCATCAAGAAAGAATGTTCGTGATGCTGATCTTTCTACCTTCAAACCAATGTCTGATGATGCTATTGAAATTGAAAGAAAACATGAAAGGGATCAATATGAGCATTATATGAATCATCGATCTCATTCAGCCAAAATAGTTGATATGGAAGTAACAAAAGCTGATGGATTGAAGCTTTTTGACTTGGTTGTTAAAAGAGAAGGAAGGGCAGCTGAAGAATTCCATCAGGTTTCAGTGCACGAGTTTGGGATTTCTGAGCATAGGGAGATGATCCAGATTCTGAAGGGGAAGCCGAAATCTGCCTTGATTGGTGCATGGTTATCCAGAATACAACAAAAGATGCAGGCCAAAGTAGAGATTGAAGGCAGGTTGTTTGGAAAGAAGGATCATTCTCCACTGAAGAGAAAACTGTTAGGTCGAGAATTGACCATGTATAATTTGTTCAGAAATAGCTTGAAGTTTAGTAAAGGCATTACTTCAGAATTCTGAGCTACCTCAGAATTCAGAACTCCTTCACTGAAGCTTCACTTCAGTTCAGATCTACGTATCAGAATACCATTCAGAATGAAGTCAAAGACTGAAGTCTGAAGAAGAGAATCATCTCAGAAGCGAGCATCAGAGTGATTCTACCAGATCGAAGACTGAAGCATCTCAGTGATAAAGTACTTACAACACTTTACACTGATTACGAGGAAGACTTTTACTTTACACCTTTATCCAGTTAATAGAATTATCTATTAATAAAAGGTACAAAGTATAGGTTAGGAACCTAGTACTATAAGTCACATCAAGTGACTTATATACGCTTCCTTGTGCAGCATGTAAGGAATTATGGTTTAATTCCTTAAATGCTCACAACCACATTTGTACGACATTGTCCATGTCATCATGAACTTTGTCTATAAATACAAAGTCTTCTCACAACTTGCAAAATGCTTGAACTATTGCATTGCAACTTGTGAGATATACTCTAAGCAAAACTTACGAGTATTTCCAAGTCATCTTGATCACTTGTATTTCGGGATTGTTTAGATAGTTACACTTGGGTGTTTATCTTTGTTCCGCAACAATCCTTGTATTTGTTTATACATCAATAAATCAAATACATTAGAAAACAACGTGTCTCAATGCTACATACTTGATTATATTTATATATATCTTTATATAGTTTTTGCCATTTATTCTTGCATTAATTCATATTGTCATTTGTTTCTTGTTATCCATATCTGGATCGTAAACTAAACTTGTCCATCAAGATTAGTTGTACTTGCCAGTCGGGTTTAGTCATTCGTCTTTATATTTGGGACTCACAATTGGTATCAGAGCAGCAAGGTTGAATTACTACAATTCTTAACCTTTGATCTGCTAAGATGACTGACTTTGAACAAGGACCTGACCCTAATAATGCTACCCCACCCCCTGTCATCAACAACAATATACCCTCACACAATGTTCACGTACACTTTCCAACTAATCCTGTTCCCAAGTTTGATGGGAACAGTGAAAACTTTCAAACATGGAAAGCGTGCTTACTTAAGTATATTGCTGGTGTTGAGAGACATTTACCAGACATTTTAAAAGATGGACCCTTTGTCCCTATGAATGCGTCAACTGTCGTCAGAAATGCCGATGGGACTCCTAGGCAGTCACCTAAGGAGAAGGATCATTGGTCAGAGGAAGATCATAGACTTGTTGACTTGGATACTAAGTTACAAAATATGATTTTATACGCAGTTCCAGAAACCCTAATGCCCACTCTTGTTTTACTCGAAAATTCTAAATTAATGTGGGCGGAACTACTGACACAGTTTGAAGGCACTAATGAGACAATTGTCACAAGAAAAGTTGCTTTAAACAAAAGATATGAGTCTTTCTTTGCTATACCTGGGGAGTCTTTAACCCAAACTTACATTAGGTTTACAAATCTGGTAAACCAACTGAAAGCCTTAGGTGTAACCAAAGACAAAGAAATTTTGTTAGAAAAGTTTTGTGACATTTTACCTTCAAAATGGGAAAATCTTATCTTGGTCTTGAGACAAGGCAAAACATTACACAGTCATACTCTTGCTTCCCTTTATGGAGCATTTAGGTATACTGAAGAGAACAAAGCTGAAAGAGCTTTGGCTGAGCAGGATGCCAAGAACCATGTTTCGACAAGTTCTGGTATGGTTCAGTATTCTGAACCACAAAGCACTGCTCTACTATCTTCTGAGAGTGATATTTTTGACTCAATGAAGAAGATGGTTTCTCAAATGTTAAAAACCGGTGTTTCTGCTAATGTCACTCATGATTGTGATGAGGATGACAATGATGATCTGGTTGCCATGCTGGCTAAAACGTTCAATCGTTTTAAGGCCAAATCAAATCGATCTGGCAAACCTTTTGCTTCCAGTGCTTCTATTGATAAGTCTAATCTTGAATGCTTTAAATGCGGCAAGAAAGGACATTTCATGAAGGAATGCAGATCTAGTCAACCTTCATCATCACAATCTGCTCCTAACCATTCTATTTTTCAGAAGTCTGATGACAGCTATAAGGCCAAATACAAGAAGTTGAAGGCTCATATGGCTCTTTTGGCACAAGACAACTCGAGCAACAGTTGCATGATTGCCAAGACTGAAAGTGGGAAGACTCCGATGAATCATCTGATGATGAGGAGGAAGTTAGGGATATGTGTTTCATGGCACAAGAAGACCAAGGTCATTTGGTCAAAACTGATGTTGAATCTGGCCGCTGGGTGGATATAGTGATGAAAAGGTCAGTAATTTTGGCTATGAAGAAGATGAGGAACACAAACTGGACCTTTTGGTTCTTTTAGAGGCTGACATCTCTTTTGTTGAGACAGTGCGTTCAGAAAGCCTAAAAATGTTTGAAAATAATACTTCTGAACTGAACGCCAGTCAGGCCAGATTAAAAGAACTGAAAGATGTTCATCTGGCCCTAAAAAGTTATCAATCAATGGTTGCCACTTTAGAGTTGGAAAAAGAAGAACTAAAAACCATCCTTGAAAAAGAACAAAAAATAATCAAATCTTGGATGAGTGCACCAAAACCAGATGCTGCAATTAAAAACACTTTTGCAAATCAAAAAACAGCATATGAATCTGGTGATCTTCACATGGCATCTATAATCACTGATTTAGATGCACTTCCAAAAGAAATGAAACCAGAAATTACTTTTCCTAAAGTTGGCAAACAAAAAATTGTAACTAATAAGGTCAAGGAACAATCTGAGGGAAATTCTGAAACAGCTCAGACAACTGGTTCAGAAAAGAAGGCTAAAACCAAAAAGCCATCTCCTCAGACTTCATCTAAGGTTCCAAAAGGACTAAAGAAGAAGAAAACTGTCTCCCCCACTGAGCCCTCTACCTCAGATTCTGGTAAGGCTCAGGTGTCTAATGAAGAATCTATGTTGTTAAGGTTAGAAAGTCAATTTCAACTATTGGCTAGACAAGTGCAGAGTTGTAATGCACGTTTAAAAAATGTTGAAACCACACCTCTTCAACCTAAACAAAATGCAAAACCTTTTTCTAAGCAAATCAAGCAAAAATCTGAGAAGAAAAAGGTTGAGCACCCCATCAAACCAACAACTTTTGTGTCAACTGAGATAATGACTGAAATCCCATTTGACCCTTCAGTTCCACATATACCAAAGAAATCTGAGACTGCTAAGGGAGAGTCTAGTGAACCCATCCAAAGATGGGTTCCCAAAAAGAACTAATCTTTGATTGTGTGCAGGGAGACCGAAAGAAGAACATATGGTTTCTGGACAGTGCTGCTGGCCGAACCATGACTGGTTATCAAACCCTGCTGGAGGAATATAGGGTGCAAGAAGGGCCCTCAATTGTTTTGGAAATGATGGAAATGGAAAAACTGAGGGATATGGTGTGGTGAATAATGGTCAAGTCAAATTCACACGAGTTGCATATGTGAATGGTTTGAAATATAACCTGATCAGTGTCAGTCAACTTTGAGATAATGACTGAAATCCCATTTGACCCTTCAGTTCCACATATACCAAGAAATCTGAGACTGCTAAGGGAGAGTCTAGTGAACCCATCCAAAGATGGGTTCCCAAAAAGAACTAATCTTTGATTGTGTGCAGGGAGACCGAAAGAAGAACATATGGTTTCTGGACAGTGCTGCTGGCCGAACCATGACTGGTTATCAAACCCTGCTGGAGGAATATAGGGTGCAGGAAGGGCCCTCAATTGTTTTTGGAAATGATGGAAATGGAAAAACTGAGGGATATGGTGTGGTGAATAATGGTCAAGTCAAATTCACACGAGTTGCATATGTGAATGGTTTGAAATATAACCTGATCAGTGTCAGTCAACTTTGTGATGAGGCTTCAGGTGTCTAGTGAAGAATCTATGTTGTTAAGGTTAGAAAGTCAATTTCAACTATTGGCTAGACAAGTGCAGAGTTGTAATGCACGTTTAAAAAATGTCGAAACCACACCTCTTCAACCTAAACAAAATGCAAAACCTTTTTCTAAGCAAATCAAGCAAAAATCTGAGAAGAAAAAGGTTGAGCACCCCATCAAACCAACAACTTTTGTGTCAACTGAGATAATGACTGAAATCCCATTTGACCCTTCAGTTCCACATATACCGAAGAAATCTGAGACTGCTAAGGGAGAGTCTAGTGAACCCATCCAAAGATGGGTTCCCAAAAAGAACTAATCTTTGATTGTGTGCAGGGAGACCGAAAGAAGAACATATGGTTTCTGGACAGTGCTGCTGGCCGAACCATGACTGGTTATCAAACCCTGCTGGAGGAATATAGGGTGCAGGAAGGGCCCTCAATTGTTTTTGGAAATGATGGAAATGGAAAAACTGAGGGATATGGTGTGGTGAATAATGGTCAAGTCAAATTCACACGAGTTGCATATGTGAATGGTTTGAAATATAACCTGATCAGTGTCAGTCAACTTTGTGATGATGGCTTCAAGGTTTTATTTGATATCTCACAAGGCACCATATTCAACAGAGATGGAAGGTAGTACTGGTTGCACCAAGGAAGGGAAACATTTATGTCATTGATATGAATCCATCTATCTCTGAACAATGTTTCTACACAAAGGCTGATGAAGACACAAACTGGTTGTGGCACAAGAGATTATCCCATCTGAACTTCAAAACATTAATAAGTTGTCAAGAAAACAACTTGTTGATGGGATACCCTCTATGTCTTTCAACAAAGACAAGCCATGTCCAGGTTGTGAAATGGGCAAGCAGAAAAGAGCTTCATTCAAAACTAAGCAAAGCTTTAGTATAACTGAACCTCTTCACTTGCTTCACATGGACCTTTTTGGACCAGTGAACGTTCAGACCAGAAGAGCCACAAGCGATCAATGCTTATTCGTCAGCTTCTTATCTCTTATTGAACCCAAGAAGATTGACGAGGCTATGAAGGACCCAAGCTGGGTTGAGGCCATGCAAGATGAGCTCAACCAGTTCAGAAGAAACGATGTATGGGAACTCGTTCCTTGTCCCAGTAACCTGAAGAAGGAACCAATTGGGACAAGATGGGTCTTCAGAAACAAGATGGACGAAGATGGTCACGTCATTAGAAACAAAGCTAGACTTGTTGCAAAGGGATATGCACAAGAAGAGGGAATAGATTTTGATGAAACTTTTGCACCAGTTGCTAGACTTGAAGCTATCAGAATTTTCTTAGCTTTTGCAGCTCATCATCAATTTTAAAGTCTATCAAATGGATGTCAAAAGTGCATTTCTGAATGGCGATCTAGAAGAAGTTGTGTATGTGCATCAACCACCAGGGTTCATCAATGAAGAAAAACCACATTGGGTGTACAGACTGAACAAAGCCTTATATGGTCTGAGACAAGCACCCAGAGCCTGGTATGATACTCTTACTAAACATCTTCTTAAAAATGGTTTTAAACGAGGTGCTATTGATAAAACTTTATTCATATTGCATGATAAAAGTGATATCCTTTTAGTACAAGTTTATGTTGATGATATTGTGTTTGGTTCTACTAATGAAAAGATGTGTGAAAATTTTTCAAAAATCATGTCTTCTGAGTATGAAATGAGTATGATGGGAGAACTGACATATTTTCTGGGACTTCAAGTAAAACAAAATGAAGATGGTATTTTCATAAATCAAGAAAAATATGTCAGAGATTTACTAAAGAAATATCAATTTGATTCAGTCTCATCAAAAGATACTCCTATTTCTGCTCCATTAACCTTGGATTCTGATCCACATGGAAAACCAGTGGACCATACAAAATATCGTGGTATGGTTGGTTCACTGATGTATTTAACTGCAAGTAGACCAGACATAATGTTTGCAACATGCCTTTGTGCTAGATTTCAGTCTGATCCCAGAGAAGCACATGCAAATGCTGTTAAAAGGATCTTCAGATACCTTAAGGGTGTCCCAGATTGGGTCTTTGGTATCCCAAAGGCTCCAGTCTAGATCTAATGGGTTATTCAGATTCTGATCATGCAGGTTGCAAGATAGACAGGAAAAGTACCACTGGTGGGTGTCATTTCCTTGGTGGCAAATTAGTAAGCTGGACTAGTAAGAAGCAGACTGCAGTATCACTATCCACTGCAGAAGCTGAGTACATCTCTGCAGCGAGTTGTTGTGCTCAGATTCTATGGATGAAGAACCAGCTGACTGATTATGGTGTTACTTACACAAAGACTCCAATCTTTTGTGATAACACCAGTGCCATTGCCATATCTCACAATCCTGTAATGCACTCGAAAACCAAGCACATCGATCTCAGGTATCATTTCATTCGTGATCATATTCTGAAAGGAGATATTGAATTGCACTTTATTCCCACTGATAAGCAACTCGCTGACGTTTTTACAAAACCTTTAGATGTCAAAACCTTTAAACATCTAGTCAGTGAGTTGGGTATGTTAAATCCTTAGACTGGTAATCTTGTTATGAACGCCTCAGTGACACTGATCTGGTTCACCAGTCTGAGCGATCCATGTAATTTTTGCTCGCCTAGCTATCGAACGCCTTAGTGATACTATCTTGGCACTTATTAATTCATGGATCATCACTTCAGGGGGAATGTTAAACATTTTTCAAACTATAAAATAAACCTTCTTTCTGAGGGGGAACCTTTTGCTCAGAAAAATGCATTTAACTGAAGCACTTCAGAATATCACAATATTTCAGTTGAATTTTAATGACTGAGATGGTTCAGATTTTTCTGAAACTGACCATGCTCAGAATTTGTTTTGTCATCACTGAAATACAAAAATCTTTTCAAGATATTTTTGATACTTGGCCAATTGTGTGTACACGTGGCATACTGCATACTAGGCCTTTAACCTAGCATTGGTCATGCTTATGTATCACACAAGTGGCGCCGTAAAAGAGAAGAAAATGAGTACTTTTTATGAAAAAGTGTACAGGGTGGGGTCCCTCAAACGTCTCTGCATTAAATGCGGACGTGACCCCAGAAATTGTTTTAAATTGGAAAAATCCTTTTTGTTCCATCTTAAATACAAATTCCTTATTCATTCTTTCATTTACTTCGTTTCATTTACTCTCTAATCATCAATCTCTCTCTTATTTACTCTCTAAATTCATAACTCTTCATATTCCCTTTTCACCTTCTTCCTTTCACTTTCATTTTCAAATCTCAAATGGCTAAATCATCTTCATCTTCACATAAATCACTCATAACATTTGAATATAATTTTTTTTTTTTTTTTTTTTTTTTTTTTTTTTTTTTTTTTTTTTTTTTTTTTTTTTTTTTTTTTTTTTTTTTTTTTTTTTTTTTTTTTTTTTTTTTTTTTTTTTTTTTTTTTTTTTTTTTTTTTTTTTTTTTTTTTTTTTTTTTTTTTTTTTTTTTTTTTTTTTTTTTTTTTTTTTTTTTTTTTTTTTTTTTTTTTTTTTTTTTTTTTTTTTTTTTTTTTTTTTTTTTTTTTTTTTTTTTTTTTTTTTTTTTTTTTTTTTTTTTTTTTTTTTTTTTTTTTTTTTTTTTTTTTTTTTTTTTTTTTTTTTTTTTTTTTTTTTTTTTTTTTTTTTTTTTTTTTTTTTTTTTTTTTTTTTTTTTTTTTTTTTTTTTTTTTTTTTTTTTTTTTTTTTTTTTTTTTTTTTTTTTTTTTTTTTTTTTTTTTTTTTTTTTTTTTTTTTTTTTTTTTTTTTTTTTTTTTTTTTTTTTTTTTTTTTTTTTTTTTTTTTTTTTTTTTTTTTTTTTTTTTTTTTTTTTTTTTTTTTTTTTTTTTTTTTTTTTTTTTTTTTTTTTTTTTTTTTTTTTTTTTTTTTTTTTTTTTTTTTTTTTTTTTTTTTTTTTTTTTTTTTTTTTTTTTTTTTTTTTTTTTTTTTTTTTTTTTTTTTTTTTTTTTTTTTTTTTTTTTTTTTTTTTTTTTTTTTTTTTTTTTTTTTTTTTTTTTTTTTTTTTTTTTTTTTTTTTTTTTTTTTTTTTTTTTTTTTTTTTTTTTTTTTTTTTTTTTTTTTTTTTTTTTTTTTTTTTTTTTTTTTTTTTTTTTTTTTTTTTTTTTTTTTTTTTTTTTTTTTTTTTTTTTTTTTTTTTTTTTTTTTTTTTTTTTTTTTTTTTTTTTTTTTTTTTTTTTTTTTTTTTCATCTTTTTTTTTTTTTTTTTTTTTTTCACTTTCATTTTCAAATCTCAAATGGCTAAATCATCTTCATCTTCACATAAATCACTCATAACATTTGAATATATTCCATCAAGTGATGTGAAAACTTCTGCCATATGGCCTAAGAACTTCACTGCATCTCAAATCCGATTCAATATGAGCAACTTTTTGGCTCAATTGAATATACATACCACATCCTTAATGGGAAGAATCAACAAATTTTGGGAGCAATCCCTCTTCCATTATGCGATGACCGCCAATCCGCAAGCAATGTATCATCGATACTTGCTTGAATTCTGGTATTCAGCAGTGGTGAGTAAGGATGAACAATCTATATCCTTCACTCTAAATGAGGGCACAAAGAAGTGTGTCATCACCCTCGAGGGGTTCAGAACTTCCCTTCATCTGAACTACCTCAAACCTCCCCAGGTGTTTGAGAAAAGACTCAAAGGAGTCAATTTTAGGGAGGTTTTGGTCGCCACTGGTCATGGTGACATGGAGGATGAAAATGGTAACTTGAAGACCTCTGGACATATTTTCATGTCTGGTTTTGGTACATGTTGGAGGTTCTTCTGGACTCAAATAGTGGAGAGTCTTGGTGGCAACCATGGAGGGTTGGACCAACTCTCACTACCCCAAGTTGAAATGGGGTATTATATCTGGAATGGAGTGCAAGTAGACTTCGCTGAGATCCTCTTCTCTCAGTTGATTACAAAATTAAAGGGGAAGAGAAGTCTACATATTGCATTTCCAAGGTTTTTAAGCTTATGCTTCAAAGATATACTTGGTGATGCTTATGATGAAGCTGGACCAGAAGCTTCAGTACCAGAATATAGCAGGGATTTCTCGAAGGCAACAATTACTGGAGATGAACCAGAACTCTCCTCTGCTATGATTCAGGTATTTTCTAAAACTGGTACAGCCACACTAGCTGGCCCAGAAAGGACACTAAGTGGGCCACAAAAGAATGTGGGACCCGTTAGTGTGCCTACTATTGAAATCTCTAATTCTGGTGACGATGCAACTGCTGAAGCAGCTGTTGAACCAGAATCTGGTGAGGGTACTAGTGACCCAAATTTTTTTTTTTTTTTTTTTTTTTTTTTTTTTTTTTTTTTTTTTTTTTTTTTTTTTTTTTTTTTTTTTTTTTTTTTTTTTTTTTTTTTTTTTTTTTTTTTTTTTTTTTTTTTTTTTTTTTTTTTTTTTTTTTTTTTTTTTTTTTTTTTTTTTTTTTTTTTTTTTTTTTTTTTTTTTTTTTTTTTTTTTTTTTTTTTTTTTTTTTTTTTTTTTTTTTTTTTTTTTTTTTTTTTTTTTTTTTTTTTTTTTTTTTTTTTTTTTTTTTTTTTTTTTTTTTTTTTTTTTTTTTTTTTTTTTTTTTTTTTTTTTTTTTTTTTTTTTTTTTTTTTTTTTTTTTTTTTTTTTTTTTTTTTTTTTTTTTTTTTTTTTTTTTTTTTTTTTTTTTTTTTTTTTTTTTTTTTTTTTTTTTTTTTTTTTTTTTTTTTTTTTTTTTTTTTTTTTTTTTTTTTTTTTTTTTTTTTTTTTTTTTTTTTTTTTTTTTTTTTTTTTTTTTTTTTTTTTTTTTTTTTTTTTTTTTTTTTTTTTTTTTTTTTTTTTTTTTTTTTTTTTTTTTTTTTTTTTTTTTTTTTTTTTTTTTTTTTTTTTTTTTTTTTTTTTTTTTTTTTTTTTTTTTTTTTTTTTTTTTTTTTTTTTTTTTTTTTTTTTTTTTTTTTTTTTTTTTTTTTTTTTTTTTTTTTTTTTTTTTTTTTTTTTTTTTTTTTTTTTTTTTTTTTTTTTTTTTTTTTTTTTTTTTTTTTTTTTTTTTTTTTTTTTTTTTTTTTTTTTTTTTTTTTTTTTTTTTTTTTTTTTTTTTTTTTTTTTTTTTTTTTTTTTTTTTTTTTTTTTTTTTTTTTTTTTTTTTTTTTTTTTTTTTTTTTTTTTTTTTTTTTTTTTTTTTTTTTTTTTTTTTTTTTTTTTTTTTTTTTTTTTTTTTTTTTTTTTTTTTTTTTTTTTTTTTTTTTTTTTTTTTTTTTTTTTTTTTTTTTTTTTTTTTTTTTTTTTTTTTTTTTTTTTTTTTTTTTTTTTTTTTTTTTTTTTTTTTTTTTTTTTTTTTTTTTTTTTTTTTTTTTTTTTTTTTTTTTTTTTTTTTTTTTTTTTTTTTTTTTTTTTTTTTTTTTTTTTTTTTTTTTTTTTTTTTTTTTTTTTTTTTTTTTTTTTTTTTTTTTTTTTTTTTTTTTTTTTTTTTTTTTTTTTTTTTTTTTTTTTTTTTTTTTTTTTTTTTTTTTTTTTTTTTTTTTTTTTTTTTTTTTTTTTTTTTTTTTTTTTTTTTTTTTTTTTTTTTTTTTTTTTTTTTTTTTTTTTTTTTTTTTTTTTTTTTTTTTTTTTTTTTTTTTTATTTGTTTTTTTTTTTTTTTTTTTTTTTTTTTTTTTTTTTTTTTTTTTTTTTTTTTTTTTTTTTTTTTTTTCACTTTCATTTTCAAATCTCAAATGGCTAAATCATCTTCATCTTCACATAAATCACTCATAACATTTGAATATATTCCATCAAGTGATGTGAAAACTTCTGCCATATGGCCTAAGAACTTCACTGCATCTCAAATCCGATTCAATATGAGCAACTTTTTGGCTCAATTGAATATACATACCACATCCTTAATGGGAAGAATCAACAAATTTTGGGAGCAATCCCTCTTCCATTATGCGATGACCGCCAATCCGCAAGCAATGTATCATCGATACTTGCTTGAATTCTGGTATTCAGCAGTGGTGAGTAAGGATGAACAATCTATATCCTTCACTCTAAATGAGGGCACAAAGAAGTGTGTCATCACCCTCGAGGGGTTCAGAACTTCCCTTCATCTGAACTACCTCAAACCTCCCCAGGTGTTTGAGAAAAGACTCAAAGGAGTCAATTTTAGGGAGGTTTTGGTCGCCACTGGTCATGGTGACATGGAGGATGAAAATGAACTTGGGGCTTCTATCAGTGCTAATGTTGTGGAAAATCTGAAGTCTGAGCTCTCTCAGAACTTAGCTGCTCAGATTTCAGATTCTGTTGCTCAGAAAGTTGGTGAAGATATCAGAAAGATGATTGCTGAACTGACCAAGGATACAAATGATAAGGTGGAAAAAGCTATTCATGAAATCAAGACTTCAGTTTCCACGCTTGAAAGTTCAGTTCAGAATCAGTCTAAACAGTTGGATGAAGTTCTTACACTTCTAAAGAAAGAGAATGTTGCTGCTCCTCCTCCCCCTGCATCCTTCACTGATGAAGATAGAAAGATGCTTAAAGACTTAAAAGATCAAGAGGCACTGAACCTTAGCTCTTCATTCAGGCTAAAGGCTCAGTTTGCCACAATGGCTAAAGGCATTTGTGAGTGCCTAGAGCAACAAAGTTGGAAACCTTTGCAGGCACTTAAAACTACTCTGGATCTTTATGCTAAAATGCCTGCAGAGATTTCCAAAGGGGGAAGTGGTGTGCCTCTTGGGTTGCTGGCCAGTACACAAGAAATGATTCATGCAACCAAGAAGCAAGCTGAGGTACCTTCTGGTAGTGCCTCAGTTCAGGGGGAACATGTTCAGAAACCAGAATCTGAAGTTGTAAGGAAAGATAAGGGAAAAGCTTTGGCAGAACCTACAAAGAAAACTGATAAAGGTTCTGGTCTGGTTGTCGGTGAAGATGTTGACGAACAAGGTTATCCACTCCACGATCCTAATGCTGATAGCAAGAAGTTGGAGACTTTGCAGAAGCAAGTCTCTAACCAATTTATCATGTGGAGTGAAAACAAGGAAAGGGAAAGGGTTCAGCACCAAAGCATGGGAACCCTAGATCATATTGATGCTGCATCTCTGGGTCTATCACTTGAACGATTTCAGAAAATCAAACATGACCCAAGAGTGCAGAAGGCTGTTAAAGATATGCTTGATTATGAGTATGGGGTGAACTACTCTCCACTTGAACAAAAGCTGGACCATCTAACTTTCAAGATGTCCATTCAAGACTTAGTGAAAAATAGAGAAATGGAGATGGCCAGAAAGAAGAAGGAGATTCTGGCTGGAGTTCAGTATGTGGAGAGGGAGTTGTTCAGGCCACCAACAAAGCCCAGAACTGGAACAAGGACTACAAAGAAAGATTCTCGTGATGTTGTCCACACTTCAATCAAACCAATTTCTGATGATGCTGCTGAGCTCCAAAGAAAACATGAGAAGGACCAGTATGATCATTACATGACTCATCGATCACATCAGGCCAGAATTGTTGATATTGATGTTATTAAGGCTGATGGATTGAAGCTGTTCGATTTGGTTGTGAAAAGAGAAGGAAGGGCTACTGAAGAATACTCCCAGGTTTCAGTTCATGAATTTGGCATATCTGAGCACAGGGAGATGATCCAAGTTCTTAAAGGAAAGCCTAAGTCTGCCTTGACTGGTGCATGGTTAGCAAGAATTCAGCAAAAGATGCAAGCCAAGGTGGAAATTGAAGCAAGGCTGTTTGGCAAAAGGGATCAGTCTCCACTGAAGAGAAAACCTACTGAGGCACCTTCTGGTTCAAGGCCTGCCAAGAAGTAGTTTTCTATTCAGAATATCATGTACTTGTAAATATTTACATTTGTAACTTCCATTTTCAGTTTGTAATATATAAAGTTGCAATTGTGACAAATAAGTAGATGATAGGTTTAAGTTAGAAAAACACAAGTAAAATTCTGAGACATCAATGATCTATAAGATGTACTTAAGAAATTTTTACAACTTAAACAAAAACTTGCATTTCAGACTTACAAACATGTATAGATAGAAGTCTGAGATGCATGCACTATTTCAGAACAAATAGGGGGAATTTGTTAGGTCGAGAATCGACCATGTATAATTTGTTCAGAAATAGCTTGAAGTTTAGTGAAGACATTACTTCAGAATTCTGAGCTACCTCAGAATTCAGAACTCCTTCACTGAAGCTTCACTTCAGTTCAGATCTACGTATCAGAATACCATTCAGAATGAAGTCAAAGACTGAAGTCTGAAGAAGAGAATCATCTCAGAAGCGAGCATCAGAGTGATTCTACCAGATCGAAGACTGAAGCATCTCAGTGATAAAGTACTTACAACACTTTACACTGATTACGAGGAAGACTTTACTTTACACCTTTATCCAGTTAATAGAATTATCTATTAATAAAAGGTACAAAGTATAGGTTAGGAACCTAGTACTATAAGTCACATCAAGTGACTTATATACGCTTCCTTGTGCAGCATGTAAGGAATTATGGTTTAATTCCTTAAATGCTCACAACCACATTTGTACGACATTGTCCATGTCATCATGAACTTTGTCTATAAATACAAAGTCTTCTCACAACTTGCAAAAATGCTTGAACTATTGCATTGCAACTTGTGAGATATACTCTAAGTAAAACTTACGAGTATTTCCAAGTCATCTTGATCACTTGTATTTCGGGATTGTTTAGATAGTTACACTTGGGTGTTTATCTTTGTTCCGCAACAATCCTTGTATTTGTTTATATATCAATAAATCAAATACATTAGAAAACAACGTGTCTCAATGCTACATACTTGATTATATTTACATATATCTTTATATAGTTTCTGCCATTTATTCTTGCATTAATTCATATTGTCATTTGTTTCTTGTTATCCATATCTGGATCGTAAACTAAACTTGTCCATCAAGATTAGTTGTACTTGCCAGTCGGGTTTAGTCATTCGTCTTTATATTTGGGACTCACAAAAACCTATAGGCACCTTCTGGTTCAAGGCCTGCCAAGAAGTAGTTTTTTTTCAGTTTATCATGTACTTGTAATATATTTACATTTGTAACAAACATTTCAGTTTGTATATATATGTTGCAAATTGTAACCAATAAGTAGATGGTAAGTTTAAGTTAGAAAACCACAAGTAAAATTCTGAGACATCAATGATCTATAAGATGTACTTAGAAAATTTTTACAACTTAAACAAAAACTTGCATTTCAGACTTACAAACATGTATAGATAGAAGTCTGAGATGCATGCACTATTTCAGAACAAATAGGGGGAATTTGTTAGGTCGGAAATCGACCAAGTATAATTTGTTCAGAAATAGCTTGAAGTTTAGTGAAGACGTTTGTACAGAATTCTGAGATGTCTCAGAATTCCTTCACTGAAGCTTTACTTCAGTTCAGATCAAGATAAATCTGAAGCATTCATTCTGAAGTCAAAGACTGAAGTATGAAGAAGAGAATCATCTCAGAAGCGAGCAAAGAGTGATTCTACCAGATCGAAGACTGAAGCATCTCAGTGTAAAGTATTTACAACACTTTACACTGATTACGAGGAAGACTTTTACTTTACATACCTTTACCCAGTTAATAGATTTATCTATTAATAAAAGGTACAAGGTAAAAGTATAGGTTTGGAACATAGTACTATAAGTCACATCAACTGACTTATATACTCTTCCTAGTACAAGCATGTAAGGAATTAGGTTTAATTCCTTAAATGCTCACAACCTCTTTTATACGATCTTGTCCATGTCATCATGGACTTGGTCTATAAATACAAAGTCTTCTCACAACTTGCAAAAGGCTTGAAACTTTAGCATTGCAACTTGTGAGATATACTCTAAGTAAAACTTACGAGTATTTCCAAGTTATTTAGATTGTTTAGATACTTACACTTGGGTGTTTATCTTTGTTCCGCAACAATCCTTGTATTTGTTTATATATCAATAAATCAAATACATTAGAAAGGAAACAACGTGTCTCAATGCTACATACTTGATTATACATATATATATCTTTATATAGTTTCTGCCATTTAGTTCTTGTTATTTACGTTAAGTCATTTGTTTCTTGTTATCCATATCTGGATCGTAAACTTAACTTGTCCATCAAGATTAGTTGTACTTGCCAGTCGGGTTTAGTTAATCATCTATATTTGGGACTCACAGAATGGCCCTTGAACATCCCCAAAGGGGTCTTTATAACTCCAGCAGATTTCAGAATCTGGGTCATCGGTAGTAATAGGGCCACATAATCAAGCCATGTAGGATAAGACTCTTCATCAAGGTTTAGGTGAGTAGCCAGGGGTGTAGGTGGAGACGCACCACTAGAAAAATGCTTTAGTGATGATTCATTTAAATCCTTTAAATCAACTTTAATTGGCTTAAACTGACACTTATCTTGATCTAGTAACCTGTTGAGCAGAAAAATATCATGATCATC
Source organism: Erigeron breviscapus (assembly GCA_034093135.1). Classification (NCBI taxonomy): domain Eukaryota; kingdom Viridiplantae; phylum Streptophyta; class Magnoliopsida; order Asterales; family Asteraceae; genus Erigeron; species Erigeron breviscapus. Next base: position 199,831,299 of record CM067167.1, on the reverse strand, counting down.
CAAAATATTATTATGATGTGAATGATTCTCACGGTTATCACAATTAGAGGCACCTCCTTTCCACAACCGATTCACTAATTATCTCGGTTTCTATATTAGTATTCCCATGGGTGTCGACATTATTAACCAAATTCTGAGAAAAGTCAATAGGAGTAGTCTTGCAATCATGAGCGTTACCCACCATATTGCCAAAGGTAGGACCTCCATGACTTTCCTCCATGACCGTCTGATGAGGAGCATTAGTGTCTGCCTCGTTAGTATCCTTATTAGGACATTCACCGACTGAGTGGTCTTTACACAAACTAGAGTCAAAACTAGCACTTTTCCAAGTAGAGTCAACAGCCGAACTAGAGGTATGAAGAGAATCCTCTAAGTCGCACCCAGATTTCGACCCCTCAGAGCTTGACGAACCATAAGACATCCCAGCAATCCGCGGGTCCCAAACAGCGGATTCACGAATCCAGACCTCATAAGGTTTATCGTCAAAATCAATGCTTAACTCTTCGAAAATAAATTTTGGAGATTTAGTGAGCACACAAACCTTTCCCATGGAAGCTGCCGATTTCCAATTAGATGCATAAAAAACACATTTACCCAAGAACCAAGTAACAGCTGGAAATTTTCTTTAAGCCAAGCGCCTTTCGGAATACCAGAGATGTCGACCCAAACCATACGCTCATCGGGTACAAAAGTATCGCATGGATCCTTAGTAGCCACAAACCTGCGCTTCAAAATCTCATTCGACAAAAAGTTATCTTTGGATTCAACCGACGTAAAGACCGTATGAATCCAACGACCACCCACATAATAAACTTCAATATCGACAAAACCTTCTTCATTGAACCATTGTCTACTTGAGGGAACAAATTCAGGTTCCTTAACTTTAAGAAGTAAAGATCGATGATCCTTATCATTCGGATCACCATTTTTAATCAGAGTGCATCTACGATTAACTGGAGGGGGAATGGATTTACCTGAATCGTTTGAGAGAATTTCCGCATACGACTTGTTTCGCTTCTGTTGATGAGATGAATTTTGATCAGCAGTCGAATTGGTTGGCATATTATCTGGGATAAAACTCGGAGTGGTGTTAATCTTCGAATTTGAGTTGTTCTTACGCCCATATTTCTCTATGTCTGCAAACAAGCGATGATTCCCAAACCACATTGACCTGAGATTGGCTAGTAACTTCTTGACGTTTCCTACTTTGATGAACCTTACAAACCCAAAACGCTTACCCGCTTTTGATAAACGATTAGATAAGAACACATCTGTCACCGTGCCCCAATCCAGACATCTTTTCCACATATCCTTGGTGGAAATCGTAGGAGGAAAGTTAATGATAAAAAATGTCATAGACATACGATTGAGAATGTTTACTTTAGGGTTAGGGTTCTTGACCGAGGCCCCATCACTGACGTGCACATCATTAGAATCATCAAAATGTTTTTCAGATCTACTCGCCTTCCGATTAGAAACCTGATGCCATCCATCTCCTTGAGCATCTCCATTATTTATTACAGTCGACACCATCGGTTCTTTTCCTACTAAACGAACATAAAAGACACCGAAATGAAAAAAAACGTAAATTATTTGTGAAACGATAATTGGAACAGGTGGCGGCAGAAAGAAATTGTAACAAAGAAGGATTGATAATTGAATGTGAATTGTTAATTGATAATTTGAAAAAAAGGGTGTCAGCTGGAGTGGATGACTCTCATTAGAGAGAGTGTTTAGTTATTATGTTTCATTATTATTGGTGTAGTAGGTAGTAGTAATACGAGTAGTAGTAATAGGAGATCATCATCAAACTAGCATAACCGGCATGTTCTATGTATTTTAAAAGAAGGAGAAGAATTGGATCGACTTACCTTAGATCGATAGTAGTTTTTACGTATTGAATCGATTACCTTATATCGATCTCTGATTCGATTATTTATTTATTTCCTTTAACTTCATTCGACTTTTGCTTCCAAGAGATTGACGAGGATGATTACTGAATCCAAGAATCAAAAATATTGCAAGAGCAATTCGTGCTGATAACGTGTTGTAAATATCTTTATCTTGGATCAATTATAATACTCATGATAGTAAATAGCATATATGAAGGAGATGATTAAGGAGAAAGAGACAACAAGAGAGGGAATAAGAGAGTGTGTTAGAACAATAATGTGTGTTATACAACCAATAGGGTTTTCACCCTTATATAATGTTCACAAAGCTTAGGTAATAAGCTAGGGGTAAAATGGTCATTATATAATATATATTTGTATATATAACACAAACTTACTTTTCAACATTTAACAATATACACCATATCATAACCTACTCTACTCGGCGCCACCGCCACCAATCGCCACCGTCCGCCACCGCCCCACCGCCACCACCACCACCGCCATTGTCATTACACCGCCGCATTGCGCGGACATATAATCACCACCACCATCGCCACCAATCGCCGCCACCACCGCCGTCATTACATCACCACCACCGCCGCAACGCGCGGGTACCTTTCTCTCGTTGAATTGAATAAGGAATACCCAGTTGAAGATAAACAAGATCTGGACTTCAATTTGAAGCTGAATCACTACATGTAAGTTCCTCATATAGACTCTGAGTTTTCTTTATTATTTATTATTATTTACGCCCCCCACCTAGATTGACCCATTTGTTGCTAATCAGATAGTATTGTGAAATTAAGTTGTCCAAAAACCCTTTAGAACATTTGCTTAAAATTGTAAATAAAAGTAGAATTAATATAAGATGGTAAAATTTCAGAAAATGTATGTGTTCTTGTTTATGTTTCAATCTGAATGAAAAGAGGATTTAATGGCAGCTTTTTACGGCCACAGGCCCACACAGTGGCCGCTGCCCCTAGACCCTGCCAGGGGCGGTTCCCTTGGGACCCGGCAAGGAGGAGTGGCCCTCTTGCGGGCATACACTGCATACCTCCTAAGTCCTAACCTACATAAAGTACAAGGTTCAGATACACTATCTAACACTAGATACCACCATGATTATAGGAAGAAAAATTAGGAAATACGAGTAGTATGTATCTTTAATTGCTATAACAGATATCACCCTTTTAGAGTTTGAAATTCGTGGAAATACAAATGATGAAGAAATTACTAGATTGGGTTAAATACATGTTAAGGTGTGAAGACCATTGATTGTTATTCCTAAGAGAGGAACTAGAATTATGTGGCCGAGTACTTGCAAGTGCGGTCTACATCTATCTCACTAATTAGGTTAACCCCATCTTAAAGTCACTTAATTTTTGTTTTTATTGTCATCGTGTTGACGGTGTTGTTGTTCATGTACGATTTACTCAAGTTGTTTCATGTAGGCAGGGTTGCCACCACATGACAACCTTAAGCAAATTTGTGATCTCTCATAACAGTTAAATAATTAGTACATGAGCAAATTCTTGATATTACGGAATCTTCACGAAGAACAGTTATTTAGCATTGATAAAAACTTAATAGTAGATGTTGTTAACAATTTGCATTTAGAAACAAGGAGTCGCCACAACTTGTAAAGGGGACTTCCTACGGAGTGTAAGTTAGAAAGCCGTAACAAGAATCGGCCCAGTAAGGGCCCAAGTCCAAGAGAAAAGAGTCGGTTGAGAATTAGGGTTCCTTTCTATAGTTATGTATAAATAGAGCTTAAAGCTTATGTAAAACAATTATCAAAAATCAATCAATAAAATTAGTTTTTTCGTTTATAACTCTTAACATGGTATCAGAGCCACTAATTCAGGGATCATCATCTACCCAATAAACGTCCATTAAACTCACAAACCATCGAGCAGTCACCATGGCTGAAGCCGGCGACCAAAGCTCGGGTTCTGAGTTGGCACTTCAGATTGCCAATTTGCTACAGAATCACAAAAACAAATCAATTCAATCATCGCTTATTTCAATTCTATCTCTTAACAACATCAAAACCCAAGCCACCATGGAAAATTTTTCCGGCGACTTTGGGTTTGATTTAGCAAATCTGAATAAAACAAATAACAATAAACAACCACAACAACCAAAACAATCAAATAAAACCACCAACTCACCGCCATTGAAACAGAAGCAACCGGGGTAGCAACAAAAGGCTACCACCGATATAACAGAGAAAAAACCATGACCAAAGACGAGAAATCTCACCTCGAATGTGATGAGTGCGGCATGGAAAGACACACGAAAGAGCAGTGCTTCCGTATTGTTGGTTATCCAGATTGGTGGACTAATGGCACCAAAAAAGGTACCAAATCAGTCAAGTCGAAGAGTCCTACCGCCAATACTAACCCCATCAACAAAGAAAATACCAGCGACAATCACGATGGGCAAAAATTTGGTGGTGGATCTGTAGGGGTAGCGGCGGCCGGACGAGATGGTAGAAATAAGGGTTTCTCGATGATGACAGATACAGAGAAAGGAGTGTGTGAAAATTCCACACTTTCCTTATTTTCCCAAAGTTTTTTATGTGTCTGCTTGTTTTGTAAGTCAAAAAGAGTGGATCAGATTAATGGGCCAATTGGATCGGATCACATTAAAAAACAAATTAATACCCATTCGGCCCAAAGTGCTGGATCAGCTCATATAACTCACACGGCCCAAGGTACTCACAGAAATTTAGGTGGATCGTGGATATTTGATTGCGGAGCCACTGACACGATGACTTATGACGTTTCTGATTTTTCTAAGATATCAAGTCCCAGAAAAACGTACGTCAAAGCCGCAAACAAAGGAAGAATGGATGTGAAAACCGGGGGAACAATTGAAATTTCTCCAAACATTAAGTTATCAAATTGTCTTTATGTTCCATCTTTGTCACATAAACTTTTGTCAATAAGTCATGTGACAAAAGAACTCAATTGCTCAGTACTTATGCATCCAACTTTTTGTATCTTACAGGATATCAGGACAGGACAGATCATTGGGCGTGGCACTGAGAGAGGAGGACTGTATTATGTTGATGAAGTAACTCAAAGTGGAACCGTGATGCTGGCTCATGGAACAAGTGAAAGAGAAGCATGGTTATGGCATAGACGACTGGGACATCCTTCTGGTAGTTATTTACACATCTTGTTTCCTGATCTTTTTCCTTCCAATAAACCAATTTCTTGTGAAACTTGCATTTTAGCTAAGAGCCATAGACAAACCTTTAAACCTAGTAATACTAGAGTCAAAAGACCTTTTTCACTAATTCACTCAGATGTTTGGGGCCCGGCTCCTGTTATTGGAGGTCAAAATTTCCGGTATTATGTGATATTTGTTGATGATTGCACCCGGATGACTTGGATTTATTTTTTGAAAAATAAAGCCGAAGTTTATGATAAGTTCACTACATTTTATACCATGGTTCAAAACCAATTTCAAGAATCTATTAAAATTGTGAGGTCCGACAATGGTGGGGAATATATAAACTCACAAATGAACCTGTTTTTTCAATCCAAAGGTATAATCCATCAAACCACATGCCCTCATACCCCTGAACAAAACGGTGTTGCTGAACGGAAAAATAGACTTTTATTGGAAATGACTAGAGCTTTAATTATCGAGTCTTGTGTTCCCAAACTGTTCTGGCCTGAAGCCCTAGCCACTGCCACTTACCTAATTAATCGGCTTCCTACAAAAATCCTGAGCATGAAACCCCATTAGAAACCTTCACTGAATACCATACTCCTCCACAACCTCTTACTCTTCAACCCAAAATTTTTGGATGTACAGTGTTTGTTCATATTCCAAAATCATATTGAAATGTGTTGTGGGGTATGGAGTCACTCAAAAAGGGTATAGATGTTATAATCCGAAAACTCAACACATGTTTACCACAATGAATTGTGACTTTCTTGAAACCAGCTATTTTTACTCCCCGCAACACAATGGTCAGGGGGAGGAACAATGTGACACATTGAGTTGGCTTAGTTATAATCCCGAAGTTAGTAAAAATACCACAGTTGATTCTGAAAATACCGTGGTTGACTCTCAAGAACAGCCTTCTCAGACTCAAGAACAGTCCTCTCAGTCTCAGAATTCCAGTGCCACCGAAAATACTGCCCCAAACCTGATATCTGAGGTAAGTAATTCTCCACTGAGTTCTCTTGATGTTTCAAATGAAAGTGTACCAGATTCCACGAATGAAAGTATGCAGGAAAGTGAAGAACAGGTTGAACAGAATAATGCAGAGGTTGAACTGAATACTCCAGGAAAATATGTGCTTCCAGCAAGGTCAACTAGAGGAATTCCTGCAAAACGATATTCTCCAGAAAAATTTTCTAGGAGCTCTAAATATCCAGTGGCCAACATGGTGAAAGGAAATCTATCTAAAGAAGCAAAGGCATTCACAGCAAAGTTGTATTCAGAAAAAATTCCATCAAATGTAGAGCAAGCTTTGAAAATTACAAGGTGGAAGGATGCTATGGATGTAGAAATGGATGCACTGGTTAAAAATGAAACATGGGATAAATGTGTTTTGCCACAAGGAAAGGAGCCAGTAGGATGCAGGTGGATCTATACAATTAAATATAGACCAAATGGTGAGATTGAGAGATATAAAGCTCGATTAGTTGCCAAAGGATACACTCAAACGTATGGAATTGACTACTCTGAAACTTTCGCTCCAGTTGCAAAACTAGATACAGTGAGAGTCTTATTCTCTGTAGCAGCAAATGAAGGTTGGCCACTTCATCAGTTTGATGTAAAAAATGCTTTTTTACATGGAGAACTAAAAGAGGAGGTGTATATGGAAGCTCCTCCTGGATTTGCTCACAGCTTTAAGAATGGGGAAGTTTGTAGGTTAAAAAAGGCCTTGTATGGGCTTAAACAATCACCCAGAGCGTGGTTTGGAAGGTTCACTCTTGCTATGAAGAAATATGGATATCAACAAAGCAACTCAGATCACACGTTGTTTCTTCGTCATAGAGGGAATCTTGTGACATGTTTGATAATTTATGTTGATGACATGATTATAACAGGAAATGATGAAAAAGAGATTAATCAGCTAAAATCAGCTTTGTTTGCAGAATTTGAAATGAAAGATCTGGGAGAGTTGAAGTACTTCCTTGGAATAGAAGTTTCAAGATCTAAAGGTGGAATTTTTATTTGTCAAAAGAAATATATATTAGATCTTCTGGCAGAAACAGGAATGATTGACTGTAAGCCAGCAGATACACCTATGGTCGTAAATCAGAAGTTGTTTGTAAAAACAGGTGCTAAAACCACTGATAAAGGAAGATATCAAAGGTTAGTGGGGAAACTTATTTATTTGGCTCATACTCGTCCAGACATTGCATATGCTGTTGGAGTTGTCAGTCAGTTTATGCATCAACCTCAGGAAGATCATATGGATGCAGTTCTGCGAATTATAAGGTATCTCAAAGGGACATCAGGTCATGGAGTGTTATTTAAGGCTAATGGTCACCTCAAAGTTCAGTTGTATACAGACGCAGACTGGGCAGGAGATAAAGGTAATCGAAGGTCCACTTCAGGGTATTTCTCATTGGTAGGTGGTAACTTGGTTACATGGAAAAGTAAAAAACAGAAAGTTGTCTCACTATCTAGTGCCGAAGCTGAGTTTAGAGGTATCGCTAGAGGTCTAGCAGAAGCCTTGTGGTTGAAGAAGCTGGTGTCTGAAATAGGTTTTGCTCCTAAAGAAAGCATCCGGATTATGAGCGATAATGAAGCAGCTATTCAGATCTCAGAAAATCCAGTACAACATGACAGAACAAAGCATGTGGAGGTTGACCGACATTTTATCAAAGAGAAGCTTGAAGACGGGATAATTAAGTTACCATTTGTTAAATCAGAGGATCAACTTGCAGATATCCTAACCAAGGCCGTAGGGACTATCATATTCAAAAGATGTCTAAACAAGTTGAATTTTGGTGATCCCACTATTCAACTTGAGGGGGAGTGTTAGAAAGCCGTAACAAGAATCGGCCCAGTAAGGGCCCAAGTCCAAGAGAAAAGAGTCGGTTGAGAATTAGGGTTCCTTTCTATAGTTATGTATAAATAGAGCTTAAAGCTTATGTAAAACAATTATCAAAAATCAATCAATAAAATTAGTTTTTTCGTTTATAACTCTTAACATGTAAGGCCGGTGATCTCACTCATATCAAGTTCTTCCCCACGCACCTCATTTCGCAATGAGAAATCATATTTGTATACCAAATTTGCTAACGCGAGCTCACTAACAATAGAGGCAAATTGAATACCTGGACACCCTCTTCGTCCAGCACCAAATGGAATAAATTCGAAGTTACTCCCTTTATAGTCAACTGAACTGTTTAAAAACCTCTCGGGCCAAAACTTATCTGCTTCTTCCCATACAGAAGGATCTCTTCCTATTGCCCAAGCATTAATTATTACTTGAGTTCCTTCTGCAAT
>CM067167.1:199752918-199820418 GCA_034093135.1 Erigeron breviscapus | reverse complement strand
AAAAAAAAAAAAAAAAAAAAAAAAAAAAAAAAAAAAAAAAAAAAAAAAAAAAAAAAAAAAAAAAAAAAAAAAAAAAAAAAAAAAAAAAAAAAAAAAAAAAAAAAAAAAAAAAAAAAAAAAAAAAAAAAAAAAAAAAAAAAAAAAAAAAAAAAAAAAAAAAAAAAAAAAAAAAAAAAAAAAAAAAAAAAAAAAAAAAAAAAAAAAAAAAAAAAAAAAAAAAAAAAAAAAAAAAAAAAAAAAAAAAAAAAAAAAAAAAAAAAAAAAAAAAAAAAAAAAAAAAAAAAAAAAAAAAAAAAAAAAAAAAAAAAAAAAAAAAAAAAAAAAAAAAAAAAAAAAAAAAAAAAAAAAAAAAAAAAAAAAAAAAAAAAAAAAAAAAAAAAAAAAAAAAAAAAAAAAAAAAAAAAAAAAAAAAAAAAAAAAAAAAAAAAAAAAAAAAAAAAAAAAAAAAAAAAAAAAAAAAAAAAAAAAAAAAAAAAAAAAAAAAAAAAAAAAAAAAAAAAAAAAAAAAAAAAAAAAAAAAAAAAAAAAAAAAAAAAAAAAAAAAAAAAAAAAAAAAAAAAAAAAAAAAAAAAAAAAAAAAAAAAAAAAAAAAAAAAAAAAAAAAAAAAAAAAAAAAAAAAAAAAAAAAAAAAAAAAAAAAAAAAAAAAAAAAAAAAAAAAAAAAAAAAAAAAAAAAAAAAAAAAAAAAAAAAAAAAAAAAAAAAAAAAAAAAAAAAAAAAAAAAAAAAAAAAAAAAAAAAAAAAAAAAAAAAAAAAAAAAAAAAAAAAAAAAAAAAAAAAAAAAAAAAAAAAAAAAAAAAAAAAAAAAAAAAAAAAAAAAAAAAAAAAAAAAAAAAAAAAAAAAAAAAAAAAAAAAAAAAAAAAAAAAAAAAAAAAAAAAAAAAAAAAAAAAAAAAAAAAAAAAAAAAAAAAAAAAAAAAAAAAAAAAAAAAAAAAAAAAAAAAAAAAAAAAAAAAAAAAAAAAAAAAAAAAAAAAAAAAAAAAAAAAAAAAAAAAAAAAAAAAAAAAAAAAAAAAAAAAAAAAAAAAAAAAAAAAAAAAAAAAAAAAAAAAAAAAAAAAAAAAAAAAAAAAAAAAAAAAAAAAAAAAAAAAAAAAAAAAAAAAAAAAAAAAAAAAAAAAAAAAAAAAAAAAAAAAAAAAAAAAAAAAAAAAAAAAAAAAAAAAAAAAAAAAAAAAAAAAAAAAAAAAAAAAAAAAAAAAAAAAAAAAAAAAAAAAAAAAAAAAAAAAAAAAAAAAAAAAAAAAAAAAAAAAAAAAAAAAAAAAAAAAAAAAAAAAAAAAAAAAAAAAAAAAAAAAAAAAAAAAAAAAAAAAAAAAAAAAAAAAAAAAAAAAAAAAAAAAAAAAAAAAAAAAAAAAAAAAAAAAAAAAAAAAAAAAAAAAAAAAAAAAAAAAAAAAAAAAAAAAAAAAAAAAAAAAAAAAAAAAAAAAAAAAAAAAAAAAAAAAAAAAAAAAAAAAAAAAAAAAAAAAAAAAAAAAAAAAAAAAAAAAAAAAAAAAAAAAAAAAAAAAAAAAAAAAAAAAAAAAAAAAAAAAAAAAAAAAAAAAAAAAAAAAAAAAAAAAAAAAAAAAAAAAAAAAAAAAAAAAAAAAAAAAAAAAAAAAAAAAAAAAAAAAAAAAAAAAAAAAAAAAAAAAAAAAAAAAAAAAAAAAAAAAAAAAAAAAAAAAAAAAAAAAAAAAAAAAAAAAAAAAAAAAAAAAAAAAAAAAAAAAAAAAAAAAAAAAAAAAAAAAAAGGGTACCTTCTAAGAGTAAAAGTGGTTCAGTAAAAAAAAAAAAAAAAAAAAAAAAAAAAAAAAAAAAAAAAAAAAAAAAAAAAAAAAAAAAAGGGGAAAAGTATCGGGGAGAAAGGAGAGGTCAGGGAGAAGGGAAACTTGGTTGATGAGAGAGGAGAGGGGTAGTAAAGGAAGTTCTCTCTCCCCATGACAACCACGGGATGTAATTCCAAACAACCAAGCAGATACGTAAACCTTACCAATAAATCATTAAATTTTGTCCCCTCATATTTCCTTCCTAGTGCCACCCTGCAAACTATGTTATTCGTAAGTGACATTAGCAACTCACCTAAATTAACTACAGATCCACAACTTTCACCAATTGTATTAATCATAACACGGGTCTCCTCCTCTCTAACGTGTCGAAATAACAGAACTCGTTTACTATTTAACAGATGAAGTACTGCAATGCTTCTAACCTGTCTCCAATAGTCTCCGTATGGCGAAAATGCTATGTCTTTAGATCCATAAGTAAGTGTATCTGGGATCTTTAACTTGGGTCTGCTAGAAAATATTAAGTCATGGGTTTGTTAAGATTTCACGGGCTGATTCAGCTGAAGAGGCTATCAGCACGGGTACACTGCCTAGATGAATAAGAACAAGTGGACCGTAGTTTTGAGTTAGTGTTTTGAGATTGCGGTGAGGGTTTGAGCTTATTTGGTGTAGGTTTCCAATAATTGGAAGCTTTTGCGGAGTTGGTGGTTTGTTTGTGTGTGTTTTTGTAGCATATGAAATCTTATTATAAGTGACATAAATCAATATCACAATGAACATTAAAATTAAAGGAAAGAGTGGAAGATGAAATATGGACACCATTGTTCAGGAGATAAGAAAATCTTAGCAATTAACTTATGCTTACAATGGAGCATGTTGATATTGAGAGGTAATGCATATGCATTAGTGCCTTGGAGGTGATGAGTAAAGTCATTTCCACACGTCTATGTCTATATCTATAGGATTGACAAATTAAGTTTTTGAGGCCCATTGCAAAATTATAAAATGTGCCATGTATTACAAACGGCCATGTATGACGAAAACGTTATTGTAAAGAAAAAGATATAGATACAGAAAAAATATATATCGAAACTAATATTTGGCCTCTTTTCTCTTAACCCTAAAATCTGATCCAATGAGAGTATATATAGCCAGCCAGCCAGATTTCCAATTTCCATATTAAGCCCCTGCACTTTATAACTTCATACAAAAATAACACAAACATAAAACATACCTGAATAGAAGATTGTCAAATTACAAAACCAGTCCCTGAAAGTTATAAGATTGCAAAACTATAATAATTCCAACACCCTTCCTCAATCTTATAATTTTCAGAAATAACAAAATCACTTCTGCCCAGCAACAAACATGTCAACCAGATTAAGTTTAGCCTTTAAACTCTTGTGTTGTAACTTTCCAAGCCCTTTAGTAAAAATATCAGCAATTTGATCACTAGAATGAACTTTAATAGTTTTAAGAAAACCAGAAGAAACCTTTTCTCTAACAATATGAAGATCAATTTCAAAGTGTTTTGACCTTTCATGAAAAACAGGATTCCCAGCAATTTGAATTGCTGAACTATTATCACAATACATCTTCACAGGTAATAATTCAGTAAGACCAAGACTAAACAGAATATTTGTGATCCAAATTACTTCACAAGTTGCAGAAGCCATACACCTATATTCAGCTTCTGTAGAAGACCTAGACAAAGTGGCTTGTTTTTTACTTTTCCAAGAAATCAATGAATTACCCAAGTAAATACAATATCCAGAAACAGACTTTCTAGTAATTGGACACTTAGCCCAATCAGAATCAGCATACACACTTACCTTAAGATCACTGTTTTTGTTGATTTGAACACCTAGACCAGGAGACCCTTTAAGATATCTAAGAACTCTCAATGCAGCCTTAAAATGAGATTGTAAAGGAGCATGCATATGTTGACTAAGACAGTGAACAGAATATGAAATGTCAGGTCTAGTATTAGTCAAATAGATAAGTTTTCCAACCAATTTTTGATAAGCAGTAGGACTATTTAAAAACTTATCTTTTTCAGTTTCAACACAACTCAAAACAGTATTAGTTTCCATGGGAGTATCAATAGGTTTTGAAGCTAATAATCCATATTCATGAAGCAATTCCAAACAATATTTTCTTTGTGACATGCATAAACCTTTTTTATTTTCCATGATTTCAATCCCAAGAAAATACTTCAGAAACCCTAAGTCTTTAATCATAAATTTATTACTCAAAAACTGTTTAAATTTATCAATTTCTTCTTTATCATTTCCAGTTATGACAATGTCATCAACATAAACCAACAAGGCAATAAACACATCATTAGACTGTTTAATGTACAAAGAATAATCATACTTACTTTGAACAAAGCCATGCTCAACCAAGGCACTGCTTAGCTTTGCATTCCATTGCCTTGGGGATTGCTTTAAACCATACAATGATTTTTTTAATTTACAAACCTTGTTATCATTCACATTGCCACAACCAAGAGGAATAGTCATATAGACTTCTTCTAAATCACCATAAAGAAAAGCATTATTAACATCAAGTTGAAACAAAGGCCAACCTTTACTAACAGCAAGACTAATAAGACATCTTACAGTGACCATCTTAACAACAGGACTAAAAGTCTCTTCATAATCTAAACCCAATCTTTGACTATACCCTTTAGCTACCAATCTAGCTTTATATCTCTCAACCTCTCCAGAAGCTTTATATTTAACCTTATAAATCCACTTACACCCTATGGGTTCTCTAATACTTGGAAGATCAGTAATCTCCCAGGTATCATTCCTATAAAGAGCTTCAATTTCATTATTCATGGCTTCAACCCATTTTTGATCTTTAACAGCTTCTTCATATGAAACAGGTTCTTTATATTTATTTAAAGTAGTAGAAAAACAGAAATTAGTATTACTTAAATGAGAATAACTAACAAATTTTCAATACCACACTTCACACTAGAATTAACCACATAATCATTCAGTCTAACAGAAGGTCTAGTAACTCTTTCTGACCTTCTTAAACCAGCATTACCTTCATCATTATTATTAACATGAATAACATTCTCAATATTAGGAATATTCACATTTCCCTCAGGAGCATTATTATCAATGATATTCTCATTTATAGGTGTTGCTGTGCTGCCATCATCTTGTTCATCTATAAACATAGAATCAAACAAGTGAGTTGCACTACCCTCACCATTAAATGCATCTCTCCCTTCATCATTGGGATGTGACTCTTTATTAAAGAATTTAAGTTTATCTTTTTCAGAAACCACATTTAAATCTGAAACATCTTTTTCAGTAGAACTCATTTTAAAAGGGAAAACAGTTTCATAAAACTTTACATCTCTAGAAAAAAGAACAGACTTAGAATCAATACTGTAAAGTTTGTATGCCTTTTTAATAGAAGAGAATCCAATTAAAACACATTTTTCTGACCTAGGAGAAAACTTGTCAGAATTGTTTAAGACAGTAGCAAAACTTAAACAACCAAAGCATCTTATATGGGAGAGATTAGGTTTTCTTTTATAAATTTTCTCAAAAGGAGAAAGACCATTTAAGACAGATGAAGGTAACCTGTTGATAAGATAGACAGCAGTCAGAATACAATCAGACCAAAAACTTAGAGAAAGACCACTTTGAAACAAAAGACTTCTGGCAACATTAAGTAAATGCCTATGTTTTCTCTCAGCAATGCCATTTTGCTGAGGAGTATAACTAACAGTGGTTTGATGTTCAATACCATGCTTAATCAAGTAATTACTCATCTTGTTGTTTACAAACTCAGTACCATTATCAGACCTTATACATTTTATTTTAACATTAAACTGATTAAACAACAGATTCACATAACTTTCAAACATATCAAACACTTCATATTTAGTTTTTAGAAGATATACCCACACTGCTCTAGAGAAATCATCAACAATAGTTAGAAAATACCTAAACCCTTCCTTACTAGTAACCCTATATGGACCCCATAAGTCAAGATGAATAAGTTCACCAAGTTTTCTTGTTTTATGATTACTTAAAGGAAATGGCTCTCTAGTTTGCTTAGCTTTATGACAGATTTCACAAGGAGAAACATAAGCATTTTTATCCAGTTTTAAATCATTTTTTAAGACAGCAAGAACTTGATCAGCAGGGTGCCCTAACCTACTATGCCATAAACTTTTAGAAACATGAAAACACATATTTAACACATTATGAGACTTACCAACAACAGAATCACATTGATCAAATAAGTAAAGTCCATTAGACTCACTACCAGTCCCCAACACACTCCTTCTTGTCAAATCCTGAATATAACACTTTGTCTCATCAAAACCAACAAACAACTTGCTATCTTTTATTAACTTATGTACAGACAAAAGATTTACACAATACTCAGGAACAACAAGAACATCATATAAAATCACTTTATCAGTTAATCTTAAATTTCCAATTCCTTTTATTTTTGCAAGAGTACCATTAGGATGACCAACAGTTAAATTTAAATCAGACACATCGATTACATTAAACATATTTTTAAAAGATGTAGTCATGTGCTGATTTGCACCAGAATCAATAATCCACTTTAAAAAACTGATCAATCTATCTTTATTACTAGAAGCACAAAAATACTTATCAAAATTAGAATTAAATTGCACACTGTTGTTAAAGAAACTTGGTATACCTGCCATATTAGCTTGAACACTTCCAGAAGGCATATCACTAATCAAAGAAATCAATTTCTGCACTTGTTCATTAGTGAAAGGCAAAGAAGGTACAGAAGTAACATTCATACTACCAGATTGCACAGAACTACCAGATTGCACAGAACTACCAGATTGCACAGAATTAGTACTTGCATCACAATTAGCAATAAACCCTTGTTTATAACCATGATTTTGTCTAATAGGATTAGGGTGTTTTTTAAAACCAGGAGGATAACCAATAATTTCATAACATCTATCCATAGTGTGACCAATCATACCACATTTTTTACAAGACAAGTTTGGATTAGGACCCCTGTTCATAGGAAACTTCTTTCTATAATCAACAGATTTAGACACAAAAGCAGATACTTGAGATTTATTATCAGAAATAGCAGTTTTATAAACACCTCTATGTGACTCTTCCCTAGAAATAGTAGCAAAAGCATTTTTTACATCAGGCAAAGGATCTTTAGACAACAAAGTACTTCTAATAGGTTGATATATATCATCTAATCCCATTAAAAACTGCATTAGTTTAATCAACTTATCATGAGTACCAACTTCTTCTCTAGCTTCACAAGTACAATTAGGCAATTTTGTAAGCATATCAAATTCTCTCCATAGTGAGTTCAACTTATGATAATATTCAGACAAAGACATACCATTTTGTTTAAATGTATTTATCTTATGCATCAAATTATAAACAATAGAGCCATCTACCTTATCATAAGTTTCTTTAAGTTCATTCCAAACAACAGAAGCATTTTCAGAAAACACTTGACCTAAATAAACATCTTGAGATACAGAACCTAAAATCCATGAGAGCACAACAGCATTACACCTTTCCCATTGTTGAGACAAAACAGCACTAGTAGCATAATCAGTTTTAACAACAGTTCCATCAATGAACCCAGTTTTATTTTTAGTTTGTAAAGCAAGTTTCATAGCACTAGCCCATACACGATAATTTTCAGTACCAGATAGTTTCACAGAGATAATAGGAACACCAGTAGTATCATTAGCATGCAAATATAAAGGATTACCAATATCTAAACCACTAATAGTAGCAGTATCAGCCATTATAAGACAGACAAACAATAACACAGAACAATTACTCAAATAAGCAGATAATCAAAAAAACAAACAACAATAACACAATAACCTCAAATAAAATTATCTGGAGTTTAATAGACTGCACAAGAATCAATATAGTTTGCAGGTACAACTACTACCAGGATTCCACACTTTTTCAAGGAAGAGGGTCAAGGCAGCTGTAAATACCCTGTATACCAATTCAAGGCAATCCACCAGATAATGGTAAGAAGACTTACAGTGCTATCAGAAAGAGAAGGAGTTGAAGAAGAAGAGAGTATCTTAAAATAAGATACTCAGCGGAAGCAATACTTCAATCACCAATAAGTATTAGAGTTTTTTAGATGAAAACCCTAATTTAATCAACCTTCAGATCTTGAAAAACCAGAAACCCCCAAAAAATCAAAAACCCTAATTTAATCAACCTTCAGATCTTGAAAAACCAGAAACCCCCAAAAAATCAACAAACCCTAGAAATCGATTAAAAACCTTAACTAATCGAAACCCTAATTTAATCAACCTTCAGATCTTGAAAAACCAGAAACCCCCAAAAAATCAACAAACCCTAGAAATCGATTAAAAACCTTAACTAATCGAAACCCTAATTTAATCAACCTTCAGATCTTGAAAAACCAGAAACCCCCAAAAAATCAACAAACCCTAGAAATCGATTAAAAACCTTAACTAATCGAAACCCTATTAGTTTAATCAACTTATCATGAGTACCAACTTCTTCTCTAGCTTCACAAGTACAATTAGGCAATTTTGTAAGCATATCAAATTCTCTCCATAGTGAGTTCAACTTATGATAATATTCAGACAAAGACATACCATTTTGTTTAAATGTATTTATCTTATGCATCAAATTATAAACAATAGAGCCATCTACCTTATCATAAGTTTCTTTAAGTTCATTCCAAACAACAGAAGCATTTTCAGAAAACACTTGACCTAAATAAACATCTTGAGATACAGAACCTAAAATCCATGAGAGCACAACAGCATTACACCTTTCCCATTGTTGAGACAAAACAGCACTAGTAGCATAATCAGTTTTAACAACAGTTCCATCAATGAACCCAGTTTTATTTTTAGTTTGTAAAGCAAGTTTCATAGCACTAGCCCATACACGATAATTTTCAGTACCAGATAGTTTCACAGAGATAATAGGAACACCAGTAGTATCATTAGCATGCAAATATAAAGGATTACCAATATCTAAACCACTAATAGTAGCAGTATCAGCCATTATAAGACAGACAAACAATAACACAATAACCACAAATAAAATTATCTGGAGTTTAATAGACCGCACAAGAATCAATATAGTTTGCAGGTACAACTACTACCAGGATTCCACACTTCTTCAAGGAAGAGGGTCAAGGCAGCTGTAAAATAAAAGCCTGGAAATATGAAACCAAATAAATGAATAATTTATTAACGTGGGTACGTAAGCCATTTAATCCAAAAATTTGGTGATTTTCATATGTATCCATTTTCTGTTAGGTAATCCATATCTATCAAATATTTTTTTTTTTTTTTTTTTTTTTTTTTTTTTTTTTTTTTTTTTTTTTTTTTTTTTTTTTTTTTTTTTTTTTTTTTTTTTTTTTTTTTTTTTTTTTTTTTTTTTTTTTTTTTTTTTTTTTTTTTTTTTTTTTTTTTTTTTTTTTTTTTTTTTTTTTTTTTTTTTTTTTTTTTTTTTTTTTTTTTTTTTTTTTTTTTTTTTTTTTTTTTTTTTTTTTTTTTTTTTTTTTTTTTTTTTTTTTTTTTTTTTTTTTTTTTTTTTTTTTTTTTTTTTTTTTTTTTTTTTTTTTTTTTTTTTTTTTTTTTTTTTTTTTTTTTTTTTTTTTTTTTTTTTTTTTTTTTTTTTTTTTTTTTTTTTTTTTTTTTTTTTTTTTTTTTTTTTTTTTTTTTTTTTTTTTTTTTTTTTTTTTTTTTTTTTTTTTTTTTTTTTTTTTTTTTTTTTTTTTTTTTTTTTTTTTTTTTTTTTTTTTTTTTTTTTTTTTTTTTTTTTTTTTTTTTTTTTTTTTTTTTTTTTTTTTTTTTTTTTTTTTTTTTTTTTTTTTTTTTTTTTTTTTTTTTTTTTTTTTTTTTTTTTTTTTTTTTTTTTTTTTTTTTTTTTTTTTTTTTTTTTTTTTTTTTTTTTTTTTTTTTTTTTTTTTTTTTTTTTTTTTTTTTTTTTTTTTTTTTTTTTTTTTTTTTTTTTTTTTTTTTTTTTTTTTTTTTTTTTTTTTTTTTTTTTTTTTTTTTTTTTTTTTTTTTTTTTTTTTTTTTTTTTTTTTTTTTTTTTTTTTTTTTTTTTTTTTTTTTTTTTTTTTTTTTTTTTTTTTTTTTTTTTTTTTTTTTTTTTTTTTTTTTTTTTTTTTTTTTTTTTTTTTTTTTTTTTTTTTTTTTTTTTTTTTTTTTTTTTTTTTTTTTTTTTTTTTTTTTTTTTTTTTTTTTTTTTTTTTTTTTTTTTTTTTTTTTTTTTTTTTTTTTTTTTTTTTTTTTTTTTTTTTTTTTTTTTTTTTTTTTTTTTTTTTTTTTTTTTTTTTTTTTTTTTTTTTTTTTTTTTTTTTTTTTTTTTTTTTTTTTTTTTTTTTTTTTTTTTTTTTTTTTTTTTTTTTTTTTTTTTTTTTTTTTTTTTTTTTTTTTTTTTTTTTTTTTTTTTTTTTTTTTTTTTTTTTTTTTTTTTTTTTTTTTTTTTTTTTTTTTTTTTTTTTTTTTTTTTTTTTTTTTTTTTTTTTTTTTTTTTTTTTTTTTTTTTTTTTTTTTTTTTTTTTTTTTTTTTTTTTTTTTTTTTTTTTTTTTTTTTTTTTTTTTTTTTTTTTTTTTTTTTTTTTTTTTTTTTTTTTTTTTTTTTTTTTTTTTTTTTTTTTTTTTTTTTTTTTTTTTTTTTTTTTTTTTTTTTTTTTTTTTTTTTTTTTTTTTTTTTTTTTTTTTTTTTTTTTTTTTTTTTTTTTTTTTTTTTTTTTTTTTTTTTTTTTTTTTTTTTTTTTTTTTTTTTTTTTTTTTTTTTTTTTTTTTTTTTTTTTTTTTTTTTTTTTTTTTTTTTTTTTTTTTTTTTTTTTTTTTTTTTTTTTTTTTTTTTTTTTTTTTTTTTTTTTTTTTTTTTTTTTTTTTTTTTTTTTTTTTTTTTTTTTTTTTTTTTTTTTTTTTTTTTTTTTTTTTTTTTTTTTTTTTTTTTTTTTTTTTTTTTTTTTTTTTTTTTTTTTTTTTTTTTTTTTTTTTTTTTTTTTTTTTTTTTTTTTTTTTTTTTTTTTTTTTTTTTTTTTTTTTTTTTTTTTTTTTTTTTTTTTTTTTTTTTTTTTTTTTTTTTTTTTTTTTTTTTTTTTTTTTTTTTTTTTTTTTTTTTTTTTTTTTTTTTTTTTTTTTTTGAAAACTATCCGTTACATCACCTTTTTTTTTTTTTTTTTTTTTTTTTTTGATAAAGTTTCTACATGACTCTTTTTTTTGTTGACGGACGATGTATGAAGTTATTGTTGATAATATTCTAGTGGTTTATAAGTAAGCTAACTAAAAACTATTTGGAATTATTTTTTATAAGTAATACGTGTATGGAGTTGTGATAGTTCATGGCATCACGCGAATATGAGAAGTACCACATATATTTGCTATAAAAACTCAAGTTGTAGCTCATGGCATTAATATATTACAAATTTGGCTTATAGTTTTGTAAAAATTATACAATGAAATGGTTTTTCTATCTGCAAGCCCAACTTAACTTTTTTGAGGTTTTTTTCTAAATCTCTAACAAACAAGGCCGACTCAGCCTTATATGATGAATGATGTATTTGATTAAGATATCACACATATAGACACTAGCATGCTCGTCTCATGCTCCTCAGCTTACTAACTTAGCATTGTTTTGTGTTTTTGATATTGCAATAAAATATGCTAATAAAAAAATAATAAAGTCTAAATTTCCTCAATAATAATACAATGGTTTAAAACCGGTTTTTTTTATAGAGAAAATGTAATTTTCTCTTTTTTTATTTGAACACGGAACTGTTAAAGCCATCAAGATTTGTATGATGTGAAACAACTAACCATGAATTGGTCATTGCCACCCATCAGACAATAATACATGTTTATCTTATCAAATAGAGTTAATTGGACAAAGGAAAAATTTACAAGGAAATTAAAATTACATTTTTAATCTTCTTTTAATAATGTCCATCCCAAAGCAATTTCCAAGGAAATCCGTTGCCAATTCCTTTATATAAAAGAAAAAAGGATTAGTATTGGAGTCTTTTAATGAGGGTTCGGCTTAAGAAGACTCATGTTCAAATTTTAACAAGCACCAAATTTTATCATTAATTTGTCGTTTTGCCTAACGGAGGACGAGTTTATGGGTTTTCCTCGGATCGTGGAGATAAGTGGGCTAGGGATTTAATGCGTCTTGAATAGTGGCCAAGTTGTGTGTATCTTTAGTCATTGTGGCGTCACATACGGAGTACTCGACATTATTTTAGTTGGCCGCTGAAAAAAAGAAAATCGTCAATACAACTTTTATAATGTCCACATTATCTAAGATCATTCTCGTTATCCATCAATATTTATCACTTAAGTTTTAAAAAACTTCTTTCAATATCAACATCAAGGCCCCTCTATGTTGATGATCTTGAGCGGTCGGTCGGTCGTCGGCCGCTCCTCTTGCACATACAATGATCCTCCACTTCTACGTGTATATCCGTTACATCACCTTTTTTTTTTTTTTTGAAAAGTATCCGTTACATCACCTAATTATTATATCGACATCCAAAAAAACCCAATCTATCATATTAATCATTTATACAATCATTTTATTTATTTATTTTTACCTTAATTTGATTATATTTTTTAAAAAAATATATCATTTTTTTGTTTAATGGATATTCTTTAAAGAAAAAGATATATATTGATTATTCACTATTAGCAAGTTACTATGTAGTCCAAGTAGTACATATATACAAAAAGGAACCTACAGATTATACAACTTTTTTTTGGGCCGAATCTTAACTGAAAATGAGTTAAAATGAATGAAAAAAATCTGAAAAAGCCTAAGCAAAAATATCTGAGACTAAAGTCACATCAGTTTTCACCCAACTTGTTTTTTTATATAGCACCCTAAATAGATCAGGACCAACATTAAACGTCATAGTTAAGATGTAGGCCCAGTTTTAATACCCCTATAACTTCTCAGTTGTGAAGATTACAAATGCCAAAAGAAGATAGAATCGCTTCATTTATTGCTCTGTTCATAATTTGTGGCTGCTACTTTGTACCAGATTACCAAATTTTACATATTGAAACAACACCATCTTTCCCATGTTATTTTGAGCATTTTGCTCTATTTGTTATCCAGTAAAAACTTAAGTTTTAGATCCAGTGAAGGTATCAAGAAAAAATCTCAGAAGGGACAAAATTAAAAAATTTATAAAAATAAATCTAAAAGGGAAAAAATGTTAAAAACCTATTAAAAAAAAAAAATCTAAAAAAATTGAAAATACATAACAAAATTTAAATTTTTAGATGGGAATTGGCCCCCCTTGCCCGTTTTTTAGTACCGCCAATGTTTAGACCTCTTCTTTTAGTAGCTGTCAAGATGTGCACTCAATCAATATTTATCACTTAAGTTTTAAAAAACTTCTTTCAATATCAACATCAAGGCCCCTCTATGTTGATGATCTTGAGCGGTCGGTCGGTCGTCGGCCGCTCCTCTTGCACATACAATGATCCTCCACTTCTACGTGTATATCCGTTACATCACCTTTTTTTTTTTTTTGAAAAGTATCCGTTACATCACCTTTTTTTTTTTTTTTTTTTTTTTTTGAAAAGTATCCGTTACATCACCTTTTTTTTTTTTTTTTTTTTTTTTTGAAAAGTATCCGTTACATCACCTTTTTTTTTTTTTGAAAAGTATCCGTTACATCACCTTTTTTTTTTTTTTGAAAAGTATCCGTTACATCACCTTTTTTTTTTTTTTTTTTTTTTTTTTTTTTTTTTTTTTTTTTTGAAAAGTATCCGTTACATCACCTAATTATTATATCGACATCCAAAAAAACCCAATCTATCATATTAATCATTTATACAATCATTTTATTTATTTATTTTTACCTTAATTTGATTATATTTTTTAAAAAAATTGAAAATACATAACAAAATTTAAATTTTTAGATGGGAATTGGCCCCCCTTGCCCGTTTTTTAGTACCGCCAATGTTTAGACCTCTTCTTTTAGTAGCTGTCAAGATGTGCACTCAATCACATATTTATATTTTTTAACCAATAATTCTAATATAATAAATCAAGTTAATATATATCAAATGGAATAATAGCTAATATATATGTCCTAATATTATGTTCTATCTTATAAATACATAATTATTATTAAAAAAATACGAGTAAAATTTAATGTAAATATATTATGACTCTAAAAGTAACTGTACTATTTTTCTTTATTGAAATTTTTGTTAAATAATTGTCATGACACATATAAGAAAAACAAAACATGTTAAAATGTCATATTTATAGAAACACCTATAACATTGTCATATTCTAATTGAAATATTTAGGATATGTTTCATTTAAGAATAAAATATTATTTATAATAGTGCAAAATAAGAATGTAATACATATGTAACAATAAAACAAATAAAATAATAGAACTATTATGATTTTTTAATATTCAAATATCGCTAAGTATGTCATTAATTATATCGGCTACCGAACTCAATTTCTTGATATCTATTTTTCCATCTAGAGAGGAGGGAGCAGGGCCGCAAAGTAGTATTACAAAAAATTTAATAGGGAATAAAATTATAAGAAACTACATAAAAAACAAAAAATTAAGAAAGGGTAAAATTTCAAACTCATAATTTTTTTTTGAAAAACCCATGTGACAATTTAAAACTTCACGAAAAAATTTGAATTCTGAGGATGACCAAGGTGAGTAAAGATTGAAAAAATGTCAGCTCAAGCTAGAACGTGACCAAGTAGACAAAAAGGAAAATTAGAAGTGTGGAATCAAAACAAAATAATCTTCTAAACAGAGTAAATATTTAGAAGATCTAAATATATGCATCCATGATATATACAAATTCCAAAAAAAAGTCCATGTCTAGGATGAGTATATTTTAAACACTTGTTGAAGGATGGAGATAGATGAGTGTAAAATTAAGAGATGTAGAGAGAGTGTGTGTGTGAGAGGAATGAGAATATGAGATTTGAGTGGTTTGTCCTCTCTAAGACCATCTTTGTTCACTACACAATCCAACAATTCTATTCATTAGAAAACTCATTCACTACTCAATCCAACAATATTATTCATTAACAATCTAACCAAAATCTGTTTTTTATTAAATAAACTCAACTTTATACACAACTAAACAAATTAAATCTACTCAAAACCATTAGAATATAAAAAAAAACAAAAAACAAAGGGAGCGTATTAAATTAAATAGCTAGTGATTGTAAGTCATACTAATTCTTATAGGAAGGAGAGAAAGCTATATTAGAAGAGAAGAGATAATTATACCATAACAAATGGTAAATCTACCACACATAAAAATACTTTTTTTTTTTTTTTTTTTTTTTTTTTTTTTTTTTTTTTTTTTTTTTTTTTTTTTTTTTTTTTTTTTTTTTTTTTTTTTTTTTTTTTTTTTTTTTTTTTTTTTTTTTTTTTTTTTTTTTTTTTTTTTTTTTTTTTTTTTTTTTTTTTTTTTTTTTTTTTTTTTTTTTTTTTTTTTTTTTTTTTTTTTTTTTTTTTTTTTTTTTTTTTTTTTTTTTTTTTTTTTTTTTTTTTTTTTTTTTTTTTTTTTTTTTTTTTTTTTTTTTTTTTTTTTTTTTTTTTTTTTTTTTTTTTTTTTTTTTTTTTTTTTTTTTTTTTTTTTTTTTTTTTTTTTTTTTTTTTTTTTTTTTTTTTTTTTTTTTTTTTTTTTTTTTTTTTTTTTTTTTTTTTTTTTTTTTTTTTTTTTTTTTTTTTTTTTTTTTTTTTTTTTTTTTTTTTTTTTTTTTTTTTTTTTTTTTTTTTTTTTTTTTTTTTTTTTTTTTTTTTTTTTTTTTTTTTTTTTTTTTTTTTTTTTTTTTTTTTTTTTTTTTTTTTTTTTTTTTTTTTTTTTTTTTTTTTTTTTTTTTTTTTTTTTTTTTTTTTTTTTTTTTTTTTTTTTTTTTTTTTTTTTTTTTGTTTATTAAGTAAAAAAAAAACATAAATTTAATTAAAAAAAAAGTACGTGACTATCTGAAAACCAAAGCCCATACCATTTGGAGCTTTTATACTTTATACTGAGCCCACTAACTTATAACCATCACCGGTTACTAATATATACTGACGAGTAGACGTGGGCATAGGAACCGAACCGGTTCCTCAGGAACCGGTTCTTGAGGAACCGGTTCTTGGTCAACGTTGACTGGAACCGGTTCTTCAAGAACCGGTCCCGGAACCGGTTCTTGAACCGGTTCCTGGAACCGGTTCTTCAAGAACCGGTTCCCGGAACCGGTTCTTAACGGCCGTTAAGGCCACTTTTTTTCATCGTAATTCAATTTTGGGGCACTTGATTGTTAATACACCGAGCCATAAGACCTTAAATACCTTCATAATGATAATATCTAGTGAATTAACACAAAAAACTCCAAGTTATTTCACAAAAAACACTTGGAAAAAATTAAAAACTCACTAATAATTCACTATAATTCATTTAACGGCCGTTAAGGCCACTTTTTTTCATCGTAATTCGATTTTGGGGCACTTGATTGTTAATACACCGAGCCATAAGACCTTAAATACCTTCATAATGATAATATCTAGTGAATTAACACAAAAAACTCCAAGTTATTTCACAAAAAACACTTGGAAAAAATTAAAAACTCACTAATAATTCACTATAATTCATTTAACGGCCGTTAAGGCCACTTTTTTTCATCGTAATTCGATTTTGGGCCACTTGATTGTTAATACACCGAGCCATAAGACCTTAAATACCTTCATAATGATAATATCTAGTGAATTAACACAAAAAACTCCAAGTTATTTCACAAAAAACACTTGGAAAAAATTAAAAACTCACTAATAATTCACTATAATTCATTTAACGGCCGTTAAGGCCACTTTTTTTCATCGTAATTCAATTTTGGGGCACTTGATTGTTAATACACCGAGCCATAAGACCTTAAATACCTTCATAATGATAATATCTAGTGAATTAACACAAAAAACTCCAAGTTATTTCACAAAAAACACTTGAAAAAATTAAAAACTCACTAATAATTCACTATAATTCATTTAACGGCCGTTAAGGCCACTTTTTTTCATCGTAATTCGATTTTGGGCCACTTGATTGTTAATACACCGAGCCATAAGACCTTAAATACCTTCATAATGATAATAATGTCTGTATATTAAGTAAAAAGTAGGTAATTGCAGTTATTTTGTTTATTAAGTAAAAAAAAAACATAAATTTAATTAAAAAAAAAGTACGTGACTATCTGAAAACCAAAGCCCATACCATTTGGAGCTTTTATACTTTATACTGAGCCCACTAACTTATAACCATCACCGGTTACTAATATATACTGACGAGTAGACGTGGGCATAGGAACCGAACCGGTTCCTCAGGAACCGGTTCTTGAGGAACCGGTTCTTGGTCAACCGGTTCTTCAAGAACCGGTTCCTCGGAACCGGTTCTTCAAGAACCGGTTCCTCAGGAACCGGTTCTTCAAGAACCGGTTCCTCAGGAACCGGTTCTTCAAGAACCGGTTCCTCAGGAACCGGTTCTTCAAGAACCGGTTCCTCGGAACCGGTTCTTCAGGAATCGGTTCGGTTCGGAACCGGTTCCTGGAACCGGTTCCTCAGGAACCGTTTTTTTTTTTTTTCTTCCAGAACTTAACGGCCGTTAGAGGTATTTTTTTCATCGTAATTCGATTTTGGGCCACTTGATTGTTAATACACCGAGCCATAAGACCTTAAATACCTTCATAATGATAATATCTAGTGAATTAACACAAAAAACTCCAAGTTATTTCACAAAAAACACTTGGAAAAAATTAAAAACTCACTAATAATTCACTATAATTCATTTAACGGCCGTTAAGGCCACTTTTTTTCATCGTAATTCGATTTTGGGGCACTTGATTGTTAATACACCGAGCCATAAGACCTTAAATACCTTCATAATGATAATATCTAGTGAATTAACACAAAAAACTCCAAGTTATTTCACAAAAAACACTTGAAAAAATTAAAAACTCACTAATAATTCACTATAATTCATATTTAACGGCCGTTAAGGCCACTTTTTTTCATCGTAATTCAATTTTGGGGCACTTGATTGTTAATACACCGAGCCATAAGACCTTAAATACCTTCATAATGATAATATCTAGTGAATTAACACAAAAAACTCCAAGTTATTTCACAAAAAACACTTGGAAAAAATTAAAAACTCACTAATAATTCACTATAATTCATTTAACGGCCGTTAAGGCCACTTTTTTTCATCGTAATTCGATTTTGGGGCACTTGATTGTTAATACACCGAGCCATAAGACCTTAAATACCTTCATAATGATAATATCTAGTGAATTAACACAAAAAACTCCAAGTTATTTCACAAAAAACACTTGGAAAAAATTAAAAACTCACTAATAATTCACTATAATTCATTTAACGGCCGTTAAGGCCACTTTTTTTCATCGTAATTCAATTTTGGGGCACTTGATTGTTAATACACCGAGCCATAAGACCTTAAATACCTTCATAATGATAATATCTAGTGAATTAACACAAAAAACTCCAAGTTATTTCACAAAAAACACTTGGAAAAAATTAAAAACTCACTAATAATTCACTATAATTCATTTAACGGCCGTTAAGGCCACTTTTTTTCATCGTAATTCGATTTTGGGGCACTTGATTGTTAATACACCGAGCCATAAGACCTTAAATACCTTCATAATGATAATATCTAGTGAATTAACACAAAAAACTCCAAGTTATTTCACAAAAAACACTTGGAAAAAATTAAAAACTCACTAATAATTCACTATAATTCATTTAACGGCCGTTAGAGGTCTTTTTTTCATCGTAATTCGATTTTGGGCCACTTGATTGTTAATACACCGAGCCATAAGACCTTAAATACCTTCATAATGATAATATCTAGTGAATTAACACAAAAAACTCCAAGTTATTTCACAAAAAACACTTGGAAAAAATTAAAAACTCACTAATAATTCACTATAATTCATTTAACGGCCGTTAAGGCCACTTTTTTTCATCGTAATTCGATTTTGGGGCACTTGATTGTTAATACACCGAGCCATAAGACCTTAAATACCTTCATAATGATAATATCTAGTGAATTAACACAAAAAACTCCAAGTTATTTCACAAAAAACACTTGGAAAAAATTAAAAACTCACTAATAATTCACTATAATTCGTTTAACGGCCGTTAAGGCCACTTTTTTTCATCGTAATTCAATTTTGGGGCACTTGATTGTTAATACACCGAGCCATAAGACCTTAAATACCTTCATAATGATAATATCTAGTGAATTAACACAAAAAACTCCAAGTTATTTCACAAAAAACACTTGGAAAAAATTAAAAACTCACTAATAATTCACTATAATTCATTTAACGGCCGTTAGAGGTCTTTTTTTCATCGTAATTCGATTTTGGGCCACTTGATTGTTAATACACCGAGCCATAAGACCTTAAATACCTTCATAATGATAATATCTAGTGAATTAACACAAAAAACTCCAAGTTACTTCACAAAAAACACTTGAAAAAATTAAAAACTCACTAATAATTCACTATAATTCATTCTTTTTCGTCGAAAATGCATACTTTTATTATAGATCATCTTAATCTTCAACAAAGTTCAAAGTCTTCAATCAAATACAATGTCTTCAACCAAATACAATGTCTTCAACCAAATGACAATGTCTTAAACCAAATAACAAGTCTTCAAACAAATACAAATTCTTAAACAAATTAAATACAAATTAAGGTTTGAAATGTGGAAGTGACCTCCGGATCGTCCCAATGGTTGAATGGCCAAGCTTTTTTAATGGTCAAGTTGGAAAGTCCTTCACGAACCGCCTCCGTCGAATAATGAAAAATAGTGCCATCATTTCCTAATGTTTGTTGACCTTGTGAGGTGGTACCCCCATCTTGTGCTTTTTTCACCGCACAATGAAGTCTAACATGTTTGTCCAAAGTCGAGTTTGCACCTTTAAAGAGATTGTGACAATAATTACACCGAGCCTTAACAACACCATTCGACAACTTAACCAATTGAAAGTGTTGAAATACGGGAGCCGTTCTTTTATGATCCGTTATTATTTCCACCACCGTTGCCGCCTCACTTGTGGAACCAATACCGGTAGATTGCGTTTGTGAAGCGGAACTAGACTCCATTTTGTGAGAGATTTGATATATATTATATATATAGTGTATATATATAATATATATATATATATTTTGTGATATATAAATATAAAATATGTAGAGATATAATGATTTTGGTAAGAGATTTATGAATACATAGTGTTTTTGTAAGATATATGGAGTGTTTGTAAGTGATGGAATGTGTAAAAATAAGCCTAAATGATGCTACATATATATACTAGTTGTATAATGGCAAAATGGTAATTATTGGGTGAATCTAACGGCTCCTAACGGCTCCTAACGGTCAAAAAGGACCAAAAGTGGCAGATTCTAACGGCTAGTAACGGCTAGTTTGACTGGGTCGGTTCTTGGGACCGGTTCTTGGGATCGGTTCTTGGAACCGGTTCCTGAGGAACCGGTTTGGGACCGGTTCTTTGAAAAAAATGTGGAACCGGTTCCTAACTGCCGGTTCTTGAGGAACCGGGACCGGTTCCTGAGGAACCGGTTCCAATCGGTTCCGGTTCTCGGTTTTTTTGGAACCGGTTTTTTTGCCCACGTCTAGAGTTACATGACACCATTAAAATATAATATAATAATAAATAATAAAGTCATAACACAGGTGGAATTGAAATATGCCTTAGAATGATTGAATTGAATAGTGAATACCCAGTTGCAGATAGACAAGATCTGAATTTTTATTTTCTTTAAGCTGAATCGCTACAAGTAAGTTCCTTATATAGTTTTCTTTAAATTTTTATACTTTTTTCTTTCCTTAATTGGCCATTTTGTTGCTTATCAAATAGGATTGTGAAATTAAATCGTACATAGAACCATTAAAAAAAAATTGCTTAAATTCGATAATTTTTTTTAGAATATTTTCAAGACAAACAGAAATAATTGTTAGGAGATAGTGAAAGAATTGCCAACCCCTAAAAACTATTCAGGTAGTCGGTTGCATTGGGCGAGGACCATGCTAGTAATTAATAGGGTTAAGTGCTTTATGGGGTGTTCGGCTTACCTTATATTGGCTTATTTGCATTTGGCGTATCTTTGATAAGCCTGTTTTTGTGGCTTATTGTTGAACTTAATAGGGACTTGTAATTGCAAAATAAGCTCAGAATTAAAAAATAATAATCCACAATAACAGGGCTTATCAAAGATAAGCCAAACTCAAATATACAAATAAACTTGAAAATAAGCAAAGACAAACACCACCCTAATTATAGTCCAAATTCTATCGTGTGTATTCAACTCTCAGATATTGTTGTTGTATGAATCCGGTGATATTTTTGATGACAGGACATTTGTATAAGTGGTGATACAATTTGATATACTTATCCCTATCTGTAAGTAATAAAATTGCCGATAAAGCATCTCGACATTATAAGCAAAGTAACCCGGAAAAATATATGGGTATTTGCCGTATCTTGATGATATTCTTGTGACATGTCTATTTTCAAAACACTGATTCTACATTTTTGGGTCTATCTTAGTTTAGGGATTTTATGTTATGGAGAGGTGGCAGCCTTCAAATGGAAGAAGGGGTAGAGGGAGAGGGAGAGGAAGCTATTCATCTTCGTATAATGCCCGGTCAAACTACACCGGGCCATCAAACACCTCGAATAATTATACTACTACTAGAAAACCGGCAGTGAATGTTAGTGACAAACTGGATGATAACGATGCTGAAAAGATTCCAACTTTGATTGGAACTTGTCCTTTTATGTGTCCTGTTGATGAGAGGGCACAACGTGAACGGTTAAGAGATTTAACCATCTTTGAGAGGTTAGATGGAAACCCGTCCAAATCATCATCTACACTTGCTGTGAAAAAGTTTTGCAGAACCATTTCCACAAAGGATATACGGAGCATGGACATTCGTCCCCTTTCGGTATTAGAAGATACATTGAATCACCTTTTAACAGTTTTCGAGTCTAGTGAACACTCTTTTGAAGCTGTTCATGACTTCATTTTCGATAGAACAAGATCCATAAGGCAAGACCTCAGTATGCAGAATATAATCAGTGGGGATCAAGCCGTTGCAATATATGAAAGAATTGTGAAATTTCATATTGTCTCTCATTACAAGCTTAGGAGAAGTAACGAGAGTTCAAATTCAAATCCGAATGCATCTCCTATGCATTACCTCAATATGGAACAACTTACAAAGACATTAGCGTCTTTATATCACTTGTATGACCAAAACTCCAAGTCAAATCCCGAGTTCTATTCGTTTTATGTGCTTCTTCATCTTGGCTCTGATCGTCAACCAACAGGTGAGTCATTATCTTTATGGTTCAGAAGTCTTCCTTTCTCTATTCTGAAATCAAAGGAAATGATGTTTTCCCGGAGGCTTTTAAGGCATTTCCGTTTTGGTAACTACAAACAGTTTCTTGAAACAATAGATGCTGAAGCATCGCGTTTGCAGTATTATGTTATTGAACCGTATATTTGTGACGTTCGTGCACTAGGGTTGTCATGTTTGAATAATGGTGGTTATAAGCTAAATCCTTATCCAATTGAGGACATATCTAAATATTTGCTCATGGAAGAATCAGATGTTGAATCTTTTTGCAAAGACTGTGGTCTTGATATTTTCACTAGTGAAACGGGATCGAAATTCATGCCTGCCAAGCAAACAAGTTTTTGCTTTCCAAAAGGGTCTCAAAAGTATTACACATTGGTTTCCAAACGGTTACAAAAGTTCAATGACGAGGTACAATAAAGAATTTAGTTCGGGAAGGAAATATTGTGGAAGTGTTGAAAGGAAATTGATTCTTCAATTCGAATCTAAGCTGATAGATATCTGGGAATTGGTATGGGAATGTGTTTCAACACCTTAGATGATGATGCTGACAGATACGAGAAAATTTTAGTACATATATTTATGTATCTAAGGTAGCTTATTTGATGTAACATTGAGCTAGATACAAGGTAAGTTACTGCGTTTGAGAGTTTGACATTTGACCTCGTCTGTCAGTTGAGGAGGAACAAGTAGTCAAACTGGTGGATGCAACTGCAAGGTTTCTTCAAAGATGGCTTCCTTGATCCTTTTTCCAAGTGTATCTTTTGTGCTATATCTCTTGCTTCTTCATCACTTGTGGGAACCTTGACCCATTTGCTTATGAGTCGATTATGTTTTTATCCCAAACAGATCAGATCAAAATTTTTAGATAAGAATGTAATTAGTCAGTTTGTAATAAGCGTGTTGAAGTCGCCCCAAATGTATTATTAGTGTATACTATATCCTGAATTACTTTATGCATTCAATCTGATTGTTTATGTAATTATCATGTTTTGAAAGCATATTTGACAC
The DNA here is from genome assembly GCA_034093135.1 of Erigeron breviscapus. Taxonomy (NCBI): domain Eukaryota; kingdom Viridiplantae; phylum Streptophyta; class Magnoliopsida; order Asterales; family Asteraceae; genus Erigeron; species Erigeron breviscapus. The sequence goes on along the minus strand of CM067167.1, from coordinate 199,797,169 downwards.
ATTTATTTAAAAGAAAAAAAAAAGTGGGCAAAAAGTGCTTGCTTATCAACACAACTAGACTCGACTGGTTTTTAAGGGGCAAGGGTGTAGAGCCAAATGCTTGGTAAATTGGCAAGTTTTGGCAAGTTTTCAACCAATAAGGATGCGACACGTGTACAAGTCAATTCTTGCCAATAACTAACCAAATCTTGCCAAACTACATGCTATAGTGCCAATTTTTGCCAATTTGAAAAATTTACGAAACAAACCCTAAACTTTTATTAAACTTAAAAAACACAATACAACTAAATAAACATTACATTTATTTAAAACATAAAACACACAAATACTTAAAAATAGAAAACAAGATTACTAAATATCGATATCTAGATCTCCCATGTGCTCCGTAATATCACGACGTAACATGTAATGCGTCTCTTCGTTACGTAAGTGATGGAGAAAATTAGGGTCGGTAACACGAAGATCGTTAGGAGGATCCCTGATGTACACCGGTGATATCGCGTTGACGTCGTCCTTGAGGATCATGTTATGTAAAATAACACACGCATACATCGTGTTAACGATCTTTTCTTTGTTCCTCACCCGTGCCGGTTGTTCGATGATAGCCCACTTGTTCTTCAGAAGCCCGAATGCTCGCTCAACGTCTTTTCTCGCGGACTCTTGGAGTTTCTTCATTACCTTCTCCTTACGAGCGACCGGGTATGCATACGCCTTCACAAAACAAGACCAAGGTGGGTAAATACCATCCCCTAGATAGTATCCTCTGTTGTAACGGTGACCGTTTACGGTAAACCCGTACTCAGGAGACTTCTCATTCACTTCGGGAATAAACAATGGCGATTGCTTCAAAACATTGATGTCATTGTTTGACCCTGCAACACCGAAATACGCATGCCAAAACCATAAATCATAGGAAGCAACGGCCTCAAGAATGATAGTCGGGCGTTCATATCACCCCGGTGGTATTGCCCACGCAAACTATGTGGGCAATTTCTCCAAGTCCAGTGGGTACAATCGATGCTACCGATCATGCCAGGAAAATGATGTCTAGCTTCATGCGCCTCATATAAACGCGCAACATCGTGTCTAGTCGGAGAACGCAAATACTCTTCACCATAAAGATGCTTTATGGCGATGCAAAAGTTGTCTAGACACTCACGTGCAGTTCTAGTAGAGAACGACAACCCCTCATCATAGTTGTCGGCGAGGTTGCCGTACGCTAGTTGCCATAGCGCGCACGTGCACTTTTGAATTGCCGAGAACCCTCTAATACCCGCCGCATTCACTGAAGACCGAAACCATGGAAATGATGCAGTGATATCTTCCACGATTTTCAAAAACAACCGCTTCGACATACGATATCTCGTACGGAAGACATCGTCCTCAAACATCGGCTCATCCACAAAGTACATGGACATCAATCTCTCATGAGCCGAGTGCCGATCTCTCCAAATAAATCTTCGTGTGTATGCAGAAGAAGATGCAGTGTCTTCTTCTAAGGCTGCAAGAGCAATTGAAGCCAAAAACTTGAAGCCGCCAGAAGACGACGAGAAATCGGAACTTCCGAATTCAGGGATTATATATACGGGTAGTTCGTCGTCAGACATTTTGCCTTATGAAATTTGATAATATGTGATAGTATGTTTGGTGTTTGATTGTATGTGATAGTATGGTTGTTTGATAATATGTGATAATATGTGTATGTATATATAGAAGTTGGAAAAAGAATAAGAAAAAAAAAATGTCACAGCCGCTCCCAACGTTCGAATTGCACAGAAAAAAAAAAAATGGTCACCACATACGCTCCCAACGTTCAGTAGCATCGGCCAAAACTAGCCGATGTAGCTTGCCAAAACTTGCTGATTAAACTTGCCAAAACTAGCCGATGCATGTGCTATAGGGTTGCCAATCAGCCGATGTTTTTTGCCGACTACACCCTTGCCCCTAAGAGACCTATTTTGACCCATTAGCGAATCTGTCAAATCTGTTCAATTTGTAAATGTCTAATCGTCTATCTAAATAGCTCACTGTTTGCCAATAGTATGCTTGCGAGTAAATATGAAGTACGAAAAATTCTAAACAGGGTGTCAGAAGCATAACTTTACATATTCTTGTCAGATGATGCTGTTCTGTAGTTGGTTTCTGATTTTCCAAAAATTCCTTATTATCTATAAATGCAGGACTGAATTTCTGGTTTTTATTATAAATTTCAGAAGAACCAACATCATCAGACCATAATTTTGGTCAAAGTCATGGAGAAAGCAGTTGAGTATTATTGTTCATAGATGGCTAGAATTTTCGATAAGTAGAAAAATTTGACGTATGTAGCAGAATATGTGACATGCGGAGCTGTCAATGTGGAAGGAAGTGAGGTCCTATAGTCTAGAGGCTGATAAGACCTGTTCGATGTCAATCTGTATAGAGTATATAGAAAACAGGACAACTGAATGTGAGACTAGGATGCGTTATCTTGAAGGTTTTGCCAGAAACGAAAAAAGTGGGACTACCATTGTGTCATCCCAACATCACCAAACTTGTTTCACACGATTACAAAATACAATACTCCAAAGCACGTTTGATAGTGTACGGATATCACCCTTTAATTGATAACCAAAATTAAGGAAATGAAGGGGTAGCTTATTTCCTACCCCAAAAACCTCAGAACCTAATAAAACCAACACGAGGATTCCGTAAGATACAATATCCCCTTAATTAACGCCATCCCCTTAATTAACATAAATTACACTTTGTTTTGGGACTATACATTTCCATAAAAGCTATATATGTAAAAACATAAATGGCACGTATGCATCTGCTAAAACCATTTTGGTTGTTACTGAAACAATTAAACCTTTTGTATATTTTGTAGAACGTCTTTGCTGCTGGAACTGGTACAACATACACAAATATAGAGAGGGCAGTTAGCGAGCTAATAAAACATCCTCGGGTGATGAAAAAACTGCAAGAAGAAGTAACATAGATAGCTAATGGGAGACCCGTGACCACTGAAGAAGATTTAGACAAAATGAAGTATTTAAAAGGCTGTCATCAAAGAGACCCTTCAGTTCCATGTTCCACTCCCACTAGGCCACTATTTCTTCAGCAAATCAGCTGAGAATCTCAAGATGTTAAACTAATGGGTTATGGCATTGCAGCAGGGACAACAGTAGTTATAAATGCTTGGGCAATAGCAAGAGACCCCTTAGTGTGGAAAGACCCGGGGAGTTTGAACCAGAGAGGTTTTTCAACAGTGCAATTGAATATAAAGGGTTACATTACGAGTTCATCCCAATTGGTGCTGGGCGAACGTGTCCTGCTATCGATTTTGCCAAATGGGAAAGGAGGGGTTGACTTGGACATGAGTGAGATGCCTGGTATTACCGGCCACAAGAAGTCCCCTTCACTGGTGGTGGCAACACCTCAACTCTAGCTGGTAAGTAGACGTTGTTGAACAGTACAAACTACAACTCCTGGTCTATATGCTTGATGGCATACCTGCAAGGCCAATATCTATGAGACATTGAGACGTCGTAAACAGTTCGGATACTATAGCTCCTTTGTGTGAAGATCAGAACGGAGTTTTGAGAAAATGGAAGGTCAAGGCTGGGAAATGACAGTGCATTGGACAAAATAACTGACTGAAGATAATAGGGCATAACAACTCAGCAATACAAGTGTTTTTATGATATATGAATATTATTAAAAACATTCTTTCATTACACCAAGTATAATTTCAGACCACACAACTCAAAACAGCATAGACGAAGATGAGGAAGCATGAAATGTAAATTTTTCTAACTGTTCAGTAGGCATTGTTCAAGACTTCAAGTTAGCATTCTATAGGTCACTCTTACATAAAGTATAACTTCTACAATAACTGTTTCGCCACGATGGCGTGATGGATGGAATGTAAAGTTACAGGGCCTTGAACTCAATTTGGAGATTTAAGGCATGGAGTTTCACTTGCTTGTCACTTCAAGAATGACAATCATTACCTGGTTTTAGGTGTAGTCCACTATTACTTTCACCACGACGCATCTTTGTAGTAAGACTTATGCTCCACATATACGTGTGTAATCTTCACCAGTACATGGACCCTTCCCCAACCCATGCCATCCTTGGAATAAGCTATATCCTAAAAGGCTAAAAGGCACATCATGGACTCGCAAGGTAGCTTTATACCCCATAAACAGTACATACCTGTCACCAGATGCAATTTGTACCCATAGGCGGACCGACCTATGATATTTTGCAGAATTACCCGCCCACCACAAATGGTTATCCATGGGTTCAACTAAGAAAAAGAATCTTAACAAAAATGATAATAATAATCACTATGCAACTGGACCATGATCTTTTATAGATAAGTCATTAGCTTCACCTAGTACTAAGTAGACAGCGATAAAGATAGATTCTTAATCTATTTGCAGCACAAAGAACCACATGGGACTTAACCAGTTTCCTGTTCAAACTCATCCCCTTCAGTCTCTTCTGCATTGTCAGCATCATCATCCTCTGCATCATTGTCGATATCTTCTCGGTCATTCTCAACTGTTGTCTTCCCTATCACAATAATGTTGTTACTGATATTCCTGATGTCGTTATTCTGCAAATATGAATGGATCAGGGATAAAAATTTTTTTTGTCAGTTATGATGCATAAACGTAGACCTGGCAAAATGGGCGGGTCGGGCGGGTTTGGGTAATGGGTCAAAACGGGTGCGGGTCCAAGCGTGTCATTTGAGAAATGCGGGTCAAACGGGTGCGGGTCAACCCGCATTTTTTATTATATATATTTTTTTGATAATTATCTATTACATTTTTAAAAAAATTACTAATGATTTGAAAATTGGGCAAGTGATATTTTTTGTTAAAAGCATAATAAAAGTAATAATAGAGACTGCCACAAATTATATAATAATAACTAAAATACTAATATACATAAAAATGATAATATAGAAACTGTATAAAACAAAACAACAATAATTTATTTATAGACATGTATAGAATAATAATACTTATAAGCTCACTGTATCCATATTATAGAACAAAATAATATGAGCAACTAATAAGAAAATATCAACAATTAATATAACTAAATAGTAATAATTATAACAATAATAATATTATAAACTATAAAGATAAGAATAGATATATAAATCTATATCTATATAATAAACAAAAAGATAAATACGGATTCAAAGAGAAAACCCTGCTCCCTCCTATATACTTGAATGTGAAAAGCTGTGATTCAAAGTATCAATATCACATTCACATACCTATCTCTTTGATGCGGTTATCCATTCTCACGCCCATTTAGACCCGCTTCCAATTGGCCAATGATTTCATTATCGACCCGCTCAAAGATAAATACGGATAAATACGGATCATGAATCTATTCAGAAATCATCATCTGATTTTAAACTACAAATCTAAATGTCAGATATATGTTATGTACACGACATCATATTATGTTACCAGTTCGTTGGCCAAAATACTTGTCTGTTTGTCTTTCCAGGTCATCAAACTAATTTCGGCGCAGTTAGATCATTATTGATGAATTGGTATCATTTGAGCCAAGAAATTCAAAACTTTTTATAACATTAATTATTACATGTAAATATCACTACTCGAGTCAGATCGGCCATAGACCTTGGAACGAGAGGGCAGACTAATCGGGAGTACTCCTATCAGTATTTATTATATACATAAATATCACTACCACGGTTCGTTCCACTACGCGCTCTATACGGACTGAATGGGTGTGTACCGTATTGCAAAATAATACGAGCCCAATACGGTGGTCCGTATTGGGCATTAGGAATGCTCTAAACATTATTCATCAATATATATACATATATATATGTATATAGATAGACTAGAAACATAAATAATTGTTCAAACCTATCTCTCAAAATGCATAAACTCTTAACGAAAAATAGAAAAAATTAGGCTGTCTATAAATCATAGATCTGGATTTCAATTTTGAGTTCAAAAGTACAAATTAACATAAACAAAACAATTAATAAATGTGTCTTTTTTATAAATAATTAGACTGAAACATAGTTAAAATGATCTTCTTCTATTTTCAGTCATAAAAACAAATAAGTGAAAAAATAAAAGATAAGAGGGGACCTTATTTTCGAATTCAGATTCTTCGGCAGCAAGAAGTAGCTCTTCGTTCAGAGGCTGAGGCCACTGTGAAGGAAGAAGCAGCGACGTCTGAATCATTCGACTTGATGTTGGAAACTGTAACATCTTTCTTTCTTTCTTTTTTTTTTCAAATTTCAAATGAGGTTTTCCTCAACCCTTTGACAAAACAAATACTCATGATTAAATATGGAAAAATCAGATACAAGATTGGGAAAGAGAATTATACCACCTGTGACCTTTTTATTTTAGAAGATTTTTAGGCTAATTTTTAAAAAGATTTATCATTTTTCTTAATTAACCCCAATGCATTTTTTCACACATTTTGGGTACTAATATTGTACTGTTTATGGGGAGATATAGATATAGATAATCTTTACCCCCAAGTCCCCAACAAAGGTAGATGGACTATTTTCATATTTTACCAAAGATAGAAAATGACCTCCAGTCTTACTGGGTATTAGGATCGCCTTTGACTTCTGTCTTCAAAGGACAAAAGCTCTAACCACTTAATCCAACCCAGTCAGTTTCCGTATAACAAAAGTAAAAAACAAACCAAAACAAAACAAATGCTTGAATGTTAATGTAAAAAAAATATTTTAATAACTTGCAAGACCAAAAGAAAACACATACCTAATTACATCAACGGATAAACTTAAGTTTCTTTCACAAATACTTTGATATAAATCAACTTTGATAATAAGTTGGTAAATATCATATGCTACTCATGGTAGTGGTGATGTTTGTTGATTGCATGCTTTCGTCAAACGTCCGTTTTGATTCTCTACCAGATTGATAGATAGATAGATACAATTTAAAGATTTATATGATAAAAAATTTAAGATTTATATATGATATATAATAGTTATATAAATTAATAACATAAATGGTAATTTGTAAAGTTCAATAGTTTATTACATTATTTAATCTCTCAATATCACATCCTAACCATCAATCAAGAACTACAAATGACACATCATCAATAGAGTAGTGCCAATTAGGAATGTTGAAAAATTCAACTATGACAATTCATGTGTGTATTTTTTTTGTTAAGATTGTGATAGAGTTGTGCCAATTAAGGTGGTTTAAAGAATCCGAAACCATAAGAGCACCCCCAATGTGTCTTAGTATTGGGCGTATTCACCATCCAATACGGTACACACCATTGGGTGTGCGCCGTATTGGTCCGTATTAGGTGGTGTATTGGGTCGGTCCGTGGTGGGGAATACGGAGGAGCGAGCATATTTGTTTTTTTTTTTTTAATACCCCAACGGCTAGTTTAATTAAAAAAAAATTGAATTTATTATTTTTTTATTCAAATAACCTTACCAAAAAAACAAGTTATTCAAAATAAAAACAAACACATTACTTAATTAAAACAAACACATTATATAATTAAAACAAACACATTATATAATTAAAACAAACACATTACATAATTTAAAACGAACACATTACATAATTAAAACAAACACATTACATAATTAAAACGAACACATTACATTACTCATCGTCTTTTATTGACATACTTCCTATGCCACGGTAAGCGCTTTCGTCGAGCCACCACTTGTCGTGTTGAGGGCATTTGACTTCCCACGTATTTTGAATTCGAACGTTTGAGGGACTGAAAGTGTAAATATTTTGAATTCGAACGTTTGAAGGACTAAAAGTGTAAATATTTTAAATTTTGAACGTTGGAGCAGCGTCTTTTAGTTTACCTATAAATACTGGCTTCTTCATCAAATGTCCCTAACCGAAAACCACCAATGACTGTCGATCAAGTGCAGGAAAGTATCATGGCTGATATCCTCGACCACCAATTGTTTAAAGAGGAACTTGTTGCAGTTATGCGAAAACTAAATGCGAAGAAGCAATGGTGTCGAGAACAAATCGATTATATACAAACCGGGTATTGTAATGATCTTGAGTGTCAATACTTTACTTATTTGCAGGGGAAGATCGACAAGACTCAAGTTGCTCTGGAACAACTTGATTGTGCGGTTAACACCTTGAACCATTTGATTATATTGGCCAAGGCAATTTATGAAATAAATGAATGAACAACTTGAATGTGTTCTAGGAACTATTATGTTGTATGTTTGTCTTTTAATAAGTTTGTAATGTTTTTAAATTATGAATAAATTTTTATATAATATTATGTATTTGTTTTATAAATTATATTTGTGGTTTTATTTATTAAAAGTTTGAAAATAAATATTATGTATTTGTTTTATAAATTATATTTGTGGTTTTATTTATTAGAAGTTTGAAAATAAATATGTTGGAGTGTATTGAGATGTATTGGGTATTGGGTGTGAATTGAGAAAAATATATTGGAAAGAGGTTTTTCTGATGTGACATTGTTGTGGCAGTGTATTGGATAGTAATGGAGATACCCATTGGGGGTGCTCTAAAAAACGTACCAGTTTTTTAACCAAACCGTTTTAATAGTGTCAATGAGTCAATGACTAATTATTGAAATCACACCAGATCACGTTGAACCACAGGGGTAATAACCCGGATAAGATGTACTCGAACAAACTTTTCCACTTTAGATGGTCCAAAAAACCATACCCTCCCCGCAAAAAAAGATATACAGAACAGAATATAATAAATATCTGTATCTATAGAAAATTAGGATATATACTCAACAGAAAGTCCACACACACACTGCCAGACAATCACAATCCTTGTAAAACCCGTCCAAATTAATCTCTCTCAATCCCAACTCTTTATAAACAATCAATTAATCACAATAATCCATCAAATTTCACAAAAATGGATCCAAACCCTAAAAAATTCCCAATTCTCTCATACGTCCTCTCTAAACTCCCTTCTTCCAATCGCTCACAGTCACCGGATTCCGATTTCGACATCGAACAACCACCGCTTCCGCCGCCGTCGTCAACGGCGGAGCAACCATACTTTGAGCTCACTGAACGTATGCCGTACTTAAACATCCAGATCTAATCGCGGCAATGCATTCAACAGTGAAAGACGTATCCGCAACTCGATCTGTTCTCAAAACCCTAGGCGAACCACCGGATCATGAGCTAGTCGATATCGCCAGAGCGAAACTTCAAAATATCAATCTGAATGATGATGATGATGATAAGGTGGATAGTGAAACGGTGTCGTTTAAGGCGGTTATTAAGCTGTATGAAATGCATGAGGCGTATGAGAAGATGTTGAGTGAGGCTGAGAAGAGACTCGAGAAGCTTTACGAGGCCGCGAAAATAGGCGGAAAAGACGGAAAAGCGGTTGCGGAGGATTGTGAGGTGGAAGGAAGTTGTAGTGAGGTTGTTGATGATGAATTGGTTAGGATTATGAATGATGCTATTGTGAATAATGTTGAGAAGGTTGATTTATCGGAACGGAAATTGCCGTTTCTTCCCGAGGCGTTTGGCAAGTGTAGGATGTTAGTTTCGCTTAATTTGTCGTCGAATCAGCTTGAGGTTAGTTTGATCACTGTTTTTTGTTGGTAATGTTTGAATTGTTTGCAAGGTGCTTTGAAATTGTTAATTAGTTCTTGAATATGTTAATTAGATAGAAATTAGGTGTTGTAGAGATTTGTTAGACGCTAGGAGATCGATTTTTAACATGATTAGTTAATTCGGTTAGTTATGTTGTAGCTAGTGTACCTCGCTTTAGATGTACTACATATGTTCGGTTTCAGGATCATTGTTTTGAGTTTGAATGTACTCGTATTACTCTGCTGTGGATGTGTATATATCATTATTGTGTGAAGTTGAATTTTTGTGAGTGGAGGAAAAGGATATAGGAACATGAATTTTGAACGGCTAAGAAGATGCAAGTATATCTGGATTGCCTTCTTAAATATTCAAGAAGGGTGCTATTATTTGTATATTAGTTTATAACCACTAACCGTACAGTAATGTGTTACAAGACTGCAAGACCACTAATACTCTCAAAGTTGTTGGTGGTTGATCATCCCCAATGTATGATCTTGGCATCTCTTACTTTGCATTGCCTTGGTTTTGATCAAGAAAGGGAGTAAGAAAGTTTTAATGATGGGTTTGATTTCTCAAACCGAAAAGAGATGTTGGCCTTGTAGTGACAAGCAAGATACCCATAGCAAGCATTTTTTTTTTGCAACCTTAGTGATTCTTGTAGTTCCTGACTGTTTTATTTTGTTTGTTTATGGGATACACTGAGTATTGACCTCCCTTTGTGTATTGGAACAGGTAATACCCGATTCAATTGCTGGACTCGAGAATCTTGAAGAGCTTTATGCTTCTAATAATCTTTTGGAATCATTACCGGATTCCATTGGCTTATTGTTAAAGCTGAAGATTTTAAACGTCTCTAGCAACAAACTCACGTCTTTACCTGACAGCATTTGTCATTGCAGGTACATTTGTTTTGACATGTCACAAGAGTTGCTAATTCTCTAGCCTAATCTGATTAATCACATTATAAGTTATGATCTATGAGGTGTTTGGATGTATGTTCCGACACTTTCTATCTGATAATACGGACCTGTAGTCATAATAATCAGTTTTTATTATATGCGTTAGATTCGGCTTTTGAACTTATTGAATTATGTAGTGGTCGGATAATCAGTTTTGGATAATTTTATAGTAGTCGCAAGCCTGCGACAATGCTGATTATCAAAGTTTAAAATAAAATAACCTCAGAAAACCTGTTTGAAGAGACTTTTACACTGTGTTCTTGAGTTCAAAATAGGTAGGAAAAGAAACTAAGTAAAAGGAAGATAAAAAAATTGAGTTCTTGAGTGTTTTTTAATGAAAGAAAGGAATTGATTAGAAAAGAAATGGTTGGATGATCCTTATACATTTTCTTCCTCAAATCTTCTGCCCAATTTTGGGCTGATTGAGATGGAAAACAAGGAGATGTATTATGAAATTACTAATATACCCTACATCTCCCTATAAAATAAACATCTTTATCCCTCCAAACCACTCTTCTGCTTTTTCTCTTTTTGGCGCCACAGCAGAGCCGGTCTCCCTCTCTTCCAACCCCGATTCTCTTACAACTCCATTGATTTTCAGATAATTAATTTCTTTGCTTATCAATCATTTATGTTTTTATACTTTTCTTGATATTCTCGTTTTATTCTTTAGGGTTTTTTCTTGTTTTTTCTTGTTTTTTATTTTTTCTTTTGCTTTGTCCATTAACATGATTATTTGACAAAACTGGAAGGATACCGGGCTGTTTTTATTGAGAGATGATATGGTGGAAGGTGTGCATGATTATATAATGTTGCATCATATTGTTGGCTATATCTTTGACTTGTGCTGATTTATAAGCTAGTGGCATGTTTTAATAAGTGTATCCTGATGCATAATATAGTGATAGAAGTATTTTTTTTTTAACCAAAACTTTTAGCATAGATACATACAGAATGTTCCATTGAGAAATTTTGCCATTAGCTACATATAGTTTTTTGACTTTCTTGTATTTAAACAACTCTTTAGCTAAAAAAATGTATTTAATTCTATTAATGATGACATATTAAATCTGTTCATGTTTTAAAATGCAGGAGAGAAAGATTTTTGCAATGCTATTAAATGGAAGTATATATGAGAATGTTGTTGCTTAAAGGGATATAATTGTCAAAATGTCAATTTTCATTTCTTTTCTCATCAACTCAAGAACATAAAAAGATTATATCTTCACTTCCTTTCTTTCCATTTCCATAAAACTCAAGAACACAAAGTAGATAATTAAATTCTTCTCTTTTTCTTTCTTTTATCTTCATTTCATTTCACTTCATTTCTTTTCTTTTAAATATAAACTCGAGAACACAGTGTTTTTGTATCTGTTTTTTTTTCTTCCCAAGAATGTTCTTATTGGTAATTTTATGACTATATTTTTACAGTCAAAATTTGCCAAACGCTAATAGCTATCGAACAGGAAAAAGCGCAATAGCACATCCAAACACCATCTCTTGCACTCAGTTTTATTATTGCTGATTATATTATTCTGTTTATTTTTAATTTTAGGTCGTTGGTAGAGCTTGATGCAGGATTTAATAAGCTAACATATATACCCACCAATATCGGGTATGAGCTTGTGAATCTGAAGAAACTTTTAGTTCCATTGAACAAGCTGCGGTCGCTTCCTACCTCTATTGGGGAAATGGAATCTCTTCAGATTCTGGACGCCCACTTCAATGAACTCAGGGTCCTGCCACCATCCATTGGTAGGCTTTCAAAGCTTGAGATCCTTAATCTGAGCGGTAACTTCAGTGATCTTACGTCACTTCCCCACACAATTGGCGAACTGACCAACCTTGAAGAACTTGACATCAGCAACAATCAGATCCATGAACTTCCCGTCACCTTTGGCCGCCTTGAGAAACTTACTAAACTCAATGTGGAAGAGAACCCTTTGGAGACACCGCCTAAAGAAGTGGTCAAAGCTGGGGTTGAAGCTGTGAAGGAATTCATGGCTCTGAGGTTGCTCGATTATTTAGTGAAAGAAGAGGAAAAAAGCAATCCTGTCGAGAATGTAGAGACACAGGCAGGTTGGTTGACCCGTAGCACCTCATGGTTAACCAATGCCGTTGCTGGTGCCGTTGGTGGATTTGTGGGTGGTGATGGGACCACAAAAAAGACAGAATCATACCTCAATGAGCAATTTTGAATCAGGTTTTCTTTAACCTCATAGAATGGCAAAAACTCTTTTCTTTCTTTTATTGACATACACAGAATGTAGATTATAGACAGGGTATTTGGCATTGGATATTGTCGATGCTGTATTGTATTCATTTTTGTTCTTGTGGTTCGTTCTCTTTCAATAATTAGTTTGGAGTGACAAACTAGAAAGCCAATTTGGTGCTGGACCTGTCTAGTTTGAAACTGGTTTCGGCTTTATCTGTTATTCCGGGCCTATAAAAAGCTGATTTTTTGGTTCACTTCTTGGCTGTATAATATGTTGTGAAAACCAGTTGTCAGTTCGTAACCAGTGCTTACTGGAAATAATTATTATTTGAAAATGAAACGAAACGAGGTCATTATATATTTGATACCCAGAACTACACTTTATTTCATCCTACCAGTGGATATTTGCATCTCTGATTCGACTGATATTCATGAATTACTATCTGTTTCTTTTTCAGAGTTGTGAAGTGGATGGTCACGGCAGATTTGGTAACAACTCGTCAAATATTAATTGTAAATAAATCTAGCAAACCTATTTGTTTCTATAATATAATGGTTTTGAAGGTTGTGACCGATTGATCAAATGTGTTTTAACAGGCATTTGCCTTTGTTTTTTTAGTAGTTCTCTTTTTATTTTTATTTTTAAATTCTAATGTGTGTTAGTTTCATATCGTTTGCCTCTCGTTGATGGTTATACATAGAAAATGTTTTCTAATGGCAATGGGTGCTGATATTGCCCATATGCGTAAACGTAATTTTTAGTATCCTTCCAAATACGTGCTTCTTTTAAACATTACAAATTTTAGAATCACATAATGTATACATCTTCTGCCTTAACCACGAGGTAACAACCAGATCAAAGTAATAATGAATAGCCAAACAACTCAAGTTTATTAGAATCTCATAACGTTTGCATCTTCTGCTTTAATTATGAGGTAACAATCAAATTCAAAGTGACGATGCCAATTATATATAAAATCGATATAAATCATATAATATAACCACTACTAATGTGGTATATCTAATCATAATAGCATAAACACTATTTCACTTGGATAATCACCAACACTTTGATGATTTATGAGTGAATTCTTAGTCATCCTCCGTTGTTTTAAGGGCATGAGGAGTGAGGGGTTCCCATAACCCCCAACTCATAGGCTTGAGATATGTGGCATCTAAGAAAAAAGGGGGCTTTCCCCTTGGAGTGACGGGTTCCCATAACCCCCCAATTTATATAAGTAAAAAAAAAAGGACCAATAGGGAAGCCTTGAAGTGTGTGGGGTCAACGAAATAAGTTTTGTGAGGGGGCGTTCGAATTTGGACGGGGAGGACTTTTTTTTCCCCAGGGGCGTTCCGGGGGAAAAAAAAGTCCTTAGATAAAGACTTGAGAATCATGCCAATAGCAATAGGCTGAGGATAAGCATAATTCAACCTTTCCAATTGCTCAAAGTACCTCTTCATCTTGAGTACATGAGGACTAACCGGTGTTCCTTGCTCGTGTTTCAAGTCATGAAGTGTGTCAACTAGGTCAAACAACTCCACTCCAGCTTGCTTTTCGTACAAAGACTTGAGCTCTTTAATCATATCAAGAGGAAAATAATTTTCAAATTGCTTTTGAAGTTCGGGAACCATACTCCCTAACATCAAACAAGCAACCTCATTGTGTCTATCGTACTGAGCAGTGTATGCAGCCAACTCTTCAGTTGTAGCATTGGCTCCCGGAACAACGGGTGTCTGCTCTTCAAGAACTTGGTATTTCTTCTCGGCTCTTAGAACTATTCTTAGCTGACGAAACCAGTCATTGAAGTTTGGTCCAGAAAGTTTTTCTCTTTCTAGCATCGACCTAAAAGCCGATTGGTGTATGTTTTGAGAAGGATTTGTTGTTGCCATCTACAAAACAGACAAAAGTTCAATTATCGGTATTTTCGATAATAATCCTTAAGAAATGTAATTTACCCATGTTAAATTCATTTAACAATTAATTTCATTAAGGCTAGGATCCAATCGACATACAATCATTTCATCTGTTGATCAGCTAGAAATGACGGTACTCAAAAGGTAATCGACGATCAATAATTGCATTCATGCAATTCCTAGAGTTATGGGACTTACAACAACACTTTAAAGGGGTATTAAGTGTTTTGTAAACATGTTTTGTCCCATCTTATGCCACGGGTCAAGGATCTCACCTCTTAACTCGCTTTAAGTCGCCCAATTAAAAACATGTAAATAGTCCACCACCGGTCTCACGGTGGAGTGGTAATCTACCTTGAAGAGATACAATTCGCCTACGGTCTCACGTAGGAGCGAAAAGCACTGACAAGTGTTCTTAGCAAAGTGGGTGGCAATGACTTAACTTTAAATGGGTAATGCATTTGATGTGAATCAAAGTTTATGTATGAAGACTCATGCAAATCTTCATAACATAATATTTAATAAAATCATTTTTATAGTCTTAACAACACAAGAGAGCTCGGTAGCTCCATTTGAACGCACAAAGAAGCGCAAGGGCAAAGGTTTGTGATGGACGCAATTAAAAACCCGCCCTTTTAGGAGGCTAGCGCACTCCGACTTACCTCTCTTAGAGTTTGTTCAAATGGGTGAGCCGGTGTATCTCAAGGTTGTAAGACTCCAATTTTATTAAGAAATCTCTATTTCGATAGTTCTTAGTCAAGTTTATATTTTCCAATGAAACAATTTTTGCATCACCTTTATACCTCAATAAATACGCAAAAATTAATAAACTTACTAACTTATGAACTAATTAATCATGCAACAAGTTAAGGTGGGCCACCTAAACATGGTCACTATGGTTCATGCATATGTCTAAAGCCGGCTCCCCCCTCCGAAGAAGAGGACCACATACATCAAGTTGCCTTGATTGCGTAAGCCTTTAAACAACTTAATTAACAAGTAATTCACATAAACATGCTGACTGGAAATTTCCAGTAGCTTCACGACCTGTTTAGACCTGTTTCTGGTCAGAATCAAGCTTCGACCAGAACTACAAAGTTGTATCCCTATGAGCTGAGCATCTACTGTCCAAAGCACAACTTCTAACTCATTACGGATTAAAAGATATGAATTTTTTAGTGAACTGTCGCATAGCAGGAAAATCACACGAAAAATTCACATAGTCACACAATAAACCCTAATTATTTGACTATCATGCTTTGCTATTTATATCTCTATATATAAGTAATAATCACAAGTAATTTTGCATGAATTCCTTGTGATTTTACTTTTATTTAACAACCTTAAATAATCAAGATACACAACATGCAATTTATATCAAATAAATCATGTCAATTCACAAACTCAAAACTTGCTTAGAGGGTTTCAATCATCCATTGAATTAGGTTAAATTAATTAAACAAAAAACCCTAATTTTTATTTAATTAATGTCGATTTAATTAAAAAAAATAAGAAAAAACAATTTTAATTATTTAACAATTAATTAAATTCAACCAACCCTAAAACCCCCTTCAAGTTTTGATCTTTGTAACTAATAGATCACATATGTGGCTCGTGATACCACTGTTAGAATGTATGAACAAATATCACATAAATATTCACATAAGCGCAACGGAAAAATCATATATGCAATCATATTAATTAACAAAGAGAGAATCGAAACGTGTACCTTTGCGCAAAGCTTCCAATAATATTATTGATAATAAGATTATTATTATTTAGGGTTTAAAGGAAAACCCCTCTACGATTGCACACTAGACACCCCTATACCGTATGCTAGTACCAATCACGAACTCACAAACCCGGTTGTGTAAACCCTTAAAGTCGAACCCTAAGCAAAACCGAAAAACCCTTGGGTTTTTCCCTTTGGTCGATCGAAACAAAAGAGGGAGAGAGGAGAGAAAACAAATCTATTGTCTTGTGTGAATGAATGAGAAAACCCTTGGGATTTAGCCTTGTATTTATAGGCTTAAACATAAGGGTTTTAACCTTGTTGGACAAGTAATCTCAAGGCCTAAAGCCCTTGAAATTTTCGGCCCTATGGAGTGGAATTAGGAAACAACTCTAATTCCTAATTTCACTCCAACACCTCCTCTTTAACTAATTAAACACAATTAACCTTTTAATTTAGTTTAATTAATTATTTCGTGATTATATTAATTAATATATTACTTTAATATACTAATTAATAATATAGAGTTACCGTGTCATTTCGTGTGACCCCGTAGGCTTAAATTATTTCCGGACATGCGTTTATTATAACGTGATCACATACCAACAAAAGCATGTTTCAACGGTTCAACCTGTTTTTTTTAAACTACGTTTTCAATTTTTCCAAACACTTGCAGAATGGATTTTTGCCTCATAATTCATTTTATTATCATGATAGTCAGATAATCTCCTTCGAAGCGCAATCCCATAGACCTTATAGAGTAAGTTACAGAGAGCAAAATCATCAAATAAACTGTTATTAATTCCTTGCAGGAAAATGCTGGAATTGGAAGGAGAAATGGGTCATAAAATAAAACCATCAGAAACCATGGAAGAAATGAAGGAGAAATGGCGAGTTTCTTGAATTACAGTTTGGAGATAATATCAGTGATGTTCATTGGCCATCTTTGAGAGCTCTCACTTTCTGCTGCTTCAATGGCTTCTTCTTTTGCCGCTGTTACTGGTTATCACTTTTTGGTAACTAAACAAGATTGTTTTTCATCTTTTGATCCTTGTATTTCTTTAGTCTTTACTATGCATTCATGCTTAAAAGATATCAAGTTACTTGGGTGGCTGTTTTCTCCAAGAAAATCTCCAGATTTCGTGTTTTGTTTATGCTAGTTTTTTCTTTGGACGGACGTCTATTTTGTGCATTTAGTATTTGAGTTATTGTAAAGACATGTATAACTATGTTTTCCAATAAACTCCATAGAGTTAGGATGATTGCATATTGTTTTTATGAGAAGATATGGCATAGTCTTTGTAAATAAGTTTATGATTTAAGTGGTATTTTATTATATGTTTCTAAAAATTTTAAACAACCATAATGTTGTTAATTACTTTTATTGGACATTTAGCTCGGGACTGGAAGTGCCCTCGAGACGTTTTGTGGACAAGCTTATGGAGCACAGCAATTAAGCCTGGCAAAATGGGCGGGTCGGGCGGGTTTGGGTAACGGGTCAAAGTGGGTACGGGTCGAAACGGGTGCGGGTCCAAACGGGTCATTTCATAAATGCGGGTCAAACGGGTGCGGGTTGGGTGCGGGTCGGGTGCGGGTCAACCCGCATTTTTTGGTTTTTTTTAATGGTATTTTAACATGTTTATAATGAAGTTACAATTGCTTAATATATACATATAAATAATATATATATACATAGCTGTTAACTCGTGACTCGTGTGTCGACTCGTTTTGTGAATTTTTGAATCGTGACTCGTATCGTAAGAGTTATAAAATGAAAATTACATAACAAAATTATATAATACATGTGTAAAAACATACATATATTGATATTTTTAACAAAAATATATGATGTATGTGTAAAATTACATGGCAAAAATATTACTTAGATTTTATTATTTAAAATTAATATATAATTATAAATTGGATCAAAGAAATGAAAGAATACATCCATAAAAAATAACAAAAATAAATAATAATAATAATAATAATAATAATAATAATAATAATAATAATAATAATCTTTGTTTAAAATAATAATAATATATATTAAAGTGAATCTGATCGAAAGTTCTTTTCGTTGATGTGAGAATTGAAAATAATTAATTAAATAAGGGGTGAAATAATAATTCATCTTAATTAATAGATTGAAACCCAAGGTCTTGAGTTCGATCCTTAGGGATGGCAAGTCTTGGGGTTTTTTCCTCCGAATACTTGTAACGGCATATAGTCAACATCTTGTTGTCTAGGGTACGTGCAAGGCTTCACCATTATACGGTGAGGTTTCCCTGATGTCGTATCCCAGCTGAATGTTCGGAAAAAAAATAGATTGAACATCCATTAACAAGTTGAGTTTACTCCAAATTGAAGGTGGGTAGGTGTACTGGCGTAACACTCTAGCGGCAGTGTGTACCACATTAACAGAAATATGAGTGATCACTCAAAATTTTGAAGACCCGCTCGACCCGCAAAGCTATATTAATAAGTTTAAGAGTTAAAAGTGAGACCCGCTTGTCTCCTTTTTGTAAGACCCAGTTGTACCCAATAAACAATATAAATTACCCAATGAAACCCAATCTAATGGAATTGGGTATGGATTGCCAGGGCTACACATCAATATCACATGCTCGGTGTATATACACAAAGGGCCATGTTTGTTTTAATGCTTATGTGCATTCCTATATCGATCATATGGACTTACACATCCACTATCTTCATTTGGTTCGGTCAAGATGCAGAAATTTCATTAAAAGCCGAAACATACACACGTTGGTTGATTCCAAGTATTTTCCCTTATGGGATTCTTCAATGTCAGTTCAGATTCTTGCTTTAAGCATCTTGAAATGTATCCCTTTTTCTTTTTTTTCTATTTTCCAAGAGGGAGTTTAGACTAATGTGACACTTTCACATGAAATAGTCTGGAATACTGGTCATACGAGGTTTTGGTTCTCATGTCGGGACTTATTCCTAATCCGAAGCTTGAAACATCAATGATGTCTGTAAGGTAAGTTTATTATTCTCATTTTATAGCACCAAGTTAATACTTGCTCCTTTAGATACAGTTGTTTCGACTCCAACATGTGTCTGATTGAGCGAGGTTGATAACGGGTCACTTTTGTTGGGTAAATGGCTGGGCTGGTTAACCCAAAAAACTTTTCTCCAAATTTTGATACTTTATAATAAATTGCTTATGTTTAAAGTATACCATCAAAATACACTTTAAACTACTTTTGACCCATTCGGCCCATTTCCTTTTAGCTATTTATTATAGATAGTTTCACCAAATTTGACCTGTTAGAAATAAATAGTACCCGAATAAACCTAAATGGATTAATATTGTCACCAAATTTAACATGTAAATTCAAGAAGCTTATCAAAACACTGGTGTAGTGACATATGTTGTTTTCCTTTTGTATCTAGCCTCAAGACTAGTTCGCTTATTTTCCGGATTCCTTATGGTTTTGGGAGTGCAATAAGGTAAGTTTCTATCAGCTTCCTAATGGTCCATTAATGTGCTAGACAGTGAACCTTGTCATGTATAGTACATCATTGGTAAGTCCAGTTCGAACCCAAGAAGTTGTTTTTTTTTTGGGTTTTTTGTGAGTAATTTGTAAACTAAGGAAGTGGGGTTTTGCGACTGATTTGTCACTTTGCTTAAACTATTAAATTTAAGAAACATGCAATTGGCTTCTGAAGAAGCAATTGTCACTCTATCTGATAGTATACATACGATGCCAAAGGAATAATATCTATCCAAGGACAACCTTTCGAGTTACCAAGGGACAACCCTTCCAGGTTACCAAGGACAACCTTTCGAGTTACCAAGGGACAACCCTTCCAGGTTACCAAGGGACAACCTTTCGAGTTACCAAGAGACAACCTTTCGAGTTACCAAGGGACAACCCTTCTAGGTGTACAAACACGAAAAATTATACACGGATAGTGTATAAACATGAAATATCGTGGAAATACACGAAAGATGTACAAACACGAAAAATTATACATGGATAGTGTATAAACATGAAATATCGTGGAAATACACGAAAGATGTACAAACACGAAAAATTATACATGGATAGTGTATAAACATGAAATATCGTGGAAATACACGAAAGATGTACAAACACGAAAAATTATACATGGATAGTGTATAAACATGAAATATCGTGGAAATACACGAAAGATGTACAAACACGAAAAATTATACATGGATAGTGTATAAACATGAAATATCGTGGAAATACACGAAAGATGTACAAACACGAAAAATTATACATGGATAGTGTATAAACATGAAATATCGTGGAAATACACGAAAGATGTACAAACACGAAAAATTATACATGGATAGTGTATAAACATGAAATATCGTGGAAATACACGAAAGATGTACAAACACGAAAAATTATACATGGATAGTGTATAAACATGAAATATCGTGGAAATACACGAAAGATGTACAAACACGAAAAATTATACATGGATAGTGTATAAACATGAAATATCGTGGAAATACACGAAAGATGTACAAACACGAAAAATTATACATGGATAGTGTATAAACATGAAATATCGTGGAAATACACGAAAGATGTACAAACACGAAAAATTATACATGGATAGTGTATAAACATGAAATATCGTGGAAATACACGAAAGATGTACAAACACGAAAAATTATACATGGATAGTGTATAAACATGAAATATCGTGGAAATACACGAAAGATGTACAAACACGAAAAATTATACATGGATAGTGTATAAACATGAAATATCGTGGAAATACACGAAAGATGTACAAACACGAAAAATTATACATGGATAGTGTATAAACATGAAATATCGTGGAAATACACGAAAGATGTACAAACACGAAAAATTATACATGGATAGTGTATAAACATGAAATATCGTGGAAATACACGAAAGATGTACAAACACGAAAAATTATACATGGATAGTGTATAAACATGAAATATCGTGGAAATACACGAAAGATGTACAAACACGAAAAATTATACATGGATAGTGTATAAACATGAAATATCGTGGAAATACACGAAAGATGTACAAACACGAAAAATTATACATGGATAGTGTATAAACATGAAATATCGTGGAAATACACGAAAGATGTACAAACACGAAAAATTATACATGGATAGTGTATAAACATGAAATATCGTGGAAATACACGAAAGATGTACAAACACGAAAAATTATACATGGATAGTGTATAAACATGAAATATCGTGGAAATACACGAAAGATGTACAAACACGAAAAATTATACATGGATAGTGTATAAACATGAAATATCGTGGAAATACACGAAAGATGTACAAACACGAAAAATTATACATGGATAGTGTATAAACATGAAATATCGTGGAAATACACGAAAGATGTACAAACACGAAAAATTATACATGGATAGTGTATAAACATGAAATATCGTGGAAATACACGAAAGATGTACAAACACGAAAAATTATACATGGATAGTGTATAAACATGAAATATCGTGGAAATACACGAAAGATGTACAAACACGAAAAATTATACATGGATAGTGTATAAACATGAAATATCGTGGAAATACACGAAAGATGTACAAACACGAAAAATTATACATGGATAGTGTATAAACATGAAATATCGTGGAAATACACGAAAGATGTACAAACACGAAAAATTATACATGGATAGTGTATAAACATGAAATATCGTGGAAATACACGAAAGATGTACAAACACGAAAAATTATACATGGATAGTGTATAAACATGAAATATCGTGGAAATACACGAAAGATGTACAAACACGAAAAATTATACATGGATAGTGTATAAACATGAAATATCGTGGAAATACACGAAAGATGTACAAACACGAAAAATTATACATGGATAGTGTATAAACATGAAATATCGTGGAAATACACGAAAGATGTACAAACACGAAAAATTATACATGGATAGTGTATAAACATGAAATATCGTGGAAATACACGAAAGATGTACAAACACGAAAAATTATACATGGATAGTGTATAAACATGAAATATCGTGGAAATACACGAAAGATGTACAAACACGAAAAATTATACATGGATAGTGTATAAACATGAAATATCGTGGAAATACACGAAAGATGTACAAACACGAAAAATTATACATGGATAGTGTATAAACATGAAATATCGTGGAAATACACGAAAGATGTACAAACACGAAAAATTATACATGGATAGTGTATAAACATGAAATATCGTGGAAATACACGAAAGATGTACAAACACGAAAAATTATACATGGATAGTGTATAAACATGAAATATCGTGGAAATACACGAAAGATGTACAAACACGAAAAATTATACATGGATAGTGTATAAACATGAAATATCGTGGAAATACACGAAAGATGTACAAACACGAAAAATTATACATGGATAGTGTATAAACATGAAATATCGTGGAAATACACGAAAGATGTACAAACACGAAAAATTATACATGGATAGTGTATAAACATGAAATATCGTGGAAATACACGAAAGATGTACAAACACGAAAAATTATACATGGATAGTGTATAAACATGAAATATCGTGGAAATACACGAAAGATGTACAAACACGAAAAATTATACATGGATAGTGTATAAACATGAAATATCGTGGAAATACACGAAAGATGTACAAACACGAAAAATTATACATGGATAGTGTATAAACATGAAATATCGTGAAAATACACGAATGATGTATTAACTACCACTCATTAAAGAAGATGAGAAACTTTTTGCGAGCAAATACACGGCAATATGAATGCCAAAAAGTACTAACATTATACATTCTACAGGTCAATTCAAGAATTTGCTTTATTCAATAAAGTAAATAATACAAGTCTGTTCTTTCGAGTAAAAGTTACTCTCAGAATTATCCACAATTTCTATTAGGTTACCCATTCATAGTAGTATTAAGTATCACTCTTGATCAAGTAATGTATGAATATAGAATTCATATGACTAAAAAATATATATATTTTTTATACACATGAATTGGGGGACTTGATAGTATACATACGATAACATAGTATACATACGATGCCAAAGGAATAATATCTATCCAAGGACAACCTTTCGAGTTACCAAGGGACAACCCTTCCAGGTTACCAAGGGACAACCTTTCGAGTTACCAAGAGACAACCTTTCGAGTTACCAAGGGACAACCCTTCTAGGTTACCAAGGGACACCCTTTGAAATCACCAAGAGACACCCTTTCGAGTCATCAAGGGACACCCTTTCAACTCACCAAAAGACACCCTTTCGACTTACCAAAAGACACCCTTTCACAAGAGACACCCTTTCAAGTCACCAAGAGACACCCTTTCAAGTTATCAAGGGACACCTTTTCGAGTCACCAAGGGTCATCTCTATCACTATAAATAGTGACACAAATCATGAAGGAAAAGAATAAGAGTTTCACATAAACTCTCTAGTACCAAAATCTCTCTGAGTAGCAAATCTCAAATCATTTTCTATCAAGCATAGCAAAAACACTTATCATCACCACAGGATTGGATGGCGTAAAACCGTATACATAATACGAGTTACCAGCAAGGGAATCGCCACCCAAATATCCTAATCTTCCTCACACATTCCCATGCTAGGTGGCATGGGATCCGTATAAACCCCCTTCTTTCGTATAATGATATTAGATTGCATACTCTAAAACAGTATATGTTAATCGACGTATCATCATTTGGCGCCATCCGTAGGACTCGAACATGAAATATCGTGGAAATACACGAAAGATGTACAAACACGAAAAATTATACATGGATAGTGTATAAACATGAAATATCGTGGAAATACACGAAAGATGTACAAACACGAAAAATTATACATGGATAGTGTATAAACATGAAATATCGTGGAAATACACGAAAGATGTACAAACACGAAAAATTATACATGGATAGTGTATAAACATGAAATATCGTGGAAATACACGAAAGATGTACAAACACGAAAAATTATACATGGATAGTGTATAAACATGAAATATCGTGAAAATACACGAATGATGTATTAACTACCACTCATTAAAGAAGATGAGAAACTTTTTGCGAGCAAATACACGGCAATATGAATGCCAAAAAGTACTAACATTATACATTCTACAGGTCAATTCAAGAATTTGCTTTATTCAATAAAGTAAATAATACAAGTCTGTTCTTTCGAGTAAAAGTTACTCTCAGAATTATCCACAATTTCTATTAGGTTACCCATTCATAGTAGTATTAAGTATCACTCTTGATCAAGTAATGTATGAATATAGAATTCATATGACTAAAAAATATATATATTTTTTATACACATGAATTGGGGGACTTGATAGTATACATACGATAACATAGTATACATACGATGCCAAAGGAATAATATCTATCCAAGGACAACCTTTCGAGTTACCAAGGGACAACCCTTCCAGGTTACCAAGGGACAACCTTTCGAGTTACCAAGAGACAACCTTTCGAGGTACCAAGGAACACCCTTTGAAATCACCAAGAGACACCCTTTCGAGTCATCAAGGGACACCCTTTCAACTCACCAAAAGACACCCTTTCGACTTACCAAGAGACACCCTTTCAAGTCACCAAGAGACACCCTTTCAAGTTATCAAGGGACACCTTTTCGAGTCACCAAGGGTCATCTCTATCACTATAAATAGTGACACAAATCATGAAGGAAAAGAATAAGAGTTTCACATAAACTCTCTAGTACCAAAATCTCTCTGAGTAGCAAATCTCAAATCATTTTCTATCAAGCATAGCAAAAACACTTATCATCACCACAGGATTGGATGGCGTAAAACCGTATACATAATACGAGTTACCAGCAAGGGAATCGCCACCCAAATATCCTAATCTTCCTCACACATTCCCATGCTAGGTGGCATGGGATCCGTATAAACCCCCTTCTTTCGTATAATGATATTAGATTGCATACTCTAAAACAGTATATGTTAATCGACGTATCATCACTATCAGATGGTGTAAACAGTTTTATAAACAATCAACGAAGGCCCATTTTATGTGTTTTTATTTGTGAAGCACAAGGGTTTCAAATGAGTTAGGAGTCGGGCGACCTCAGGCTGCACAATTAACTGCACACGTTGTAATGTTCATGGCCATTACAGAAGGACTGGCGGTTAGTGTAACACCCGCCGTTTAAAAATATGGATTTTCAAAAAATTTCGCCTAACGACGTCAAAAGATAGCGGAAGTAAACTTTAAAAGATCAAACCAAAAGGATCGGTTTGGTTCATTTATTAAATGGTGTTACTAGCAATGTCATCTCAATAAGTTCAAATGGAAACCCAACGGTTGCCCAACATTAAACAACCGACATCTAAGAAATTACAAGTCATTAATGTCTAGACAAAAAGCAATTGTCTAAAATGGGAAGCTACTATGGGTAAACTAAAGCCATCTTCATTGCAATCTACCCATGCCTCGCACTTTATTCATCATCTAGCTCAAGCTTGCTAAACCTGAGGGAATAACACATTTCAAGAAACAAGTGTTAGCTAACGAATTAGCTAAGTAAGATAACACATGGTTAATAAATCATTTGTCCATTTAAACATTATGAAAAGTCACATTTGTCATTGTGGCACATATCACAAGTCATCACATCTATCATAGCACATCTTGCATTAAACATCTTTCTTTTAGGATGGATCATCCTAAATGTGCCTAATCATCTTTTACATCTCACATATAACATCTAAACATCTTTGTAGTTGTGACATAAGTCACACATCTCATATAACATAAACATCTTTGTAAGTGTGACATAAGTCACACCCGACTAGATGGACAAACCTTACGGCGGTACATCAATGTCGTTAAGGAATGGCAAGCCAATCCCGGAGTAATCCGAATGTTCAAGACAATGGGGTTGGTCAGACCTCCCGTATTACTCTTCACATCTAAAACCATGTTGCAAGGAGCCACCCGAGCAACCACATCTACGCACCCGCCAGGCAAGGGCAAGTACGGGTTAAGCTTAACACTTTCATCTAAATTACGAGCTCGATTTCACATCTCATATAGTTTAGGTGTTTACATTACCTAAACATTTATCATATAATTCATCTTAACGTTTGGGCCCTTAAACGTGCACGTGTCATGGCAACTTATAAAGTCTAGTTAACTAGATGAACAAGCCATACATTCATGCACGTTCCATTTATCATCATCATATATTCACATTTCAAAACATCTCTATGCTTACATAACATTTCATAGCATATCGTAACATCTCATATCAATGGGGTAGCATTTCAGGCTTCAATAGTCATTTACATAGTCCATAACACCTCTCGTGTAACCCCGAATGCCCATAAGCAAACAAGATATCATTTGAGAAGTTATTATATGAAAACCATGTTTTTATTGAACCCTCAGCGTGTCAAAGTTGTGTATCTTACCTCGTAGAAGCGCACAACAAACGATAACGTAAATTACCGAGCCTTGCAAGTATTCCCGACTACCTATAATCATTGAACGACCATAATGAGCTAAACAAGTACCTACTTAATTATGGTCATGAATCAAGCCTAAATATCTATGAACATGACCCATGACAATGCTTGAAGCATCGGACATTCGATTAATACTTTAGAGCTCACAAAACTCGACGAAACTCGACCTTCACTCACTAATTCAACCTTTCAGGTACTTTGATTAGAATAATCTTTTAAAAGCATTACCATTAGAAAGTAGACTCTCTCACGATTCCGTGGATAGCTTATGTTAGGTCGAAAATCGACCAAGTATAATTTGTTCAGAAATAGCTGAAGCTCAGTGAAGAATACTTGTACAGAATTCTGAAGTCGTTCAGAATTAGTTCACTGCAGCTTCACTTCAGTTCAGATCAACGTATCAGAATACCGTTCAGAATGAAGTCAAAGACTGAAGTCTGAAGAAAGAGAATCAGCTCAGAAGTTGATTCTACCTGATCGAAGACTGAAGCATCTCAGTGTAAAAGTACTTACACACTTTTACACTGATTACGAGGAAGACTTTTTACTTTACATTTCTTTGCCCAGTTAATAGATTTAACTATTAATAAAAGTACAAGGTAAAGTAAAGGTTGGGAATAAGGTATGATAAGTCACATCAATTGACTTATAAACTTAAACCTTAAAAGTACGCATGTAAGGAATTAGCTTTAATTCCTTAAATGCTCCCAACCATATTTGTACGATCTGGTCCACGTCATCATGGACTTGGTCTATAAATATAAGTATTCTCACAACTTGTAAACCGCTTGAAACCTTAGCATTGCAACTTGTGAGATATACTCTAAGTAATCCTTACGAGTATTTCCAAGTTATTAGATCACTTGTATTTCTAGGTTGTTTAGATATTTACACTTGGGTGTTTATCTTTGTTCCGCAACAACCTTTGTATTTGTTTATATCAATAAATCAAATACATTGAAAAGTATATCGTGTCTCAATGCTACATACTTGAATTATACATATTATTTATATAGTTTCAGCCCTTATTGTTTCTTGCATTCACTTTCAGTACCTTTATCGTATTGTTCATCCATATCTGGATCGTATTCTGAACTGGTAAACTTCCAGTTAGAACTACTTGCCAGTCGGTTTTTAATCATCTATATTTGGGACTCACAATTGGTATCAGAGCAGCAAGGTTGAATTATATTAATTCATTAACCTTTGATCTGCAAAGATGGTTGACCAAATGTTCAATACAGGCCCTGACCCTAATGCTAATGCTAATGCTAATGCTAATACTACTCCACCTACTCCACCCCCTATCATCAACAACAATATACCATCGCATAATGTGCACGTACACTTTCCAAATAATCTTGTTCCCAAGTTTGATGGGAACAGTGAAAATTTTCAAACATGGAAAGCATGCATGCTCAAATATATTGCTGGTGTTGAAAGACATTTGACCGATATTCTTAAAGAAGGACCCTTTGTCCCCTTGAATGCCTCCACTGTTGTCAGAAATGCCGATGGGACTCCTAAGGTTTCACCTAAGTAGAAGGATCATTGGTCTGAAGAAGATCATAGGCTGGTAGACCTTGATACCAAGCTACAAAATATGATCTTGTATGCTGTTCCTGAAACTCTTATACCCACCCTTGTTTTACTTGAAAATTCAAAATTAATGTGGGAGGAACTTATGACACAGTTTGAAGGCACCAATGAGACTATTGTCACAAGAAAAGTTGCTTTAAATAAAAGATATGAGTCTTTTTTTGCTATCCCTGGTGAAACTTTAACCCAAACATACACCAGATTTACTAATCTGGTAAATCAATTGAAAGCCCTGGGTGTAACTAAAGACAAAGAAATTTTGTTGGAAAAGTTTTGTGACATCTTACCTTCTAAATGAGAAAACTTGATCCTGGTTTTAAGACAAGGAAAAACCTTGCACAGTCACACTCTTGCTTCCCTATATGGAGCCTTTAGATACACTGAAGAGAACAAAGCTGAGAGAGCTGTGGCTGAACAAGATGCGAAAAATCATGCTTCTACCAGTTCAGTCGTGGTTCAGAATTCTGAGCCATATGGGACTTCTCTACTATCTTCTGAGAGTGGTCATTCTGACTCGATGAAGAAGATGGTCTCTGAAATGTTAAAAACTGGTATTTCTGGTAATGTAACTCATAGTTGTGATGAGGATGACAATGATGATCTGGTTGCCATGCTGGCTAAAACGTTCAATCGTTTTAAGGCCAAATCTAATCGATCTGGCAAACCATTTGCTTCCAGCGCTTCTATTGACAAGTCTAATCTTGAATGCTTTAAGTGTGGCAAGAAAGGACACTTCATGAAGGAATGCAGATCTAGTCAGCCTTCATCATCACAATCTGCCCCTAATCATTCTATTTTTCAGAAACCTGATGACAGCTATAAGGCTAAGTACAAGAAGCTGAAAGCCCAAATAGCTCTCATGGCTCAAAACAACTCAAGCAATAATAGTTGTATGATTGCCAAGACTGAAAAATGGGAAGAATCTGATGATGAGGAAGAAGTTAGGGATATGTGTTTCATGGCACGTGAAGATCAAGGTCATTTGGTCAAGTCTGATGTTGAATCTGGTCGATGGGTGGATATAGTCATGAAAAAGGTTAGTGACTTTGGTTTTGAAAGTGATGAGGAACAAAAACTGGACCTTTTGGTTCTTTTAGAGGCTGACATTTCATTTGTCGAAACTGTGCGTTCAGAAAGCCTAAAAATGTTTGAAAATAATACTTCTGAACTGAACGCCAGTCAGGCCAGACTAAAAGAACTGAAAGATGTTCATTTGGCTTTAAAAAGTTATCAGTCTATGGTTGCCACTTTAGAGTTGGAAAAAGAAGAATTAAAAACCATCCTTGAAAAAGAACAGAAAATAATTAAATCTTGGATGAATGCACCAAAACCAGATGCTGCAATTAAAAATACTTTTGCAAATCAAAGAGCAACATATGAATCTGGTGATCTTCACATGGCATCTATAATCACTGATTTAGATGCACTTCCAAAGGAAATGAAACCTGAAATTATTTTTCCTAAAGTTGGCAAACAGAAAACTGTGACTGATAAGGCCCAGGAACAATCTGAGGGTAAATCTAAAACAGCTCAGACAACTGTTTCAGAAAAGAAGGCTA
Source organism: Erigeron breviscapus (assembly GCA_034093135.1). Lineage (NCBI taxonomy): Eukaryota > Viridiplantae > Streptophyta > Magnoliopsida > Asterales > Asteraceae > Erigeron > Erigeron breviscapus. Next base: position 199,767,013 of record CM067167.1, on the reverse strand, counting down.
AATCCAAAAAGCCATCTCCTCAGACTTCATCTAAGGTTCCAAAAGGCCAAAAGAAGAAGAAAATTATCTCCCCCACTGAGCCTTCTACCTCAGATTTAGGTAAGGCTCAGGTGTCTAATGAAGAATCAATTTGTTAAGGTTAGAGAGTCAATTTCAGTTATTGGCTAGACAAGTGCAGAGTTGTAATGCACGTTTAAAAAATGTTGAAACCACTCCTCTTCAACCTAAAAAAAATGCAAAACCTTTTTCCAAACAAATCAAGCAAAAATCTGAGAAGAAAAAGGTTGAGCCCCCCATCAAACCAACTGTTTTTGTGTCATCTGAGATTATGACTGAGATCCCCTTCGATCCTTCAGTTCCTTATGAACCAAAGAAATCTGAGACTACCAAGGGAGAGTCTAGCGAACCCATCACGAGATGGGTTCCCAAAAAGAACTAATCTTTGTGTTTGTGCAGGGAGACCGAAAGAAGAATATATGGTATCTTGACAGCCCTCAATAACATTTGGAAATGATGAAAATGGAAAAACTGAGGGATATGGTGTTGTGAATAATGGACAAGTCAAATTCACACGTGTTGCATATGTGAACGGTTTGAAATATAACCTGGTCAGTGTCAGTCAACTGTGTGATGATGGCTTCAAGGTATTATTTGATATTTCACAAGGCACCATATTCAACAGGGATGGAAAGGTAGTATTGATTGCACCAAGAAAAGGAAACATTTATATCATTGATATGAACAGTTCACCCACTGAACAATGTTTCTACACAAAGGCAGATGAAGACACAAACTGGTTGTGGCACAAGAGATTATCCCATCTGAACTTCAAGAATATTAATAAGTTGTCTAGAAAACAACTTGTTGATGGGATACCCTCAATGTCTTTCAATAAAGACAAGCCATGTACAGGTTGTGAAATGGGTAAGCAGAAAAGAGCTTCATTCAAGACAAAGCAAAGTTTTAGTATAACTGAACCTCTTCACATGCTTCACATGGACCTCTTTGGACCAGTGAATGTTCAGACTAGAGCGGGAAAGAAATATACCCTTGTTGTTGTTGATGAATATTCAAGATATTGCTGGGTAATTTTCCTCAGATCCAAGAGTGAAACTGCTGCTGAAATCATTGCTCTCATCAAACAAATTGAACTCAAGCATAAGCGAAAAGTTTGTCAGCTCAGAAGTGACAATGGCACTGAATTCAGAAATGCCACTTTGGAGTCCTTCTGCACTGAAACTGGCATATCTCAGAACTTCTCCTCAGCCCACACACCAGAGTAGAATGGTGTTGTAGAAAGAAAGAATCATACGCTGATTGAAGCTGCTAGAAGTATGCTAAATGAATCTGGTCTTCCCAAGAATTTCTGGGCTGAAGCTGTTGCAACTGCTTGCTACACTCAGAACAGATCTGTCTATGTCAAAAGACACAAGAAGATAGCCTATGAAGTACTCAGAAACAGAAAGCCTAATATCGGATATTTCCATGTATTTGGATGTCCAGTATACATTCTGAATGATTCCAGTCAGCTTGAAAAATTTGATGCAAAAGCTGATGAAGGGTACTTCCTAGGATATTCATCAAATCGCAAAGCCTTTAGAGTATTTAACAAGAGACTTGAAAAGGTTGATGAGTCAATTCATGTTACCTTTGATGAATCTAATTCTGCAATCTTTAAGAATTCTATTCCTGAACCACCCTCAGAAAGTCCAATAAGTTTCGGTGATTCTGATCCTATTGTCCAATCTGATCAGTCACCTGAACCTGCTTCTGAACATCTCAGTTCAGAACCAACAATAAACAAGTCAAGCAACATTCCATTCTATCCTCCAGTCAGTTTTAAACTACCTTCTGAACTGACCATTGGATCAGATGTACATGCTGCTTCACCTCAGATATCAGGTTCCACTGAATTACCCCAATCTGAACAGTTTCATGATGCAAATCATGATCTGCAGGAGGAAGATGATGAGACTGAGGTAGTCTTTTCTGAAGCACCTCCTGAAGTAATTCAGAGGAGTTCTTGCACTGATATCATTGTTCATCCTGGTCATTACACTAAGTGGACAAGAGCACATCCTATCGAGCAAATCATTGGAAATTCTACTAGTGGGGTTCAGACCAGAAGAGCCACAAGCGATCAATGCTTAAATGTTAGCTTCTTGTCACTAATTGAACCGAAGAAGATTGACGAGGCTATGAAAGACCCTAGCTGGATTGAAGCCATGCTAGATGAGCTTAATCAGTTTAAAAGGAACGATGTTTGGGAACTTGTTCCGTGTCCCAGTGATCTAAAGAAAGAACCAATTGGGACAAGATGGGTCTTCAGAAACAAGATGGATGAAGATGGTCATGTGATTCGAAACAAGGCAAGACTTGTTGCAAAGGGTTACTCATAAGAAGAAGGAGTAGACTTTGATGAAACTTTTGCACCAGTTGCTAGACTAGAAGCTATCAGAATTTTCTTAGCTTTTGCAGCTCATCATGAGTTCAAAGTCTATCAGATGGATGTTAAAAGTGCATTTTTGAATGGTGAATTGGAAGAAGTTGTGTATGTGCATCAGCCACCAGGTTTCATAAATGAAGAAAGATCACATTGGGTGTACAGACTGAACAAGGCATTATATGGTCTGAGACAAGCACCTAGAGCCTGGTATGATACTCTTACTAAACATCTTCTGAAAAATGGTTTTAAAAGGGGTGCAATAGATAACACTTTATTCATATTGCATGATAAAAGTGATATCTTACTTGTACAAATTTATGTTGATGATATTGTGTTTGGGTCTACAAATAACAAAATGTGTGAACAGTTTTCTGAAATAATGTCATCTGAGTATGAAATGAGTATGATGGGTGAACTGACATATTTTCTAGGTCTTCAAGTGAAACAAACCAGTGATGGTATTTTTATAAATCAAGAAAAATATGTCAGAGACTTATTAAAGAAATATCAATTTGATCCAGTCTCATCAAAAGATACTCCTATTTCTGCACCATTAACTTTGGACTCAGATCCCAATGGAAAACAAGTAGATCCCACAAAATATCGTGGTATGGTGGGATCCCTCATGTACTTAACTGCTAGTAGAACTGACATAATGTTTGCAACATGCCTTTGTGCAAGATTTTGGTCTGATCCCAGAGAAGCACACGCAAATGCTGTGAAAAGGATTTTCAGATACCTTAAAGGTGTCCCCAGACTTGGTCTTTGGTATCCCAAAGGCTCAAGTCTAGATCTAATGGGTTATTCAGATTCTGATCATGCAGGTTGTAAAATAGATAGGAAAAGTACCACAGGTGGTTGTCATTTCCTAGGTGGCAAATTGGTTAGTTGGACAAGTAAGAAGCAGACTGCAGTATCACTCTCCAAAGCTGAAGCTGAATACATTTCTGCAGCCAGTTGCTGCGCTCAGATTTTGTGGATGAGGAACCAACTAACTGATTATGGTGTTAAGTATACAAAGACTCCAATATTTTGTGATAACACCAGTGCCATTGCCATCTCTCACAATCCTGTCATGCACTCCAAAACCAAGCATATCGACCTCAGGTATCATTTTATTAGAGATCACATTATTAAAGGTGACATTGAACTTCATTTCATTCCCACTGATAAACAACTCGCTGATGTTTTTACAAAACCTTTGGATGTCAAAACGTTTAAACATCTCATCAGTGAGTTAGGTATGCTAAATCCTGTATAGCATCACATCAGGGGGAAGTGTCAAATATTTTTATGTTTAAAAGAATTTTTCTCTAAGGGGGAACTTTGCTTTCAGAAAAATATTTTGTCTGAAATGCTTCAGAATTTCTGAAATGATTTCAGAATAATTGTGTAAACTGAGATGGTTCAGATTCCTAAAATCTGATCATGCTCAGATTTTGTATATTATTTCTGAAATGAGTCAGTCCTTTATAATGTATTTTGGATACTTGGTCGTTGTGTGAACACGTGAAGGTTACTGTATAACGTTTGAATAATGATATCTTTTGCTGACGTGTCACACAAGTTGCGCCGTAAATGGAAAGTAATGATCACTTTTTCTTAAAAGTGTTGAAAAGTTTTGTGAAAATGTGGGGTCATAGCCGTCGTTGCATTAAATGCGGACGTATACCCAAAATTATTTTCGGACTTCAAACCCGGTCAAAACTGATTTCATTAAAATAATATTTTCATTTTTGGGTTTGAATTTCAAAATCATTTTATTTTATTTATTTTGGAAAACCCTTTGTATTCCATCATAAATATAAATACCTTTTCAAGAACAATTCCTTCATTTACTTCTCCTTACATTTACTCCCAATCATCATTCTCTTTCTATTCTTCTCATTCCTTCATAACTCCAAAACCCTAAATTAATCTTTCATATTCAGTTTTCCGTTGTAGAAATAATGGCTAAAGTAGTCAAATCTCTAATAGCTTTCGAATACACACCATCCAAGGTAGTCAAGGCCAGTGCACAATGGCCAAAAGGGTTCGAGCCATCGACCCTTAGATTCAATATGAATAATTTCTTGGCCGCACTGAACGCCAAAGGCAAAACTTTAATAGGGAGGATAAATAAATATCTTGAACAATCCCCTCTCCATTACGCCTTGACTGCAAATCCTCAAGTAATGTATCATAGATACTTACTTGAATTCTGGTATACTGCTACTCTGATCAAGGATGAAAAGTCCATTGTTTTTTCTTTACAAGAAGGCATTAAGCAGTATATCCTTTCACTTGATGGGTTTCGGGAGGCCCTTCATTTGAACTACCTTCCCTCTTCTTCAGCCTATGCAAAAAGGCTTAAAGGAGTTAATTTCAGGGAGGTACTGCAGGCCACTGGTCATAATGACATGGTTGATGCAGACGGCAATCTGAAGACATCTGGACACATCTTTTTGTCTGGATTTGGAAATTGTTGGAGATCTTTTTGGACTCAGATTGTCGAGTGCCTAGGAGGAAATTATAGTGGATTGGACCAGATTTCCCTGACACAAGTAGAAATCGGGTACTACTTGTGGCATGGGATTGAGGTGGACTTTGCTGAGATACTTTTCTCTCAGCTGGTGGCAAAGTTAAAAGGAAAAAGAAGTCCACATATCTCTTTTCCTAGATTTCTGAGCATTTGCTTCATAAACATGCTTGGAGATGCGTATCATTTGGAGGGGCTTGAATCTTCAGCGACGAAGTTCTGCAAGGATCTATCAAAGCTATCTACTTCAGATCCAGAACCAGAACTCTCCGCTGCAATGCTTCAGGTAATTTCTAAAACTGAAACAGCACGACCGGCTGGCTCAGAAAGGTCACCGAGTGGGTCGCAAAAGAATGCGAGACCCATTGGTGCACCTGGTGGTCAAATGTTGAAGTTGTTTAAAACCCCAGCAACTTCATCTACCCAATCACCAATTCCCTCCTCCACTGACCAACCTGAGGATCTCCTAAAAGATCCCTCAGGATCTCCAAAGGGTTTATTAAAACGTCGTAAATATAAGCAGTCCTCACAGCCCAAGGACATAAGTACCGAAGCAAACCCCTCTGGATCTTCCCAATAAGAACCAGAGGAATCGAGTCTAAAGGGAAACCCACAAGCAGCCATCTCTGAAACTTCTTTAGGAGGAGATGGTGAAGAAAATATAAGTGTGTCCGCCCAGCACACAATAGAGTCTGTGTCTGCACGCGCACCCCCTGTAACTTCACAAATCTCACACTCTACTGCAGCACGAATTGATGAAGTCTTTGGTGTGACACCACCTGAGACTGAGATTCCAGACTCTACGGCCGATGAAGTGATTCTTGATGATGGTACGAGAATCATTAAGGCAATCCCCGTATCTACTGTCTCTGGTGATGATGCATCTGCTGCAGCAGTTTTTGAACCAGAAGCTGGTTCAGGTACCAGTAATCTGAACCAGGGCATATCTGATCAGACTGCAGTTTTAACTGACCTCTGGGATGAAGATGAGCCACCTCAAGGGAATCTTGATTCCTTTGCTGACTTTGAGTTTGATGAGGGCTTAATGGAGGAGAATCAGTCTTCTGATTCTGAGCCAACCTTCGGCCTCACAAACGTCCAACCTCCCCCAGAAATCCAAAATTTACTTGTTGAACAACCATATCGCCAACCTGAAACTTCTCACCAACATCCATATTTTCCACCTGGCTCTACACCTGCCTATGTCACTTCACCACGTTTTCAACCACAACTCCAACACTTACACCCACAAATTCACCAAGTACCAAGGCCCATTAATTATGATGGTGAAACTGAAAAGGAGTTGGACTCTGCCACTGAATCTGAGAGTCCAACTGAAATGCAATTGGAAAAGGCTTTAGATGGGCTTGGTAAACTTCCCTTTATGGCTTATGTTTCTACACAACCACCTCCTCCTTTGAGTGTAGAAGCACAGTTAGAGAAACAAAATGCCGAAGTCCAAAGCCTACTTATCAAGGTTGAGGACTTAACTAAATCTCTAACTGCCAATACTACGTCCCTGGCTGAAATGAAGGGTGCTCAGATGTTTATTGGCACTGAGTTCACCAAGGTTGCTGGGAATGAGGGACTAGTAAGTGGGAAGCTAAATGAGCTGGTGCATTCATGTAATAAAATCAGTACAGCCATCAGGGAAGCCTTCAGACTGGCCAAAAGAGATGTGCAAGCTTCAGTTGTTGCGAACTTGACATCTGGTATTGAATTGATAAAACAAGAAGTTCTGGCAGTCGGGAAGGAGGTGAATGAGTTGGTAAAAAGGCCAAGTGTCAATGAGAAGGAACTTGGGTCTTCTGTTAGTAGTGGTGTGATTGAGAAGCTGAAGTCTGAGATTTCTCAGAATCTTGTTGCTCAGATTTCAGCTTCTGTGGCTGAAAAGGTTGAAGAAGGGGTCAGAAGGATGGTCTTAGAACTCACTCAAGACACTTCCGAGAAGGTAGATAAAGCTGTTGAAGAAGTTCAGAAATCTGTATCTACTCTCGAAGAAGTTGTTAAAGGCCAGTCCAAGCAGTTAGAAGAAATTCTGACCCTGCTCAAGAAGGAAAATGTTGTTGCTCCTCCTCCTTCTCCCTCATTCTCTGAAGAAGATAGGAAATTGCTGAAGGAGCTTACTGAAAAAGAGACTCTGAATCTTAACTCATCATTCAGGTTAAGGGCTCAGTTCTCTACCATTGCAAAAGGCATTTCTGATTGCCTTCTGCAGCAGAGTTGGGAACCTCTGAAGGCCATTCAGACTGCTATCGATGTATATGCCAAGATGCCTTCTGAGGTCCCCAAAGAGGGAAATGTGCCTATTGGTCTGCTTTCAAGTACTCAAGAATTGATAGAAGCAACCAAGAAGCAAGCTGAGGTACCATCTGGTAGTGCCTCAGTTTAAGGGGAACAGGTTCAGAAATCTGAAGTACAAGCTTCTGGACCAGCAAAGAAGGATAAGGGCAAGGCCCCAGTGGTGGATGAACCTACAAAGAAAAATACTAAGGGTTCTGGAATTGTTGTTGGTGAAAATGTTGACGAGCATGGTTATCCCCTTCATGATCCTAATGCTGATAGCAAGAAATTAGAGGCTTTGCAGAAGCAAGTGTCTAATCAATTCATTATGTGGAGGGAAAACAAAGAAAGAGAAAGGGAACAACATCTGAAGATGGGAACCCTTGATCATGTTGATGCTGCAGCTCTTGGTCTCTCTCTGGAAAGATATCTGAAAATCAAAAATGATCCAAGAGTGCAGAAAGCTGTTGTTGATATGCTCGAATATGAATGTGGGATGATGTATTCACCTCTGGAACAAAAGCTGGAAAGTCTCACCTTCAAGTTGTCTATTGAAGACTTGGTGAAAAATAGAGAAAAGGAGATGGCAATCAAGAAAAAAGAAATTCTGGCTGGAGTTCTGAAGGTTGAAAAAGAATTATCAAGACCACCCACAAAGCCCAAAGTGACTGGACCAAGGTCTTCAAGGAAAAATATTCGTGATGCTGACCTATCTACCTTCAAGCCAATGTCTGATGATGCTATTGAAATTGAAATAAAACATGAAAGGGATCAGTATGAGCATTATATGAAGCATCGATCTCATCCAGCTAAAATAGTTGATATGGAAGTAACAAAAGCTGATGGATTGAAGCTTTTTGACTTGGTTGTTAAAAGAGAAGGGAGGGCAGCTGAAGAATATCATCAGGTTTCAGTGCACGAGTTTGGGATTTCAGAGCATAGGGAGATGATTCAGATTCTGAGGGGGAAGCCCAAATCTGCTTTGATTGGTGCATGGTTATCAAGAATACAACAAAAGATGCAAGCCAAAGTAGAGATTGAAGGCAGATTGTTTGGAAAGAAGGATCATTCTCCACTGAAGAGGAAACCTACTGAAGCACCTTCTGGTTCAAGGCCTGCCAAGAAGTAGTTCCTTTTCAGATTATTATTTACTTGTATAAATATTTGCAAATGTAACAAACACTTCAGTTTGTATATATATGTTACATTTTGTAGCTAACGAGTAGATGATAGGTTTAAGTTAGAAAAATCACAAGTAAAATTCTGAGACATCAATGATCTATAAGATGTACTTAGAAAATTTTTACAACTTAAACAAAAACTTGCATTTCAGACTTACAAACATGTATAGATAGAAGTCTGAGATGCATGCACTATTTCAGAACAAATAGGGGGAATTTGTTAGGTCGAAAATCGACCAAGTATAATTTGTTCAGAAATAGCTGAAGCTCAGTGAAGAATACTTGTACAGAATTCTGAAGTCGTTCAGAATTAGTTCACTGCAGCTTCACTTCAGTTCAGATCAACGTATCAGAATACCGTTCAGAATGAAGTCAAAGACTGAAGTCTGAAGAAAGAGAATCAGCTCAAATGTGGAGCTCAGAAGTTGATTCTACCTGATCGAAGACTGAAGCATCTCAGTGTAAAAGTACTTACACACTTTTACACTGATTACGAGGAAGACTTTTTACTTTACATTTCTTTGCCCAGTTAATAGATTTAACTATTAATAAAAGTACAAGGTAAAGTAAAGGTTGGGAATAAGGTATGATAAGTCACATCAATTGACTTATATACTTAAACCTTAAAAGTACGCATGTAAGGAATTAGCTTTAATTCCTTAAATGCTCCCAACCATATTTGTACGATCTGGTCCACGTCATCATGGACTTGGTCTATAAATATAAGTCTTCTTACAACTTGCAAACCGCTTGAAACCTTAGCATTGCAACTTGTGAGATATACTCTAAGTAATCCTTACGAGTATTTCCAAGTTATTAGATCACTTGTATTTCTAGGTTGTTTAGATATTTACACTTGGGTGTTTATCTTTGTTCCGCAACAACCTTTGTATTTGTTTATATCAATAAATCAAATACATTGAAAAGTACATCGTGTCTCAATGCTACATACTTGAATTATACATATTATTTATATAGTTTCAGCCCTTATTGTTTCTTGCATTCACTTTCAGTATCTTTATCGTATTGTTCATCCATATCTGGATCGTATTCTGAACTGGTCAACTTCCAGTTAGAACTACTTTCCAGTCAGGTTTTAATCATCTATATTTGGGACTCACAGCTTATTTGTCAAAAACGGAGTTACGGTTCAAAAGTTATGGTCGTTTAAAAATGTTAACAAAATCAGTCCCTAACGGGAGTTACAGACAGTAACGGGCGTTACAGGCCTAACGGGAGTTACGAAAATTTGTAACGGGAGTTACAGTGTAGGTGTTGTCACAAGTTACCCAGCTAACGGGAATTACACAACCGTAACGGGAGTTACGACGACCAGACGTGAAAAACAACCATTTAACCTCCAAAACCTAACCAAACACATCTCAAACGACCCCAAACCTTATGAACGACTTTTGTACCTCAAAATTCATCATTTTTAAGACCAAAATGATCCAATGAAATCATTGATTAACCCTTACTTGATTTGCATCACAATAACAAACATTTTAGGTTACCGAATCGATTAAAACTCACGATTTTGACTCCAATCAACCTTTCAAAGACCTAGATCAGTTATGAAACGAATCAAGGGATTGAAAGGACATGAAATCAATGTAATAATACCTCAAATACCTGTAGATTACAAGAAGGATGCAAAAGACTTGATCAAACACACCCGAAATCACACGTTTTGAAGGATTTTGCAAAGGAATCGAATGGGGAGGAGGGGGAACGGTTTGGAGAGGATATTAGGGGATTAGAAACTGAATAATGATCAATTAGGTTAATCTAATTAACCCCTAAAACCTGGACACAAGTTTCAAAGCTTACATTCAAGCCCCTCCACTTTACATCTTTACATCTAAGGCTTAAACAACCTAACGGGAATACTTCTCGACATATTCAACACATTTAATCATCTTTGACATCTTAAACACATTAACATATACATCATTAAGGTATTCAAGCCTCACACATATAGCACATTAATCACATATAAGCATTAATTCTCCTAGAGACTTAACGGACACGTAGTGTTGACTTAACGACTCAAGTCAACCGTTAATTAAAAAAAAGTTTGGTATGTTACAGTTAGCTTGTTTTTAGTTTTGGTTCGCAACATATGGGGCTATTTGTTCACTAATGAAGTTGAAGTTGTGAGTTATTTGTCTTCTATAATGCCGGTTCTTGCGCTATGCAACTTCTTTGATGGTATACAAGGCGTACTTTCAGGTTCGACTTTTCAGCTTCATACTGATTTAGATTAGATATTGGAGCACTACAAATTAAAGTCAGAAACTGGAGCGGTATTGGGGCCTGGGTAGCATACCAAAACTTGTGTGTGTGTCTAAGATAGAAATGGGTCGATTGAGGTTGACCCAACTAACTCTTTGTCCAGAAATATGTACTCTTTATAAATCATAGTAGTGCAATATGATTACAAAAGTGATAACATTTTAATAATATAGAGTTAAGAGGATTTTTAAGTTTTAAGCACTTAAGAGACACTTTGGGCATCTTTTGACCCGTTGGACCCATTTGGTCTATTTCCTTTTAAGCTACTAGTTTTTCTTTATCCCATTTAACCTGAAAAAAGTTAAAAACATAACCAAAAGAAAAACCCATAGCAATTAGGAAGGTAGTTTGTGTTTCTTATCGTTTAGCTGTAGACTGTGCGTTGAATATGGGGCACGTTTTCTTCTTTGTCTGTACCAGTGAACCAATAATCCCATAAAGTCACTGCTCACACATATAGGTGGCTGAACAATTACTAATTATCAAACTATGATTCTCAAATCACAAACAATCTAATCTCAATTAGATCAACAAACCTTACAATGATTACTCTCGCTATTCGATTATAATCCACTCAACTAATCGTTGAATGTTCTATTACAATAATCTTCTTATTATTATGAATTTGATCGATAAAATCTAGAGAGAGAAGCAGCAGAATAGATACAGAAAAAGATATATAAAATTTGTATCGAATGAATGTTAATGAATTTAGGGTTTGAAGCAGCTTTATATACACGAGCAACTTTCATCCTTTTGCAGCTTTAGTCCCTGAGAACTTCACCGACTTCATCTTTAGTCCTAAATATCCTTTTCTTCAAAATGTCAACATAAGCCCCTCAAACTCTTTCTTTCCTCTTATTCAGTCCTGCATTAAACTCAACCAACAATAAGTATTTATATTTTTAAGAATGGGATTATAATTTTATCACCCTCCCTTAATCTTATTCTTAAAAATATCAATTAACTTTAACTTATCACATAGTTTGTAATGAGACAATGTATCCAACCCTTTAGTAAAGATGTCAGCAATCTGGTCTGCAGCATCTATTTTAACAGTTTTGATAACCCCAGCAAGAATTTTTTCCCTTACAAAAAGCAAGTCAATTTCAAGATGTTTGGTCCTTTCATGGAAAACTAGGTTGGCAGCTATTTTAATAGTTGATTTATTATCACAAAACATGTTAACAGGAAGAATATTTGAAATTCCTAAATCCTGTAAAATTTTTACAATCCAAATAATTTCACAAGTAACTTCAGCCATAGCTCTATATTCAGATTCAGTAGAGGATTTAGAAATAGGTGTTTTGTTTTTTGCTTCTCCAAGAAACAAGAGACCCACAGAAAAGATACAGAAACCAGTAACTGGTCTCCTATTTACAATACATTTAGCCCAATATGCATCAACAAAAGCTTCAAGAGAGAGAGTGTTTTTAGAAATTAGAAATCCTTTACCTGGAGCATTCTTTAAGTACCTTAAAACCCTCAATGCAATATCAAGATGAGATTTGAGAGGTTTATGCATAAACTGACTTAAGCAGTGTATAGTATAAGAAATATCAGGCCTAGTATGAGTCAAATATATCAATCTACCAATAAGCCTTTGATACTCAGTAATGTTTTCAAGAACAGGATCATGATCAGACTCAATAGATGAAATATACACATTAGGATCCAAAGGTATCTTAACGGGTTTACTTGCAAGAAGACCAAAATCAGTTAAGATATCAAGATAATATTTCCTTTGATTCAAGCAAAAACCCTCATCAGTTTCAAGAACCTCAATACCCAAAAAGTATTTAAGTTTACCAAGATCTTTGATCTGAAATTTTCCTTGTAAATAAGTTTTAAACTTAATAATTTCATGTACATTATTGCCAGTAATGATTATATCATCCACATAAACAAGTAATGCAATAAAGACATTTTTATCAGTTTTAGTGAATAATGAATAATCACTTTTGCTTTGTATAAAGCCATTTTCACACAATGCACTAGTAAGTTTAGCATTCCATTGTCTTGGAGCTTGTTTAAGACCATATAAAGACTTGTTCAATTTACACACTCTTTTATTATTTTTATCAAAGAAACCTTCAGGAAGATGCATATAGACAGTTTCATCCAAGTCACCATATAGAAAAGCATTGTTCACATCAAGTTGATACAAACACCAATCATTTTGAACTGCTAAAGCAATCAAACATCTAACTGTAACAATTTTAACAACTGGAGAGAAAGTCTCTTCAAAATCTATTCCCAACCTTTGACTATAGCCTTTTGCTACTAATCTAGCCTTATATCTTTCAATTTCACCATTGGATTTATACTTAATCTTATAAACCCACTTACAGCCTATAGCAGTTCTATCAGCAGGCAATTCAGTCAGTTCCCAAGTATTATTTCTATCTAATGCTTCCATTTCATTGCTCATAGCATCTATCCAATGTCTATCTTTACAAGCATGCATATAAGACTATGGTTCAATACTTTTGTTAAGTTCAAAAACAAAACAGAAACAATTAGGTTTTAGCATAGCATGGTTAACATATCTCTCAAGACCAAATTTAACTTTGCTATCAACCATATAATCATTGTATTTTATTGGCATAACAGAAGTTCTCTCTGATCTTCTATTATTAATAACATTATCTTCTAAAATAGGAGCATTAACTGGCTCATTTATTTCATTAACATTCAAAAAATCATATAAAGGATAATCAATTTGATCAGAACCAACATTCTCATTAACATTACTGTCATGAGTACCCTCAGAGTTATTGTCATTTTCTTCAAGTGTTGCTGCAGCATTCTCATTGGTAATGTTCATAGGAACACTGCCAGAATGAGAAGAACTGCTGTCTTCACTTTGCAGCCCTCTATCTCTCTCTTCATCATTGGGTATGTTGGGATAATCAAAATTATTAAAAAAATTTAATTGGTTTAAAGAATCATTTTCCAAGTTATTAAAATCAGAAGTAGTAGAAATAGAAGAAGTTTTTTAAGGAAATTCATTTTCAAAGAATTTTACATCTCTAGAAAAAATAATGTCATTGTTTTCAATACAAAGAAGTTTATATCCTTTTTTAGCATTTGAATATCCCAAAAGAATACATTTTAGAGATCTGTGAGAAAACTTATCATTATTATTTAAATTTTGAAAAACACAAACAACCAAAAGATCTTAAATGAGAGAGATTAGGAGAATAGCCAAAGATCATTTCAAAAGGAGATTTTCCATTCAGCACAGAGGAAGGTAATCTGTTAATCAGATAAGTAGCAGTTAAAATACACTCAGTCCATAGATTAAGAGGTAATACCACTTTGAAACATTAAAGACCTAGCAATGTTCAACAAATGTCTATGTTTTCTTTC